>OX577855.1:13682500-14282500 GCA_951213275.1 Idaea straminata
TTTTAATTTTCCACGACTTCCCTAGCTCGGTGAATGAATACCCGCCTGCGACTTAGAGGTTACGGGTTCGATGCCTGCCACTTCCTGACACTATAAAAAACAAGTATGTATATTCAGACATTTGTGTCTGTACCTATGTATATTAAGTATATATATGTAAAAAAGAAAAGTATACAAGTATTTTATCCGCTGCTTTCTAGCCATCATAACACAAGCCTAGTTGCTTGACTTGGGGCTAGATGGCGGTGTGTGATATGTCCTACAATATTGATTTATTTATTCCCAAACTAGTTTTCACCCGTGACTTCGTCAGCGCAGAATTTGAATTTTCCGAACTCCTTTCTAGGCAGTTTCCTACGTTAAAATAGCTACGCGTATCATGAGCTCCTTTCTTTAAAGTCGGTTAAGCACAGCCAGGTTTCATTACCCATCTCTAAAGACAGACTTAATGAAGTACTTACATGCATAATCGGGTCCCCTTTCGCAAAATTTGCATTTACGTTTAATTTTAAATGTCCCGATCCGACGATAAAACCCGGTAGGGCTCCTCGGGCTGCGCTAAGGGCCCTTAAGGACAGATTGCTCGGAACTGTGGCTGCATTATTTAAATTGCAATGACACTATTCGCTTTTGAAAGTTTAGATTTTTGACCGACTTCAAAAAATATAAATAAATATTGCAGGACATTCCACACATCGCCATCTAGCCCCAAGTTAAGTAACTGGACTTGTGTTATGGGTGCTTGATAACACTTACACTCCACTTTTCTCACTTCACTTTTCTTTTATTTTTATTTTTTAATTATGTTGTTTTATGAATTTATATTTTTTATGGCTGTTCGGGCATAACTTCTATTTTTCGTTTTTATTTGATACTAGCTGTTGCCCGCGACTTCGTTTGCGATGTGGTTTTGGGTTATATAGAATACCTAGCATTTTTCGGCATAGATACAATTTATCATTCGGTGTAAGTTATAAAACAATATTTTGTTTTATATTTTGTAACTACCTATTGGTAGTTACATTGTTTTTAAACTATATTTTTAATTGATTTGGCGAAGGCACTTTACTTACTCATACTCCGAAAGTAGGTCTAAAGATGCCTGAAGAGCGTGTAGAAAGAAAAACTTTCAGCCCTAGGGAAAATTGCTTTCACTGACAGCTGTCATGTCAAATTATGGCTTCGCACGGCTCATCCATACTGCCAGAGTACTGACAGAGAGTACATAATAGGTTTTTTCTTAGTAATCGAATTCAGGTAGATATATTTAGTTCAAGATATCTTATTTAATAAAATAAATGTAAAGGTGAAAATGGTCAAAGCGACGTATGACCATGCTGCGCCTCTGCCGGCGCCCTGTCAAGATGTTGCAGATGTGGCTTTATGCGACCGTGCGGTCAGTGTTGTTCCTTGAGTAAAAAAATACTGGCAGGAAATGCTTGCATTTTGAATGATTTTAATTAGTATTATCTTTTGTTATTTTATTATGTTTTTGTGTTAAGGTTAATCTTGTTTTTCATTTATGATTGTGTATTTTGTGTAAATAACATTTTCTAGACAAACCGTGTTACAAAAACTGTAATTTAAATCTACGGACTTCGCGTCATTACTCAGTGTTGGATAAACTAATTAATAAAAATCACTTCGGTAAGTACCGACGTATTTGAGTATTGAAAACATGTTGAAAACAAATAGCAAAAGCAAAAAATCTACATAATGTATAACCTCTTTGGTCCCAACCTTGTAAGAGGATCAGGTAGTATGGAGTCTCTCATTCACTCTCGTTATTAGAAAGAATTTTATGTTTTTTCGTAATGAAAAGCACAGTGTTTACCTCGGGTTTGTTTTGTTTACCCAAGGTGTGAAAGTCACTCATTTAGTCCCTCGAAGGATTAGCGCCCTCGCTACGCTCGGGCGCCAAACTCCGTCTCGGGACTCAATGAGTGACTTTCACACCTTGGGTAACAATGTACTATTTTTGTTAATTTTTCACAAATAAAACATAATACACAACAATATGATAAGCTGAAACTATGTCCAATTTCTATACGCACAAAACTTTCAACATACTTTGTCTTCCTAGTTATCTTTAGATTTTTGTAAATTAAAGAAAAAATAATTATCAACTACCTTTGTGTCTCGATTCATATTCTTCAATTAATAATATAAGAGGTTATTATAGTATTTATAACACCAACATCATGCAAATAATAATCTATTTTGGTGCAAACAATATTTTACATTGTTTTTATTATCAAATAATAATATTAATGATTAAAAAGAAAGGCAATTAGACAGAACAAATACTAATACTTAAAATAACGCGATGCACATTGAGATCCTTACATATCGATAGCAGGCATTACGTTGAACAAAAAATGCTTTCACACCAAACATCTAAAGCATCTCGGAAACGGGGTATTTGAAGGAACGTGATGTCCTATGATTTCACAAAAGTGCACGGTGCTCTTTGAGACTCATACCTATCGATAGAGGGCATCGAAAAAAAAAAACAAATAATAAAAACACCAACCATCTAAAGCGTTTTCGATACAGGGTTTTTGAAGAAACGTGATGTTCCTTGATTTTCTAAGAGTGCGCGGTGACTTTATGCCAAAAATAATAAAAATAAGTGTAAAATTATGTTATGCCTAGTTTAGGTTTTTATGTCAAAACCGATTATTCCAAAACCTTTATGCCAAACTACAAAAGGACATTCAACTTCTAAAGCGAGACGTTTCGGAAATGGAATATTTAAAGAAAAATGATAACCTATAATTTTTCAAAAGTTTGCGGTTCACTTTGAGTCCCATACCTATCGAAAATGACAAATAATGCCATCAAACAAAACCTATAAAGCGTTGGGCATAATTTATTCATCGGGTCTAAAATCACAGCGCAAAAAACATAACATAACATATAACCACGCTACCATACTGAATGTCCGGACCCCTTTTCCAATTTTCTAAATTCTTGACCAAAATACCCAGTTTTTTTATTAGGTAGCTGGCAGGCCTACGTAATTTTGGGAAAAAAATGATTTTTACAAATAACTACCTGTATATTTTTTAACCGACATCAAAAAAGGAGGAGGTTCTCAATTCGTCACGTATATATTTATTATTTATGTATGCTCGCTGATTACTCGTAAACTCTTGGAGCGACTTGGAAAATTCTTTTTTTGTTTTTACTATTTAAGGTTTCCGCTACTTGAACTCATAATTCAAACTATAGCAGGAGAAAAGCGCGATAGAAGTGTACCATCGAAGGTCTTCGGTAAAGGAGATCGGTAATATTATGTAGTAGTACCTCTTTGTACTAACCTCATTTTCAGTTTCACGTAGGTAGTATTAAATGCAAACTATTTGGTTTTATGACAGCTGTCATCTTGAGCGGAGGCATGTACTGCAGCCCTACCATGACTTTTTGAAGAACTCGAAAAAAAGAAACACTTTTTCGATCACTCTCTTGTCCGTTTGTCTGTCAGTGTGTCACTACCGATATTCTCAGAGACGGGTGGACCTAGTAAGTTGATTTTTAGGAAGTTTCATAGTAAATATTCAATATATTATGTTTAATCGAATACGTAAAAAACCCGTGGTAAGGGTACTGTTCCCTTCTGACGTTCGATTACGTTTTACCACGGAAAAATGTTTCGATTTCACATTTTTTAAATGTTTTTTTATCAAATATCTTAATTATTGTATTAAACTCAAATTGAAACATACCCTAAATGTTAATCTGATATTTCCTGAACATATTTGTGTGGACCTTGTCGAAATCTGTTCTGTAGTTTATGAGATTACCTGGTTCAAACAAACAAACAGACAGACAAACAGACAAACAGACAAAAATTCTAAAAACCACCCTATCGTGTTCAGCTAACGATTTAAAGACGACCTGTATATTTTTTTTCTGGATATCTTACAATTACAGATTTTTTGATGTCTACAGATTTATTATATGTATAGAAGACGATTCCATCTACCTAAAAATTTCAAACTCTAGACGGATCGGGCTTAGATAGCTGTTTTATCGTAGGCATGCGCTTAAAGGGATTTTGGAAAAACTCCAAGCATTTCTTAAGTAGTCTGTTTTTCCTGATGTGTACAATTTGCGGGTCTTCTAGTCGCAGGTGAATAGGTATCTTCTAGGTACTTTCTTAGAAGATACCTATTCATCTTAGGTCGCATCGTCACCTACCATCAGGCAGGGTGTGATAGTGGCCAAACGCTGACTTATGTAAAATAACAAATGGTTGTCTGTAAAGTCGGTTTACGGATGATAATTTTACGTGATAACTTCATAAGAAAAAGATGAAAGATAAAAAATAAAAATTATTCCATTTTTTTTAAATTTTGTCTCTTATTATTCTTTTTTTTATTTTGTCTTATTTTTTCTTTGTTTTCTTATTTTTTTTCCTTTATAAACGTATTTTATTCGTCACTCGTCACCATAACACAAGCCCAGATGAGTTATTATTAAATAATCTGTTTCCTAAGTGACCATGACGCATGACGTCACACAATATTACCGTGACACTTTTTTGTGAATGCAGGTGTTCCACCAATTTATTAGACGTTATCACGTCAAAAAAGCTTAAAAGTTAATATACCAAAATAATATTGCATGCCTGTAACGGACAAGTTATAAAATTAAGTGTACACATTTAGGATCCTTGCGTCCATTACTTCACAATAAATATGTTTCTACGCAAAAGCTTAAAATATAAAAACAATATAGGTACCATAATTTTTCTAGTAATCTCTACTAATTTGAGTCTAGAATTGTCTACAATAATGTTAGACATAACACAAGTAATACCATTAAGAGGTTTGATTGTAGATCAATAGCAAACTGCGGTACATTTTATGGACCATCAAAATCGTGGCTTTATCGATGGAACGTGGATTCACGATAAGGTTTTACTGGTGGTTAGGAGTTTAGGAGGTACCTTGTCACTTTCACATGTTGGTACTTAGGTTTATGATGATTGCTTATAGCTATTTGTGTCAGATATTCAGTAAGGCGTACCTACTATGATACTTCGTCGTACCGATGGATGTGATTTTAATTGCTCTATTTCAAATAATACCTTTAAATATTTGTATACTTGACCTTTGTGAGCATGATCACAAAAAATCCATGATTTTCTTGTGCCTTCTTCTCATTGGTGGACGCGTTCCGAATGCACATCCTAACTTAGTTTTTAAGACCTTGTCACATTCACATGTTGGTACTTAGGTTTATTTATGATGATTGCTTATAGCTATTTGTGTCAGATATTTATAAGGCGTACTTTGATACTTCGTCGTACCTTATAAGAACCCATGGATTTTAATTGCTCAATTTCAATTTTTCAATTTCATTTTGTAATATTGACCTTTGTGAAAAAAAACCCATGAGTTTCTTGTGCCATCTTCTTATTAGTGGGCGCGTCATAAGGCACACATCCTAACTTAATTTTCCAATGTGATACCATGCAAATTGTATAATTCCAATGAATAAAGTTTTTTTGATGTATGTATAAAAACCTAAGCTATGCGAGCTAAGCTAACTTAGCTTAGCTCGCGGTCTACATCCCGCATTTGCGTCTTCTTCTAGGTGTCTTCTAAGAAAGCGTGCTACATCTTAGACCGCATCGTCATTTACCATCGTGGTCAAACTCTGAAAAAAAAACTTAAGTTTTATGTTTGTTTTGCACCTTTTCATAATTCGCTCTATACAAAATGGGGCTTGTAATAAAAATCAACGCAGTTACAACATTATGCTGAGTACAATCCTTTTTAGGGTACCGTGCCTCAAAAGGTAAAAAAATTAACCCTTTTATAAGATCACACTCTAGTTTTGGATCAGCGCCGCGCCGCAGTCAAGCATGCTTGGCTGTAGCTTATAGCTGAGGTCGACCCATTTGAGACAGCACTCTGCTTTCCGTTTATATATTGTTGTTTATGTTTGTGTCTTTTTCTTCTGTAACACTGTAACTGTCGTGTGTTTCTTTTCAAATAACCTATTCTATTCTCTATATTATCTGTTTATGTATATTCAAGAGTGTAAAAAAACACCATAAAAACCGAAATGTCAGCAGCCGTAGTCACAACGCTAACCCCAGAATCCGGTTCACATGAAACCGTCGCTTTTAAAAATAAACACAAATCTCAAATAATTATACATAAATACATATAAAATACTTCACTTCCCGTCAAGCTAGCGTAACAAGAGGGTTAAATTCTTAAACAAACAAATATACACTGTAATAAACATGTAATAGAGTATGAAATAGCGAATCAGAGTTGTTATAATTAACGATTGTTTTTTCAGTCTCCTTCGCATTCTATACTCTTTAATGAGAATTTAAACCTAACTTACGTGAACAATTAATTATGTGATAAGAATGTTTATTGCATCAATCATTGTTATGAATCACTTTGGTAGAGGTTTATTTGGTTAGCTAATAAATAAAATATACCTTAGTAAACTAAGTTTGATAATAAGTAGACCTAAATAAAGATGATTATATTTGGATGGGTTAAAGGGAAAGCTCAGGAGTAGTCCTAAAAATATTTAGTGAAGAAATAATAAGAAGCGATGAACAGAACCTACCTTAGGCACATATACCTTAGGTACTGTACTATACCTACATACATAGTTCTGCTTTGATTGTATACAATTTGACTAATACTGCTTGTGAGGTCTATACCCTCACAAGCACAAAATTTGAGGAGTTTTGTGTGAGAAGATAGTGGAGAGAACTGGTAGAAATCTATACGTGACCTATTTGCTACCTTTGAGAAGCTTTTCGGCTCACCAATCCGAAGATCTTCAGCAAATTTATATGAGACCAACTTTTAAAGATACGCCAAATAAACAAGGAATCATCGAAATTTAAATGCTCGAAGGGTCTCATAAGGCAAGATGTATTTAGTTACTTAGGAGACTTCTTCCAAAAATAGGCAAAGGGGCTGCCCATTTTTGGAAGAAGTCTCCTAAGTCCAATCAAAAATCCCCAAGGACAAAAATCTATAAAATCATTAAAACCTATATACTTACCAAGTTTCGTCCAGTTCGGTTGTAAAATACCAGGAGGCGGAGAAGTACCAACAAACATAGTCCGGAATTTCACTTGTCAATTTACTTTACTGACATTTTCAGTAATAGTGAATAGTGATTCTATTCTAATTCCATCCAAAAAAACTGTTCCATATTCTATTTTCAAAACTAAAATTTCCCTATATTGACAAACTGGCGCTGTCAAAAACGTCACTTCTTTCTCCATAGTGCCAGAATTAGATTACTATTCTTAGCACATCTCTGGAACGGACGGCTTCAAAGCCAGAGCTCTGGAATAAACAGAATAATCCTTCTTTACAAAATGTACCTACATTTTCAGCAAAAAAAATGATATGTGCTTGATACGTGACGGGAATGTATTGGCATACGAGCGGTTGGAATTTTTTTTTAGTAGATAGGACTAGGTGCGTCTCGTGATTTTACCCGCGTTCCGATCCTGTGAGAAAACCGAAATAATAATATTGGTCTTTGAATTTAATCTAGAGCCTATATACCAATCAAATAGGCTGAAACAGCAATTTTTCATCCAAAGGTTGCCTGGTAAAGCTCGATTTTAGCGATAAGGAATGTGTAAATATTAAAAAAAATTGGCTTCTACCCTACCTATTCTACCTTTAATTTAATAATTTGTCTACCTTTAATTTTTTTTAATTCTTGTTATAGGTAGGCACCTACTTACACCTCTTTCTAAAGTTTTTTCTTGATTTTTTGTTATTTTCGTTGCTTCCACGTTCCTACAGACTGTTTTGTCCTTCTAGATTATAGGGTGCCAGCAATGCTGTTTTACTGGAGGTACTTTCTCTAATTTAACTACGCTGCAACTTTCTTATTTTTAACCTACTTCAAAACAGGAGGAGGTTTCAATTCGTCGCGTATATATATATTTTTTTTCATATACGAGGCATGAACGATAGACTCCATCTACAAAGTCGAATCCGGCAAGATGACCATTGTGCCAACTGTGTCGTCACATTTATGACTAGTATTAGCTCATGTGGTATTAGCACATATCATTCGTTTCAAGCGCATTCACCACTCTTTACAAGCTCTTTACTAATCTCAGCGCCAAAATGGCGAAAATCCAATGGAGGCATTTTATTAATGACAGTCGCCAGTCCAGCGGAATATATCTATGAAATATTAAAACGCGTTTGAATTTCAACATGTCCGAGTATAAATTGATTTAAAAGTGTTTTTATTTCTTACGATAAAAGCCGGAAACGTTCCTACGGTTAACAACGTAAACCTAATTCATATTGCAACATTTACAATTACTAACTCGGCTATAGAAAAGCATTTGACCTACATTACTTGAGCAATTTACAGTTTACATAAAATTAATTTGAAAATTCTTGTGTACTAATACAGGGTTGTTGGTAATCATCCTAATCCTAACTAATAATAAATCTGTAAGTTTGTTTATTTATTTGTTTTTTTTGTTATGTTAATTCGAAAATCAGCTGTTTATTTTTATTTTAAGACTAAGTCAGAACAAAAAAACTTGAGAGGTGTCAAGGGACACCCGGATAGAACGAAGTTTCTTTCGATTGATTAGTGAAGGAATTGTAATAAAATCAAAAAGTGTCGTTACAACTTTTGGTTTATTTTTATTTTTTCCGTCCAGCCTCCTTCCACAACACGCGATAAGGAACTTCGTCGTCATCCTTAAATTACACATAGGCTACTTCTCAATTCCCATGGGATCGGAACTTACACGGACAAAACCGTGAGGCACAGCCTAGCAATATAAATTAATTTGAATTTCGAATCATTCTCACAGTTCCCACTCATTTATATTGTCAACTGACCCGTGACAAATTACCATCTAGATTTTTTTTCTCTTTTTTTCCTTCACGACCATTGTCTAAGTTATGCAACGTTACATTATGCCACAAGGCGGGAAACACTTTCCTTTTACCTACTATACGATGCAATTAGGGTTGCCAACATATTCCTGCTAGAATATACCAACTATTCTCACACGTCGAAAAATATGTCTATTTTAAATGTTGTTTTAGCTCATATTTGAACTTCTAAAACTTTCGTCGCGTTCGCTCTTAAAAACTTGTTGTTTAACGTAATTTAAAAAAAACGGAAATTTTGAGGAAATTGTTTCAGGACTCAAAGAAATAACAAAGCCTATATTGTCTGAATACTTAGTATTTTTGTGTAAAATATTTTTGCAATATAGTCTATAATTTATAGTATGATTGGCAACCCTAGCTGCAATCGTAAAATGGGGTTAGTGAAATACATAAAAAATATTATTTCTTTATCTAAATCTTTTATGTCTGGCAACAAAATGGGGAAATGATTCAATTTCTTACTCGATTCTTTACGTACCTTTTGGTACGAACGAACATCTGCCAAAAGATTATGTGATTTCGAAATCTTACTTATTTAGCACCTACGATTGTTCTCCCAAAAAAGATGAAGCAACTCGTTTTTGTTTTTATAAGGAGTCTCAAGGTCGCTCATAATATTTAATTTTAATGATCGTGAGAATAGAAAAAGTTACAATTTGAATAATTTCACAAAAATCTACTATTTTAAGCTTACATACAGTTCGACTTTGCTAGAGACACCATTTTTTTCTATTTTGACACTTCGGCGATGTTCTTTTTTTTAAAGTAATAGCTTGGTAATGGCTCTGTATTATGCTTAATAGCCAGTGTCAAGTAAGTAATACAGGGATTTTTGATTTTGCATTAAAATTATCCAAAATTATCTAAAAATATGTCAAGTTGTTCTGTTATCCTTCGATTCGTAATATAGAGAGTTTGGATATGTTATGGAATCATATTACCTAAATGGGCCGATGAGTTTGGAGGAACAAGTAAAATCCTTGAATTTCTCTTTCCTTATATTCATACACCTATTGAAAATAGGAATAAAAGACACGTCCATTTACCTGCTTACAACTTCCTTGGTGCACATTCATTGACTTTTGTATTTTCACCAAAATGATACGAAGTCGAAGTGAAGCGCGTTATCTTTTCTTATTCCCGTCAAATTTTCATGTTATTCCACAATACAATAACTAGGAGTGAGTGTAAACAAAGGAACGAACATTTTGTAACACTATTTCTGTCCTCAGAGTGAATGATAGATTGCCCGCGGGCGGTTGAATGTGTCAAAACGTCTGCGCCGATTGATTGGTTAAAAATAGGTACACTATGTTGCAATAGGTATTTTTATAAATTAAAATATCGCTTTTTAAAGATATGACGAAGTTACCTAACAGTGTGTTTTCACCTGTATAAATTCCGATACTTCTTTTAATGTAAAAAAAAATATTGCAAGATTTGACCCGAACAAACATACATTAAAACATACATATACACTGCAAGTTAAATAAAAGCTTTTAAAAACCTCTTTACATAGCGCTATCTAGCCTATTTCAACTATATAGGCTATTGTTATGGTGACCAGATAGCGAATAGAATACTCATACTTACCCTTTTTTAATAAATACATACCAAAACACCCAAACTAGAAACAATATCACTATGATATCACTACATGAATAGGTTCTTGTTTGAGGCGACAATCGAACCCGTAACCTTCTGTTACGCAGGCGGGTATTCTCTCGTCGTGCCACAGAGATTGTTAATTTATTAGTAAAATTCGTATAACGAAATTAGTCTAAAGTCTGAGGGTTCCGTACCATTATACTTTGTTTTAGTAGTTGTTATAGTAGCAATATAACAACTACTAAATATAGTATTTCTGTTAGCAACAGAAATACTATAGTCTGTGAAAATTTCAACTGTCTAGCTATCACGGTTTATGAGATACAGCCTGGTGGGTGACAGACAGACGGACAGTGGATTCATAGTAAAAGGGTCTCGTTTTTACCCTTTGGATACGGAACCTTCAAAGTAACTTGACTCTACCTTTTTTATTTTCAAACTGAAATTCCAAATCTAACATTTCCGATGTTCAAACATTTTTTCTTGAAGAGAATTCCGCTAGAAATTACTTACTGTTATCAAATCAATTGCGAAAACCTTTTTGCGTTAGACTAAATCTGCAGGCCTTCAGGAGGCTCACAAATTGGAAGGGTTCCTGTGTGTCGGCTCTCAGTCATCAATCAGGTAGGCCTTGATTAATGTACCTTATCTACTTACACAGGTAGCTGGAAGATAGATATTGCTTTGATTGAGTGGGCAGACTGTTCGAATTAAATGTATTTAGTCTATGGATTATAATAATTTAGATAGATAGGTTTGAGATGAAATAAGGCTGCGCAGAGCAAATACTTATATGGATATTTTACTTTGTAAAAGGACTCAGCGATTGTGCCGACGATAAATTTTTAAAACATGTTCTAACCATACTTGAGGCCTAATCGACTTGTTAAAGTCACGTTTGACCTCAAGTAGGCTTATTCCAATTTAGCTATTTTTTTCCGTTTGATAGCAACATTTTACTTCTAATAAAGTTATGTTGTATTTATCAAAGGAGGAAGTCCGATACAGCTGCCGCTAACTGTCAAGAGCCACCCGCAAACTCCAGTGCTTCAGCCTAGATGTTTGTAAGAACATCGAAAAATCGAGCTTCACAAAATAAAAACCATAAATCTGGTAAATATCCTAGCTAGTAACTTTAATAATAACCATGGTAACTAAATATACCTATGCGATTTCTATATTTTACATAGGCGAATCTTGATTTGCAATCAATGGCGCAGAGCATCATTTTGACGGGAACAAATTAAAAGCTAGATTTTTCCAAAAACTGCGAATAGAGATAGAATTTTAAAATATCCTCACAAATATATTTATAAAAAACTTCATTTCCAAGCTTCTAAAGTCTAATTATAGATGCAAATAGTAAAACTTTTTTGTGCAAATGTGACTAAGAATTAATATTATTACTTGACACTGGCTTAATGCATGAATCGTGCGGAGCCATGATTGAAAAACAAAAAGAGGCCGATCTATGAATAGAACGTAAGCCCGAAAAAAAAGAGGGCAAAAGACGATGAATATTCAGACGTCGGAAATGTGATATTTCTGTGTCAATATTTGAATTTCATTTTTGAAAAATATCCCACTTCTGAAATAGCAAGATAATATTTTTTAGAGGACTTCCAAATTATAAAGGAATTTAATACTCTAGGCACTTCTAGGTTCTACAACACATGCCTATAGTTTTACGATACAAGAAGATCAATTTGTAAGAACTTACTTACATTTAGCAAGCAATAAACGATGATTGCTAATCATGTTTAGAAAACCGCCTTAATAACAAAAAATTACGGAAAAAGGAGAAAAATAAACTAAAAAGTAAAAAATAATCTAAACTAATAAACTGATTTCCAAAAAAGGTAGGTTACTTGGAAGTCTGACTTCGTGATCAAGTCACTTTATTTGTAAAATGTTAGTGAAAACGACTAATTAACACTAAAGTAAAGCACGAAACTAAACAAACATCTCCACACCCACACCCCTATATTGTTCGTCTAAGCACTGCTTTGACATTCGTTTGATAATTTAGACGCGCTCTCAATGGTTTTAATTGGAGTTAAAGGACAATGGGCATTTTCGTATAGACGGTGTCCCACCTGTTGTATAGAGTCGAGTTATATGTCATTCGAAAGGTCATGACAGTAGCTTTTTTTTATTGTATGACACTAACCCTGTAACTCGAATAGGGACGGATCTAGAACGTTTTCAATTTTGTAAAAAAATCTTTCTTTTTAGGTCGAGATGTACGTCATTTGAAAGCTCTTGACAGTAGCACTATTTTATTGTAAGACACTGATCCTGAAATAAGAACAGGGACGGATCTAGATAGTTTTTAATATATGAAAATAATAAAAAAATCACTACGAGATGTACTTATGTACGTACATTCTCATTCGAAAAATACTGATAGTAGCTTTATTTTATTGTTAAGCTGCAACCTTGAAATTCGAACAATGACGTTTTTAGTTTAAAACAATATTGCTGTCCTGAATGACACCATTTATGAAATATGAACAGAGAAGGATCTTGAACGTTTTTAGTAATCATAATAAACCTATGAAAAATTGAGATGTTTTTGCTTAGCTGTTTTTATTTCTTTTAAAGATATTTATTTTTCCTTTTCTTTCCTTTTTTTTATACTTAATTCTTCTATTCGTCACTCGTCACCATATCACAAGCCAGATGAGCGATATTATTATTAAACAATATAAAACAAACACGAGACGCTTGACGTTTACCGGAACATAACGGCGTCATGGTCTTATTTTTACCATGATGCATGTAGATTTTGGTTTAAAGATTAATCGCAATAAAACCAGGATAATGATTGTCGACCGTGCCAGCAATAATTTGCCGGAGGTGACACGTACTGTGACGTGGTCCAATCCTATATATACCTTGGGGCTCTAATCTCAAACAATGGCGGATGCATAGACGAGGTCAAACGGCGTATGGCTATTACCAGAACGGCAATGGAGAAGATGAAAAAAATATGGACGAATCGTAACATAACGAAAACCACGAAAACCAGGCTCGTGAGGACACTCATCTTTCCCATATTTCTTTACGCTGCTGAGACGTGGACTTTGCGAGAAGTGGAAAGGCATAAAATAGACGATCTGGAGATGTGGTGCTGGAGAAGAATGCTTGGGGTTTCGTGGACCGAGTTTCGCACAAACGTCTCGATACTTCAAGAACTCGGTATCAAGCGGCGTCTATTTTCAGTACAATCTCGCATCCTGACTTTCTTCGGCCACGTTTCCCGGCGTGATAATCTGTCCATTGAGCGCCTCGTTGTACAGGGAAAAATAGAAGGCACCAGAACGCGCGGGAGGTCACCCACACGATGGACTGACCAAGTCAAGGCTGCAGTGGGAGGTTCTTTGAACGAATGTAGCAGGATGACCTCCAGCAGGGAGAGATGGCGAGCAGTCGTGAAGCGCGCAACATCTACCCCCTCTACTACATGATGATCACGACCGCTCTGTCAAGAGTGTAACGAAAAAGAAGAAGAAGAAAAAGCATGACGTCACTCTTCTTGTGAATGCAGGTGTTCATCAATTTATTAGACGTTATCACGTCAAAAAACTATCTATAGCTATTTCAGTGTATAGTGATTGAAACAAGATTTAACTATTTTCTATGATTTCTCATAGGTACCAACTAAATTGTGAAAAATCTTAAGAAATTGTAGTTATTAATTGATTAACCATTCGGTTCTCACCGTTAGTATAACTATGACGCCAAAGCAAATCACTAAATGAATTCATGCAATATAAAACCCAGTTATATTTGAAGTATAAGAAATGTAATCCATGGAAAGAAAATGAGACTTTAAAAAGTTTTTATAGGGTCGCAGGACTCGCAGGTTTGTCAAAATCAGCCTCCTTAAAAGAGCATTTATTTCCATTATTGGAGTGAGTTTAAATCATCGTGTAGAACAGTTATGAGAGATGTTAGTTAAAAAGAACTTTCTGGACTTCAGACGTTGTTTTGTTTGAACTTGTGATGACGACAGCTGCATTATTTAGGGTGACATCGACTTGATGGCTATGCAAGATTTTTTTCAGGCAGGAATAGCATACAGTAGCAAACCTATGGTATACATCATGCGTGGGTTGATCCTCTAATCGGAATACCGTTCGTTGTTTCTAATCCCACATTTTATTTTAGTGTTCTGATAGTGATAGTTTAAATTAAATATATTTTTGTCTACCACAAAGCTCTAATATTTTAGAGTTGCTGGTTTTATTACGAAGGTTAAATGCTCAGAGTTGGTTCTTAGTCGAATTAGTATTTAGCTAGTTCACTGTGTTGTTAGTAAAATCCTGGAAGCGTTTGATAAATCCTTCTTTAACGCACTCAAAAGATTTCACCTGCCAGGTGAAACTTATATCATCGGCAAAAAGCTTTAGTGTTTTATGCTTGGGAGTATAGATTCAAAAATGATGACGACAGCTGCATTATTTAGGGTGACATCGACTTGATGGCTATGCAAGATTTTTTTCAGGCAGGAATAGCATACAGTAGCAAACCTATGGTATACATCATGCGTGGGTTGATCCTCTAATCGGAATACCGTTCGTTGTTTCTAATCCCACCTTTTATTTTAGTGTTCTGATAGTGATAGTTTAAATTAAATATATTTTTGTCTACCACAAAGCTCTAATATTTTAGAGTTGCTGGTTTTATTACGAAGGTTAAATGCTCAGAGTTGGTTCTTAGTCGAATTAGTATTTAGCTAGTTCACTGTGTTGTTAGTAAAATCCTGGAAGCGTTTGATAAATCCTTCTTTAACGCACTCAAAAGATTTCACCTGCCAGGTGAAACTTATATCATCGGCAAAAAGCTTTAGTGTTTTATGCTTGGGAGTATAGATTCAAAAATGAAGGTTACTATCCTTTGGCAATTTACTAACTGCTACTAACCCCATTCTGGCAGCAAACATAGAACGTTCTAAATTGAAGGTTTCCTATTTACTAGGACAAAATAAGCATTTTGAACTGTGTTGATGCCAATTTGGTTATCTTTTTTTGCCAGTCAAGTTCCCTAATGAAAGCAAAGACTTTGGTAATAGCAATCATTTTTATCAGCACAAAGATTTTATTGTCTGCTAAAACCTCCAACAACGAATATTGATTTAACAGCGCGAAGATGGCACTACCATATCGGCAATAAGAAATCTTTAATACGCGTTTAACTCCAGCGATAATCGGTCAGATCAAGTAGGTAACATTTCTGATATTTGTAGACGCTTTTGTTTTGTAGCAGTTCCTTTCATGACTTGTTCTGTTTCTCATTGACTCTCGCAACATCAGCCCAACCCAATTATGGTCCCAAGACTAGTCATCATCATCTTCCTGCCCTTATCCCAATTTCTTTGGGGTCGGCGCAGTATGTCCTATTCTTTCATTTACACTTCCATTATCTCTACGTCATCTCATAGTTCACATTTATCTTTATCATGTCTTGTCTCACGCAGTCCATCCATATTTTCTAAGGTTGTCTTCTTCCTCTCCACCCCTCTATATTCATACTCATCACTCTTCTAGTCGCATGCGTCTCTTCTCTTCTCATCACATGTCCATACCAACTCAAACGCTTTCTTTTACTTTATTAGTAACCGGTGCTAATTTTAGGCTTGCTATATTAGAATATACACATTCCTTATTTTATCCATCCTCGTTACTTTACACATCCATCTCAACATTCTCATCTCCGCTACATGCAATCTTCCCTCATTCTTCTTCTTCACGGCCCAGTATTCCGATCCATATGATATGATAAGACGTTAGGTCTTATCACGGTTTTATAGATTTTACCCTTCAGTTTAAGGGGCATCTGTGGCTCACAGGTGGTTGATGTGACCTGTCGTCCTCAGCCATCCAGAGTTAATCCGATGTATACAGCGCCCAAGACCAGTCGCCAGAAATAATAATAACAAGGAAACGGGTAGACTCTGTCGGGGACACAGCCTCAATGTAACGCATAAAACGTTTTATTTTACGTCAAATTAACACGATTCTTAACAGAAATAGCTTATTCAAAGTCATTGTTAGAAGTTTAGATTAGCTGCGTCCTCTTTCTATGCACGCTATAACAATTTAAGACGTTACAACGTTCGTTATATTTGATTTTTACAAGTAACCCCTACTGTTCAGACCAATTTGAAAGATTTATCACGTCAAAAAAGCTTGTTCTTCTTGACCTTATGCTCACGGCAAGGACCCAAGCATCAAAAATTATTGTTTAAATTATTGTGACGTACATAGCAACATCAACACGTTTTTTTTTTACTATAAACGTCCTTAATCCGTTTCTGTTCATAATTGACTTGAACGAACTGTTTTTCCGCAATTAGACCCTTTTTGATTGGGCCCTTTTTTGCGTGAGGATGGAGTAGGCTTGCCCAGCACCTACTACCCTCTCAGTTTAGTCGACCATTTCCAGAGGAGAGAACTTGTCAATACTTCTGGAGCCAACTAAGCCGCGGGTTTCCTCACGATGTTTTCCTTCACCGTAAGAGCAATGTCAATTAGCGCACATCATTTTTTCTTAAGAAAAATACATTGGTGCACGACCGACCGGGATTCGAACCCACGCCCTTCAGAATGAAAGTCAAGGTACCACTAAGCCAACACCGCTCTTCCTGTTCCAGATATGAGTCACAAAAAAAGGTACTGTTACGACCTTTCAAACTGTATTATATATCTAGACAGCAATATGTTTTTATTAAAAACATCCTAGATCCGTTCCTGTTTGGATTTCAGAGTTAGTGCGTCACAATACAATTAAGCTACTAACAGTATTTTTTAAATGACATACATCTCGATCTCAACTTTTTAATGTTTTTAAATATTAAAAACGTTCTAGATTCGTCCCTGTTCTTATTTCAGGACCAGCATCATACAATAAAATAATGCTATTGTCAAGAGCTTTCGAATGACGTACAACTCGACCTAAAAAAAGTATTTTTTTCAGAAACTGAAAGCGTCCTAGATCCGTCCCTATTCGTGTTACAGGGTTAGTGTCATACAATAAAATAAAGCTACTGGCATGACCTTTCAAATGACATATAACTCGACTCTATACAACAGGTGGGACACTATGCCCATTGTCCTTTAGCTCGGTGTAAACGTATCCTGCCTGCTCTAATCTTAAAATAGTCATCTGTCTGTCTACATATTGGTGTCTATCGTTGCGGAAGGAAATACATACTAATCCCAAATATTTTAATGGAAAACTAGCAGCACTCCGCGGTTTCACCCGCGTTCCCCGATCCCGTGGGAATATCGAATTATAAAAATCCTATAGTCTTCCTCGAGAAATAGACTATCCAACACAAAAAGATTTTTTCAATTGCTGAGATTAGCGCGTTCAAACAAACAAACTCTTTAGCTTTATAATATTAGTATAGATAAGTAAAGCAAGGCAAACAAGCATAATAAAAATGGAAAACAAATGTTTTCTAAAAAAATATAGTTTTAATGGTAAAATAAATCTTCTAAGCATCTCGGTCCTTGATAAAAATAAGTAAATCGAATCCACTGAAGCGAACCAGAAAAACGAACGCGATTAAATGGGGTACTCCTCCTATCCCCCAAATGGAGGATAGTGGGAATCTTCGTGGTATTTCTTATCAATTTGAATGGGAATTGAAAGATGCGCTATCCCCCAAAGTATATCCTTCAAAATAGTTCTATTAGGAGCTGTTCTAGTCACGGAAACTTAAGAAAGTACTAAAATAAGTAACATATTTGATTACTAACCTAAATTAAGGATAAATACTAACTGCTTATCATTTTAAGATTTTTTGCTAATACCAAGAAATTATTCTCTTGCGTGTATAGAGAAAGGATTATTTCATGCTTCAAGAAACCTTTTTTTTCTATAAAATAGTAAAAAATAAAGACTTTAGGGACTCCTAACAAGGTAGATTATCCCATGTGAAATAACCGTAACATTTCCCCCCATCGAGTAGCGCTCTGTTAACTCTATCCAATACAGAATCCTTTCTTCAAAAAACCCCGTCGGTAACAAAAATACCCTATTATCTAATATTACCCGTGAACATACCGGACCCGATCCCTTAGAAAGGGATCAGATTGTTCACACTAAAATAGAATAGATCGATCGCCTTTAGCCATCAATTTTTCACAACAACGAGTGGTTATACGAGACGATAGTCGAGTTCATAAAAGAGAGCGATTCACTAACTCTGATTAGTGAATCAGATTCACTAAGTTATAATAATAATAAATCGTTTATTTCAGGTAACAGCCTTATAAATAAGTACAGATCCATATAAAATAGATACCTAACAGACTAACATACATATAGATAATATAAGTTTTAGGGTTTTCTGTCTTCGGTCTCGCCTCCGTATAACGTCGGCATACAATGCCGGCGGGCCAGAAATGAGCCGAGAAGAACATGTCCTTTAGCGTCACTGGAATCCGGAGCACGTCGGACTTAAAATTAGTCTTCCTTTGTCGGTCAGAAGGGTAGTTATCTCTCAATCTATTTATCTAATCAAAAACTGGAATCTATTTTTTACCCATGATAGGTCAGCGTTTGACCACTATCACACCTGCCTGATGGTAGGTGACGATGCGGCCTAAGATGTAACACGCCTTCCAGAAGATACCTATTCACTTGCGACTTGAAGACCCCCGAATACTTCACGTCAGAAAAGACAGACGCAGGCAACCGAATTCATTCCCTTGTAGCACGAATAAGGAATGACGAAGCAAAACGCTTAGTGCGAACGTCTGGTATGGAATCTATAATAGAGAATCGCGTAACTATGGCAAGCTTTGTTTATGTATCGCTTTGAATAAGTACCTATCTATACTAGCTGTAGAGGTACCTATTAGATACATTGTGTGGGGAAGTGTTGAGCGCCTGTCTGGAGGATTATCTTCTAGATTAGCTCGTGTTATCGATGTTGTTTACTGTTTACGTTGTACATTCGTAGCTATTGTAAAGGTTTAATGTCTACGTCTACTGTACGTGCCTTCTTTGAAGGACCCCTACCTGTTATGTGTACTTTTATGCCGTAAAATTAGGGGTACACTTTCCAAAATCAAACGTAACAAACATAAAGTTTTAATGGTCTTTTTTTAATGCATGGCCTGCACTGGGCTATCTGATTTTTTTTTAAGGAACTGACTGAGTGGCGTAATTGGTAAGCGCACTTGAACGGTATTTATTCAAGGGATGCGAGTTCGAGTCTCGTCTAAGTTTCAATTCTTGAAAACGCATTTTTCCTTGAAAAATATTTTCAAACATAAAGCTAGAAAGTCGTGATAACGTGTAAATGATGTTAGGGAATGTAGTTAATGTAATCTAGGATGGAATAGCTACATCCACCAGACAAGTCGTTTCAAACATTCTCAACCAGAATTCTCCTGTGTTAGATCGTTTTTTCTTTGCCATTTATATATTAAAACCCGCTTTCCTGTAGGTATAGCTGATCCTGTTAACGTAAGAAGTTTCTAAGGTCGTTCTTTAGTTCATAAAAACCATCTTTGTCCATTATAACTTATCATTTTAAGTACCTCGTTTTGTACGTAACAAAGTTTTTTCAATTCACTCTGAGTGGCCAGACACCATAAAACTTATACTGTCATTTTATACTTGCATAAAAAGTAGGTTGGTATATTTTGCGAATACGTACTGAATTTCATTTAATTTTTTATTTCAATTTTTGAGGTTTAAACGTATTTGAAATCGGCCGGAAAGTGGGGGTCATTTACAAAACCAAACGCAATGGATATAAGGTTACAAATGCGTTGTAACTTGTAACCTCTTTGTTCGAAACAACCAACTTATAAAGCTACATCCGATTAGGATTAGCTACGTCCCTTAGAATTGTGACTCGATGACTCTCTACGATTTTTTTCCTATCGTGGACGTAGCCCACCTCTATCCTCTTGAACTTAAGTTTTCATGTCAAAATGCACTCCAAAATATGTACTACGAAAATAAATATAATTTATGTCTCCAAGCTTATCCTGCGTGTCTATAATGCAAACTTTTAAATACCTTTATCTGAAAAACGAATGACAAAAGCGATAGGTATTACAGTTTAAATTAATTTGGCTCTTATTTCTCGTGCAAACAGTTTTAAAACTTTTAATTAAAAATCGGCTGCTCTATGACGATGCACGTAACCAAAAAGTTTTGATACTCACATAATCCTCTTTGGTTTAAAACGTTCCGTTTCACGAAGTAAAGTAAAAAAAAAACTGGTATAGTTTTTTTTTTTTTTTTTTTTTTTTTTTCTTTTATTATGGCTTCGCACGTGTGCATTTAGCCAGTGTCAAGTTATATTTTGCATCAAATTATGACCCGATTTTTCATAAATCGGGCCTAAAGTGTTTCAATACAGTCAAAGTCGTCATAGTCCGTCAAGTCAGGGGCTATAGTAAAGCGGTGGCAAGTTTACCATAACCTTAATAGGAGATTTGGAGGCAACGAGAAAACTGCATGTTTGACACTGATTTTTACTTTCACTACACTTGTGCACTTTCACAGAACTAAATTGAATAACATTCCACCAGAATTATACAATTCAACTCGGGTTACATCAAAGTTTCATGAAAATAAAACTGCAGCACGACATGTTGTTAACTCGTTCCCGCCAAAACTCTGGTATAGTTTTTGACTTGTACAAAAAAGACATAAGTACTTAGTACCTTTTCAATTCAGCCAGTTATTTTTATTTCTGTTTGAAAAGAAACGTAAAATAATATAATTTATATTTAACAATCTGGATTCAATCTAGCATCTCAAAGTGGGCTTATCGTTAAATAGCATCAATTTGCTCGGCTCAACTTCAGATTCGAATTTAATAAAAGTTTCCACATAAAAATCCTACTTCAGAAGTATTTCTGTACAAATGTTTGTTTAAAAGAGCCTGCCACATTTTCTTCAGGAAGTTGGGTCCAATTTTTTTATAGATTGGGTGGTAAAGAATCAATTTATTCTAAAGAGCCTTGAAAATTGAGGAAATCTTAATAATTTCATATTTGTAAGCGAAATTAATTCTGTTTTTTTATTTTGATATCAAGTTTCTAATTTTGTATATTTCTTTTACTTTGATGTCTTTGTCTTTGAAGTTTATTGACTTTTCTTTTCGTTTCTTAAACCAAATTGGCTTCAGAATATTTTGATCCTTTGAAAAAATGTACAACAGAACTGGACGACAAAATTTTCCATCTCCATTCTTTGAATTCTTTGAACAACCAAGCAAACCACCCGATTCATGGTAAAAGTTCCAGACATTCGTCATTTAGTACAGAAAGGAAATTGAATCAGTTGCCTGCGTCTGTCTTTTCTGACGTGTACAATTTGGGGGTCTACAAATTACGAGTGAACAGGTATCTTCTAAGAAAGCATGCTACATCTTAGAACACAAATCGTCAGTTACCATCAGGCAGTTGTAGTAGTCAAATGCTGACTTGTAAAAATACCTGTTTTCTAAGAAAACTGTACAACTTCTTTACTTTACTATAAAATATTTAGCTCGTCTAGACGGTAGAAAACTTTGAGCAAACTTATTTTTCATTAAGTGTAAAAATCTGATGGTACGTAACTTATTACTAAAACGATTTTTCCAATACATTAGTTACAGATTTATTGGTTTGGGTCGTAATAACAGTTTGGTTTGGGTTTTCTATATTTATTACTAGCATCGGTCCGTGGTTTCGACCGTATGAGTCCCGCTACCGTCGAAATATGGGGATAAAAGTAACCTATGTTGCTCCCAAGGAATCAATGTATCTTTATACAAAGTATCATCAAAATCGATTTAGTAGCTTCACAGCCTCTTCCTTACAAAAATAATCTCTACTCTGTATACTTAATATTAGTTTAAATAGATAATAGTTATTTAGTTGTCAATTTTGTAAAATCTATACTTTTATATTATAAAGCTGAAGATAATTTTTTTGTTTGTTTGTTTGAACGCGCTAATCTCAGGAACTACTGGTTTGAATTGAAAAATTCTTTTTGTGTTGGATAGTCCATTTATCTTGGATACTACTATATATAGGCTACTTTTTATCCTGATATTCCCACGGGATCGGGAGATACGCGGGTGAAACTGCGGAGCGCTGCTAGTATTTTCACAATTTCTAAACATTTATCCAACCATGACAAAGAACTCTAGTCTATAAAACGCCTTATTGGTGTAAGATTTAACCATTTATCTTTTAGAAAAATCATATTTTATATTATCGGAAGTTCATAGTTATTCTATTACAAAACCACTAAATCAAACAAATGGGTTCATCGCTTCAATAAAACCCAATATATCTCGAAATATGATAAAGAAATGTTTTTCACCCAGTTTCTTGTGTCGATTTCACAACTTCCCGACACTTTATCTTTACTATATACTGACAGACAAACGTGTTTATATGTAGTTACTTCTCGGTTGAATCCCGATGAAATGTTGACAGATTTGTAGGCAACTTTATTGATTGCTCTTTGAACAAGTTACGAGGCTCTCTCGGTACCGATATGAAGACTGAGTCGCTTCAAAATATGTTCAGTCCGAATGGCTTTATAATAATAATTAAAAAAAATATCAAACCTTCATACAAACTTCCACCCTCATTTGCCCCCCTTAGGGGTTGAATTTCGCAAAATCCCGTCTTAGTGAGCACCTACGTCATGCAAAATTTGAGACTCCTAGCACTTGTAGTTTCTGAGACTTCGTGTTATGTGAGTGAGTGAGTGAGGCAGGGGTTTTCCCTTTTATATACATAGATTTTAATTCTTTTTTCTCAATCAATAAAAAATATAGTTAAAACACCTTTTTGTATCAACTCATAACCCAAATACATATTATATTACTCTTTATTAATTTTATATTGGCTATACCTAATGCATTAATGAATAGATACACTACAAAAATTGGCTACACCTATAGACAGATTGTGCTAAACCCGTGGACGATAATTTTATGTGATAACGTTATGACGTTATTGGTATTTGGATTTGTTTTTGTTATTCCTGTATTTAGTTGTATTTTTTTTGTTCTTTATTTTTTCTTAATTAGTTATATATTTTTCCTTTAGATAAATAAGTCTTCTATTCGTCACTCGTCACCATAAATCAAGCCTAGATGAGCGATCCCGTTCCCGGAACGGGACGCGTCATGTTACCGGAACATGACACTTTTGTGTGAATGCAGGTGTTCCATCAATTAACTAGACGTTATCACGTCTAAAAAATTCACTACTAAATGAGCGTGAAGCCTGTTTCAAGTAATGATCCATTCACACAGTTTCTATCATAAGTATTATTACACTTGATTCCCAGTTCCCACTTATCATTTCCACCAGTTTATCTATTATTTTATCTCCTAAACTAGCAGCGCTCCGCAGTTTCACCCGCGTAACTCCCGATCCCGTGGGAATATCAGGATAAAAAGTAGCCTATAGCCTTCCTCGATAAACGGACTATCCAACACAAAAAGAATTTTTCAATTCGAACCAGTAGTTCCTGAGATTAGCGCGTTCAAACAAACAAACAAACTCTTCAGCTTTATAATATAAGTATAGATATTTCGACGACTTCTTTAACTTCGAAAGGTAAATAAGAATAACAAATTGTATTACGACCGACATACCGCCATGACAGTTTTCCCCAGATCCTTTTTTTTCTTTTTTTTTTCTCTTGATTTATTATTTTACGTCTAGTCGGCCTAGCCGTAACCAGCAAGTCGCAACAGATGTTTGGGTAACTCGGCTTTTGTGGGCCCGTTATATTATGTTTTCCGCAATCCTTTTTTAAAATATGGAAAAATGAACGAGCTTTTATACTAATTTATTTTGGGGAACGGTTAAATTGCCTCAGTTTTCATGGAAATGTTTTTTAACTATTTTAATCTCGTCTGTGGCAATATCCGCTTAGTATCGCTTTTTTTTACTAATGGGGTCGCCCATTCTGCCAGCCAGAGTAAATGCAAATAACAAATAATTATGTTGGCTATTTTCATATTATTTTACAAATTTTCGAAACACGAAACGCCTTAAACAAATAAACATTTACTTAATACTGATTTATTCTTCAACAAACCGAATCGATTTCACGTCAAACAGTAGAATTTAATTTTACGACCTCGAGATGTCATTTAATTGATTTTCGCGCGTTCTGCCAGCCATTATCGTTGCGTAAAGTTGGCATTATGTTACTTCCGTTTCCTTCTGATAAAGTGAGGGAATTGATGGCTCAATTTCGTTGTTATACTACCCTCTTATTTACCGCGCCTTATTTAGCTTCTGAAAATATACGTCGATTGTTATTGGCCAACAAAGTATTTATTTAATAACTAGCTGTTGCCCGCGACTTCTTTCGCGATGTGGTTTTGGTTTATTTAGAATACCTAGCAGTTTTCCGCAAATATACTATTTATCGTTCGGTGTAAGTAATAATATCAAAATAGGTAGTTACATTGTTTTTATGTTTTTTAATTGATTTGGCGAAGGCAAAGTAAAGTAAAGTAAGTAGGATGTGTAAGTAATATAATTTTTTTAATAATTTCACACAAATAAAACATAATACACAACAATATAATAAGCTAAAACTAAGTCCAATTCCTATTCGCACAAAACTCGGTATAATCTATATAAGTATGTATTAATGATTTTAAAAAATGGCAATTGGACAGAACAGATACTCATACTTAAAATAACGCTATGCACACTGAGATCCTTACATATTGGTAGCAGGAATTACGTTGAACAAAAAACGTACAAAAGTGCACGGTGCCCTTTGAGACTCGATAGAGGGCATCGAAACAAAAATCAAATATTAATAAACACCAAACCTCTAAAACGTCTTGGATACAATGTTTTTGAAGAAACGTGATGTTACATGATTTTCCAAAAGTGCGCGGTGACTTTATGCCTAAAAGAATTGTGTAAAATTATGTTATTATGCCAAAATCAATTATGCCAAATCCTTTATGCCAAACTACAAAAGGACATCCAACTTCTATAGCGTCTCGGAAATGGAATATTTAAAGAAAAATGATGTCCTATGATTTTTCAAAAGTGTGCGGTTCACTTTGAGTCCCATACTCATCTAAAAGAGCAAAAAATGCCCTCAAACAGAACCTATAAAGCGTAAGGGCATTATTTATTCATCGGGTCTAAAATCACATAGCAAAAAACATAACATAACACATAATATACCACGCCATACTGAATGTCCGGATTCCTTTTGCAATTTTCTGAATACTTGACCAAATTGCCCAGTTTTTTATTAGGTATATAGATAGATAGATAAATTCTTTATTGTAAACACCAATTTCAAATAACATTAATAAAAAAAATCAAATCTTAAGTCTAAGTGTTACAAAGGGCTGCCTTATCGCTCAAAGCGATATCTTCCAGGCAACCTTTGGATGGATGGTAGCTGGAAGGGCTACGTAATTTAATTAGTAATTCAAATAAAAAAAAAAAATTAACAAATATCCATCTATTTTTTAACCGACTTCAAAAAAGGAGGAGGTTCTCAATTCGTCGGGTATATATATTTTATTATGTATGTTCGCTGATTATTCGTAAACGCTTGGACCGATTTGGAAAATTCTTTTTTTTGTTTTTATTTTCTAAGGTTTCCGCGATTTGAACTCTTAATTCAAACTATTTAATTAGAGATAAGCAGGAAATAATCGCGATAGAAGTGTAACATCAAAGAAGTCTTCGGTAAAGGAGATCGGTAACATTATGTAGTAGTACCTCTTTGTACTAACCTCATTTTCAGTTTGACGTAGATAGTATTAAATGCAAACTATTTGGTTTCATGACAGCTGTCATCTTGAGCGGAGGCATGTACTGTACCCCTACTATGACTTTTTGAAGCACTCGAAAAATAGAAATACTTATAAGATCACTCTTTTGTCCGTCTGTCTGTCAGTGTGTCACTACCGATATTCTCAGAGACGGGTGGACCTAGTAAGTTGATTTTTAGGAAGTTTCATAGTAAATACTCAATATAGTATGTTACATTGAATACGTAAAAAAGTCGTGGTAAGGGTACTGTTTCCTTCTGACGTTCGATTAAGTTTTACCACGGAAAAATATTTCGATTTCACATTTTTTAAATGTTTTTTCATCAAATATCATAATTATTGTATTAAAGTTAAATTGAAACATACCCTAAATGTTAATCTGATATTTTCTGAACATATTCATGTGGAGCTTGGTAAAATCTGTTCTGTAGTTTATAAGATTACCTGGTTCAAACAAACAGACAAACAAACAGACAAAAATTCTAAAAACTACCCTATCGTGTTAAGCTAACGATTTTAAGACGACCTGTGTATTTTTTTTCTGGATATCTTACAATTACAGATTTTTTTATGTCTACAGATTTATTATATGTATAGATTCAAAACCAAAAAAAGAAAATGGCGTAGTGCAATTGAAACGAGCAACTCAAAATCATTTGGATTCTAGAACAGCATGAGCGTGATTAATCTACGCTTAAGTCGAGTGCAGGTACGCTAGGGTTGCCAAAACTTTTATATAAAAATACAGTGGAAAAAATCATTAAAAAAATATTAAATTATAAATCCTGGCGGAACGGAATAAAAAATTTGGCATAATTACTGGATTTTTGAAAAATTCAACTCTTACGTGGATAAAGCCGCTGGTAAAAGCTACTTTTAATTTATGATAATATGCACTAATCATGCGATCAAAAGCTTGTAACGAAAAATTTCAACCATCAGCAATTTTTAATATTCCACTGTTAGTGTAGGATATCTCCACCAAGGGTAAAGAATAAACAATTTAATAGCAGTCGCCGTAGGACTATTTTCTATTATGTGACATTAGAACTTAAGTGTATGTTTAGGGTAGACCGGGGACATTTCAGACAGATCATTATAAAAAACTTTAATTTCAAGAAAACCATGGCACCTCTACGTGTTTGACGCGTCGTAGGCCCTGTTAGATATTGTGGTTAATTGCGATTCAATAGGTGATAGTAGGCTTTCTATTAATATTATGCACATTACCTATCGGACGCGATCTTGGGCCACCTTTGAGCGTTCGGACGTCCTTGAGCGATCTGGCCCGCTAGATGTTTTTGTCAGCCGAAAACGTCCGCGCATGGTGTGCACAGGGTGCGGGATGCGTCCGCGCGTCAGAAGGACAGAAGTTTGCCTGTGCATTTTAGAATACCATTTTTCAACATTGTCTAAAATACTGATTGTCTGACGAATCTACTAAGCCATATACCGCTTTTCTACTGAAAGTATTACTAAATTATCTGACTATCCTCGTTCTCTTTGCCTCAAATCTACCAAAAAAGTAGAAATCTACTAAAAGTGGTCACACTGCCGCCAGATTTGCAAGTGCTTCCGAATGACCGTGCACACTAATCAGTCGCGGCTGTCGGACGCGTCCGATAATATGTTCCCAACTTTATTTTCCCGACTTTTTATCAATGGCAACCCTACCATAGCTCGCGTATTCAGTCAGTAAGTGGAACACCAACACTGTACAGTACAGAGCGCAGTTTAGTTTTACCTCGTTGCGTGCGGCGTGCCTCTGTGTACCTAACTTTACCATCTGCCTGTTTTATTGACAGTTTTCAAACCTTTATGACTATGCCAACCTTAATGAGGAAATGACGTTTTGTTTAATAGCAACAGTATTTTTTTATTGTATAGGGGTGGCTAAATTAGTTTAAAGTCTAAGGTTCAAAGAGGTATTTTTAGGACTGGTATCTCTGACCCCTACGTATTTTACTGTTGGCATTATGCAAAAATACCGCTTTAATGTGTCAACTTTTCTTTGATAATTTTAGTATTAGCGATGAAAAAAAAGGCTACGTCTGTCGGGTTTATCTGCGTAAGTCCCGTTCCTTCAAGAATATCAGGAATATAGGTAGCCTATGTTACTCTCATGGAATTAATCTATCCTCATACCAAGGTTTATCATACAAAATCGATCCAGTGATCCAGGCAGCGGTCCTGTCTATTCATTATAGGTAACACGAAATATATTTTCTCTTTAAAAGCATCTAGGTGCTAATGTTTATTGTAAATTACACATTCTCCTTTAACGATAGATTTCTTTTTCAACTTTTCGGTTTTGGATTTTTTTTATTTTTAAATTTGGTTATCAATAGTTTTTGATATTTGTTTTTATTATTTTGTAAAAATGTGCTAATGTACTCGAAGTTTTTTTTAAATTACTTTCGAAACCAAAATGCTAATCATCAAAAAATAACACTCTCCTTATAAATGTAGGAAAGTTACTCAAAATATTTCAACTAATTAAATTAATTTTAAGATTGTAAATATTTGAAATCTAATTACAATATTTTCTGTTCATTAAAATATCATTCAGTAACAGACAACAAATTAAGACATTAACTCAAATAATCTAATTAGCAACGTTAATCAAAGTCACTCTTCTATCATTTGAAGTATCTCATTACGAAATGTTTAAGTGGATCTTTACAGAAATAAATGTTCATTTTATTTGTTTGAGAAAATCAAGCCAAGGGCACAGATAATGATGTAGTCTATATACTAATATAATAAAAAAGAAAGTTTTAATTGTTTGTTGGTTTGCATTGAATAGGCTACGAAACTACTGGACCGATTTTTAGTTACTAAAGACGTTTGTAATTGAAGCATTTTTTTTATAAATTGATGATGCCGTTTACGTTGTAACACGCCCCTAGAAGATACGATCGTGACTCAAAGACCCCCAAAAAGACGGGGACTTCGAAGGACGCGAGCGAAGGTAGGAAGACGGCAGTGGAACAAAAACTATTCCCACCCGTCCTACTTTTGTGGATTTTCCAATGAATTTAACTGACGATAGAGTCCGCTAATTTACATTGCTCTTGAATGAAAGAAAATTGATGAAACATTCGGCTTAATTGTCTCCAGACGTCTTGACTAGTTCTTTCCTCTGGACACGGTCAACTAGAGAGGGTGGTATAGGTACTAGACAAGCCTACTCATAGATTAAAGTTGCTGACGATGCTGTAAATCATTTAGATTATAAAAAACATGTAACTGCGCTTTACATAACTTGTCCTAACATTCAAGCATCTTTACCAATCTTCACTGACCTAATTGAAGAAAGGTCCATCAAAATAACACTATTTAAACCTAATTAACACTATACAATACGAAATCAAAACACAAGAGCATGTCGTATTTTTTTCCAATCCCCTGTTAAAAAACTTGTCAAAGTCAGAGGTATTTTACGACGCTTTATTACGTAGCTTTATCCGAATCCCTCATGTTTGTTACTTCTTCACGCAAAAACTACATAACCGATTGCAATTAAACTTGGTATGTAGATTGCGTGGTTTCTGGAATAAAAGATAAGGTACTTTTTATCCCGATATTCCTACGGGATCGGGACTTATCAGGTAAAACCGCGGTGTGGAGGTAGTTGAAAATGATGCACGTATTCTACCTGTGAATGACGTTTGGTTCCTTCTGACAGTAATTCACTTCAGTATTCAGGTCACGTTCCTTTTTAGAAACGCGCTGTTGACGCGTAGAAGAATTTCTTTAGATAGGTAAGACCAAGACATATAAATTACAAATAGAGGAAACATCAGACCTTGTTTATCTTTGATCTCGATTCGAGTGTCACTGTTCGTTTAAGTTCATAATGACCAGATGTTCCCAAAATGTCAACAGTTTAAAATGTCAAATTAAAAAAAATAATATCTAAGGTTACAGTACTGTTACGGTAGGTAATGAAGATAGTGTTTGTTGACGTACGTCGTTAGTTTTTTTTTAAATTTTGTTCTACAAGTGTTTTGGCTTGAATTGGATGGTTTCGGTTGTTTTATATATCAAAATCGGTCCAGTAGTTTCGGAGCCTATTAAATTCAAACAAACAAACAATCAAACCTTTCCTCTGAATAATATTAGTAGACGATTTAGGTCATTTAATCATCACTTTAATTGTTCACATCACACCAAAAAATTACTTAAAGAGTTGGGTGTTAGGATTAGGGGGAATGGGGCAGACTCCCGCTCCGGCTCGTTTCTGGTGCAGAGGTTAGCCATCGCCATTCAGCGTGGCAATGCTTCTAGCATTATGGGAACCTTTACGCCGGGTACGATAAGGGGCGGGTTATTTGACTAACTGGTAATTAATTTTTGTATTTATAATGTTAAATGTGTATGTCTTTTTATATTATTAAATAAACTTTAATTGTTTATCAAACTAAGTATCTGAAGTAATTGAAACAAAACGACGAAAAAAATATAAATGAATAAAAGTTATAGATAACACTGTATGAGCTAAAAGCCTTTGGTCTGCTCTTTCGAGGAAAACGAATAAAGTCTCAAAAAAGTTTAATAAGCTTCAGATGTTTTCTCTTTTCCCATTGTATATTAGATTTCTTAAAATAGGACGCTTTGTACTTGGCATGGGCTGGCTCAGAATAGATTTTAATACAGATACGGTACCGTATTTATGTGCCAACTAGGTACCAGAGTACCTATCAGTTATATGGAATTCCTTTGTCAATTCAGCCTTCAGTGATGGAAGGTAGACTTGCTCATTTTCAGCTAAGATTGTTGTGTCTGAAAAGCTCCAAGATTACGGAGTATAATAGAGTCCTTGAGGTATTTCGGACCGTACTTCGGACGTCCGGTAATGGTCTCATTTCACATGAATATACGCGAAGAACCATGGAAGCAGTCTTGGTTAATGGGATAGGGTAGTATGGCTGGGAATAAATAAAAAATACTACCGAATTGAGAACCTCTTCCTCTTTTTAATTCGGGTAAAAATAGATGAAACTTGATGCGGTAGCCCGAAAAATACTTTACCAAAATTTTTAATAAAACTAGGTTCCAAATAATGATGGAACCTTTTTAACAAAAAGGGATATTAATATCTTGTTTTTTCACTATTAAATTGTTTTGTTTCGTAGTATACTTTACATTAAAATCCACCAAGTGGTATCTGAATTATCCATGAAAAACCACGGCTGCTTGCGCTTCTAACGTTTCCGGCGAGCACGCGGCAAGAGAAAGTGCTCCCGAATTTTCTCGACACTAACGCGAGTAAAACCATTCGACGCAGTTAGTATTTTAAAAAGTATCTTCTACATCTAAATAGTTACAGCAATTTCGCTAATGGCTCTCTTACTTTTGAAAGCTCTGAATTGTCTTCAGTACGGTATTTAATGCTGTTAATTAAACGCGCTGGAGACGGTTCATTATGGCTAGAAAATGGTGTCTTTTGCTCTGTTATGTAGGTAGATATTATTTTACATTGAAACGTAAGGGTTGAAAACTAATTAACGCAAATTAAAAATTAAAATGGGGTGTACCAGACAAGAAGCTCATGGACTCTTTTTTTTTTAATCGTCAAAAACACTGTTCACTCTCGACGTCTCCCCAACGGATCCTCCCGACGGACTCCTGTCGAGAACTTTTCACACCCATCGTCCTGTCAGGACTAGGGGGGGCCGATGGGCGCTAATTTCAAATGAGATCGAAGGGCCTCACAGATGCCTAAGACGCCGGTAGTTGAACTGTTAAGATTTTTTCAGTCTCATCCAAACCCCTAGTCCAAGAAAGACAAAAACAAAAGAACATCGAAAAAAAAACAAAAGACGATCAAAATGAAAACAAAAGATGATCGACAGCGCCATTCTCTTATTCAGCGACATAAACTCCATTGTTTCCACTTGTACCCTTTTCCAACCAAATGGCAGACATATTGACAGCTAAAGGTCCACTTCCGTACTTCGTACAAGGTCAGCGGTGAAACTCAACTCAACGGATACAGTGTCACAGTCGACAGTAAAGCAATTATTATAGCTATACCAACTGTGAACAGAATATCAAACAAACGACCTAGTAATGAGTGCGTTGACCCACTTCGTAACCCTATACTGTTGAAACTGTTATTGTGCTGTAGATTATGGAGCGGAGATTTTTAAACGACAAAAAGGAGATCTTAGTTGATATGACCTTTTTTGCCATCTGTTTTTGTGTTCTTAACAAAGTATTTAAATGGGGAACTGTCTCTACCCCAGGCACTGACTTCCATGGTACAAAATGTATTAATTAAATCAATGGGCCCTAAACAGAAATTCGCCAATAATGTAAATTTGCCCATAGGCAAATGTATGGTTTTTTACCGGTTTTTTTTCTCTTAAAGTTACTAAAATAACTGAGATTTTAATAAAACAAAACATAAGTAAGTGGGGTTTTATCAAAGCTCCGCTAACGTCTATGGTGCCTTATTACCTGCACATTGGAGGACCTGATGGATGCCAACGCTGTTGTAATGGTCAACTGCTGGGCAGGAAAGATATATGGTCTCAAGAAGAAGAGCTTTTCCAATGTCAAATGTGTCCTAAGAACTGTATGACCTCAATGAGGTCAATAATGCTGCCGAAATTAAGGATTACGATTTTAAACCTTGGTGATACGAAATAACGAAATAAAAGAAGAAATAAGACTTTGGTAGGCCAGATATTCGGAGTTTCTTAGAGAATAGGGTTGGCCCGGGTCTGATTTCACGCCTATATGAACGTCCATATAAAAGGCTTAAATCCATAATCAGGTAGAATTTCAGTGCAACCATAAGTATTAGGTTTCAGCTGTCAACTAACCACAAACCGAAATGTTAGCCAATGGCGGTCGGATCATAATAACACATGGCTTGTAATTCAAGTTTAGGAATAGGTTTATTATTTAGGTTGCCTCAATAGGTGGCAACACCACTTTAATACAAGTTAAAAAAACTGATAGTCTATGAGGTTCACGATTAATCGTCCCTCTAACGATCCCCCTACGGAAAACTTTCAAGTTTCTTTCTTGTCAAGAACTTTTTCACGATTAACCGTCCTCCTGGACTAGGGAGACCGATAATCGTTGATTTAAAATACATTTTGACGGACCTATGCTCCCTCAGGGGAACCGTTAAGCGCTGAACAGTTTTAGATTATAAAAAGTAAGAATTAACTAAGTGTGAAAAGACGAATAATTAATATGACCGATAAATTTTAACTTTCGATTCCAAGGACATTACCACTTTTAATTAGCGTCATCTGTCCAGCATTTCATAGAAAAAGTAGTTCTAACAGTCGCCACGCAAACGTTCAATTAAGATATTCTAAGAAACAGTTTCGTCACATTTCTCAGCCCATGTCAATCCTAGTTACACTGATTATGGACTTTGCCACTTTTTCTTAGAAATTCCTACATGGTACAACTAAGTACTTATAACTATTTTAGATATGTGTTATTTTGTGGATTGTTTGTGTGTGAGTTCATTTCCTCCGTTTTAGGTGGTTTTAGTATAATTTAAATATGAAAATTCCTTGACGTTTCTAAGCCTATCTTAGTCAAAACCACCTATGCTGTCTTTTTTGATAACCTTAGAAACGACAAGATATATACTAAAATGTAGGAAAGTATTTTGCTTCAAACGGTAAACATAAGTGCAGGTAGAACCCCAAAACTGCTATTTTATTAGAATCTTTTTAAGGTCCTGCTTGAGTTGAAGTTTAAAGTCTTTCAACGAATTAATTTAAGTAGTACAAACAATAATAGTATGAAAACATCCCAAAAATAGTCATTTTAGAACTCTACAGTGGGTCTGTAATTATGTTGCTGACTGTATGTATATACAGTCAGCAACACAACAACAATTTTCCATGCGTAAATTAATAATTTTAGTTATCGGCAAAATGCATTTTATTTTGTGCTCGTTGAAATGCAGGGTTATTTCGGCGAATAGTCGTACCCACATCAATAAAGATTTTTTTCGTAATCTCTAGAACATTAATTTCCGAAAAACTAAAGCCAAATATATATTTTCTTTCGAAACTAAACCGGGATTTATCAAAACATTCTTTCACGTGGGTATCTATGTTTGAGTATTTCGTATTTATGTCAAACCTGAGGGCTCTTGTTCACAAACATTTGCCACAACATTACAGATATGGTTTTGAAGTGAGTCAAGATCCGTCAGACGGTAGGAGTAATTGCAATAATTATACGTAACGGATGCAACGTCAACGTGTAACGATGCGACGAAACAGGTTTTAACAAAGAGGTTGGATTCGCTACATCCGTTCGAATTGTGGCGACTTGATCGAATAATAAATTATTAGGCTGCCACCTGAAATTACTCGACCGATGAAATTACTTTGAAATCTGAGGAGTAATTTAGGCAATTTTTTATATTACTACTTACATCATCGAAAATTAATCACTTAAACTCTAGGGAGCCACTAGTTTTTTTACAAAAGCTATGGAGATCGGACTTAAATAAATGGAGAAAATATAACACAGCGCCATCTAGCCCCAAGCTAAGCAACGAGGCTTGTGTTATGGTGGCCAGACAATGGATAGATTACTTATAATTTACCTATTTTTCTTTTGGAAATATATACTTAATATCCATACAGGCACTCAGACCACAAACAAATCTGTACATAAATATCTGTTTTTAGGCGGGATCTGAAATAGATATTCGTCAGTCAGTCTGAAGTAGATATTGTTGGAAATGAGTATGTGGACAAGTAATTCAGGATTATCCTGTCAATGGGGGAAATGGAAGGGATTAAGTAAGGGAGAGACAGGAGCATTAGTTGTTAATAAATGAGAAAAGTAAAGTTTCCGCCCGCCCCGCTGCCGCCGCCCGCTGGGTGCGTTTATTGGATTCGCGGGTAGATTGCTACAAGAGTCTTGATGAACTTTAGTGAGGGCGCTAGTGTCCAATGAATCAACTTTTTTGGAATTTACATCAAAACAATTAACTTAGTACTCCGAATTTATTCAAAGTCGTGTGTTTGATGGATAGTAAACTCTTTCAATTTTGGAATTGAAAATAGTCTTCTGAAAGAAAATATTGTAGTTTGTAGGAAATGTTTTAATTGAAAAAAAAAAAGATTAAAGTTCGACGCGCAACTGGTGTTTTAAGCTCAGAGCTAACATGAAAAAAGGTTGAATATTGTTTGAACTTTTTGTTACCTCTATTTAAATAGTTATTCTTAAGAAGTCAACTTCAGAAAACTTCTTAATAGATCACTTTCATTGAGATCCTTGTTGTTGTCACGAATGTAACGTGTTATGTAATGTTTGATTCGTGGCGGAGATAATATTTGACGAAGAGATTTATGGTTCTTCTTGATTAAATCTCGCTGTAACTTCGCACCTGTCTGTGACTTATCTTTGAGGAAAATTAAAGGTTGTTTTATAACTCTTGTCTATTTTACAGAGGTAACTATGTGAGAACAGAAAACTGAACTAGTTTGGTAGAAAACAGGTTTAGAAGTAGTTTAAAGTAGTAGACTAAAACTGATACACTAAAATTATTACATTTTGATATTTTTACATTTTCCTTTTTTTAACCGATTATTCAATAAGCTTAACAAAAGTTTAAATTTTGGAGATTTGTAGACTTTTTAAGTAAACATAAACAGACTTACAAAGATAGGCGCGAAAAACTTGCAGTCGGGTAAACAAAGATCCATTAAAATAATATGTAGTAAGTACTCACGAACCTGGTGGCATGGTCTAACAGTAACAATAAGTTGGGCCACGGGACTTTTCAACATCCCGTGATCCCGCACTCTATACTTATACGAGCTAAGACATTCAAATTATATGCCATATCATAGACAATGTCCATAAACGGAGTATATAAAACAAACAGACAAGGAAAGAGGATCGCGAACTAAGACCTACCGTATAAGTTTTCTAGTTATCCGAACTAACCTGAGATATTTATAAAATAGAAAAAGAGGTAACTTCTGAATATTTTCATATACTTATTTATACCTTAAGTTTATAAACTTTGCCTTGAAAAATCTTGAAATACCAACATACAACTAAAAATATTCCCTGTGAAAATTGTGAAAATTGTTCTGCGTAAATCGGAACCCCTAGGAACACTATGTATAGCATCCCGCAGTCGCTGTCTAGGGCACCTACGGGACGAGATTGATGTAGAAACGTTACATACATTTTGTATGAAGCAATTTATATTACACTGTGTATGATCCATGTCCCGGTGGGCCCGGACGGGACACGGCCCGGTCGAATGTAAATCATTCCTTACCCGTCTAAGTCGGAGACTAAACGACATGTCTTCTCTATCAATGTACATATATTGAATCTCTTTAGACCTACAGCAACCGACGGTAAAGCCGATTACTTGACTGCGACAAACGCAATCATGGCCGCTTCTTTGAGACATTGTTGTTTTTTTTATATTTATTAACTGTTGAGTTAAAGTGGCAATAAGTTTAGTGAAAAAACGGAATTCTTAAATTTTGTAGAAAACTAGTAGTGCCTTCCAGTTTCAACCGGTTTAGTCCCGATACCGTGGGAATATCGGGATAAAAAGTAGTCTATGTTAGAGAAATTAAGAAATTAAACTCTTCAAATATATTAATATTGCAGGACTTGCACACAGTGCCATATATATAGCCCTAAGCTAATCAACTAGGCTTGTATTATGGGTAATCCGATAAGGAATAAGTTACTTACTTCAATATTTTTTTAATTGTAAATACATACAAAAAGACCACACTACTTGTCCGACACGATTGACAGTGGGAATCGAACCCGCACCCTTCGCGTCGCGCCAAGTAGGCGAGTGTTCGCCTACTTGGCCACAAAGGTCGTCAAACAAAACCTATATAACTTGAGTTTTAATATTAGTAAAGATTGGCATTTTTTTATCTTTTTAATTATTTTTTATGAATTTTATATATGCGTGGGTTGTGGGTACTCGTAAAAGCTGTACATGACTGTACTTCGAGCTTTATAAAATACCCATCGACGTAAGCTCCTTTTCCCATTTATATTCTATGAAAACTTTATTAAAAACTCATGCGTAAGCCATAATATATTTATATGTATTTTACTTTCATAAGTTGTAAAGAATATCGTATAGCTAAATATAATTTGAAATTATTCGATACTAGGTAATTAATAAAATATTTTTTATCACAGTTGCTCATAAAGTGGATCTTGTTCAACGGCTTTTAGGCTCATAATTAACGTCAATGTGAAGTATAGTCCGGACTTGGGCCACCACGCAATGGTTTCGGCTGAGTTTGTGGTAAAGTGCCCAAAGCCATGTTCCCGCTGGGTCACATATCGACCAATACAGAGCATTCTCCTTCGTTATTGGGAAAGAGATCTAGAAGGGATTGATTGGCAGGCCATCAACGGTCTAGACATTAATAATATGGTGTCTTGGCTAACTGGTTGTATTTCAATGTTGTTTGACATTCATGCGCCTATCAAAACTAGAAAGTTTGCCCATCCGCCACACCCGTGGATCACTGACACCATCAAGGAAATGATGCGCATTCGGGATGAGTTTCACAACCGGTACAGACACACCAAAACTTCTGAATCTCAAGCCAGCTATAGGGAAATGAAGCGTTTGGTTGTTACGGCTATTGAACGTGAAAAGAAATGTTTCTTCTCAGAAAGGATTAGCCAAAACAAGAAGAACCCTAAAGCACTTTGGAAGAATTTGAGAAACATTATTTCTTCACAAAATGAAAAGAGTGACCTTCCTTCGCAATTTGATAGCCCTGATGCTATTAATGCTCACTTTCTTAATGTACCTGGAGAGGATGCAGTTAATATCTCACAGCTAACTTTCTTTGAATTTAACCGCCACAGTTCTTATGTATTTTCTCTCAAAACAGTATCTGATGATTTCGTTCTTAAACTCATCAATAAGTTAAAGTCAAATGCTGTGGGAGTTGACGGTATCTCTTTGGAGATGTTATTACTTACTCTGCCACAATCTTTGAGTGCTATCACTGCTATCATAAATAAATCGATATCTGATGGAGTCTTTCCAGAGTCTTGGAAAACAGCTGTGGTTAAGCCTATTCCCAAGACTGGACAACCTGCGTCACTGCAGGATTTGCGTCCTATAAGCTTATTGCCTTGTATATCGAAGATTTTGGAACGTGTGGTTTGTGATCAGTTGGCAAAATATGTTGAGGACCAGCTCATACTGCCGTCATATCAATCGGGTTTTAGGAAGGGACACAGTACAGCTACTGCACTTGCTGATGTAGTTGACAATCTACTTAGCGCACAAGACCAGGGAAAGGTTAGCTTTCTTGTCTTGTTGGACTTCTCTAGGGCCTTTGATTGCATAAATACTACGTTGCTCCTGTCCAAGTTAGCTTTTTACGGATTTGATAGTGTTGCGCTTCAGTGGTTTCACAGTTATCTGAGTGGTAGGCATCAGTATGTTGAGCTCACCTGTTTGGATGGCACCAAAGTGCAGTCAGCTCCACTGAAGGTCCCCCGCGGCGTGCCCCAAGGTTCTATTATAGGGCCCCTCCTATTCACCCTTTACTGTGCGGACCTCCCTAATGTTGTCAACCACTGTAGATATCACGCCTATGCTGATGATATACAGCTCTACTTTTCCTTTGAGCCTTCAGACTCCTCCATGGCAACTGAAAGAGTCAACAGTGACTTGAGTGCTATTTTTCAGTGGTCTATGGCAAATGGATTGGTACTAAATCCTAATAAGACCAAATATATGGTAATTGGTACTAAAGTCCAGGTCCAAAAACTCAAAGACACACAAATTAATCTAAATGTCAATAACATACCAATTGGGAAAGTTGCGGAAGCTAGAAATTTGGGCTTATTAATGGATAGCCATTTGAGGTTTGAAACTCACATTAGGGAATGTATAAGAAATTGTTTTTATAGGTTGAAAATTTTATATAAAATCAGGCCATATTTAAGTACAGAACTTAGAGTGATGCTATCTGAATCACTTGTATTATCTAAGTTGAATTATTGTAACACGGTATGGGGACCCTGCCTTTTTGAAAAGACAAAGAAGCTTGTGCAACGCGTGCAAAATGCTTGTGCTAGGTACTGCTTCAATGTGCCACCACGTGCCCATGTTACACCATTCTTAAGTGACAATAATATCCTCAAAATGGAAGCACGAGCAAAACTCCATTTAGCCTGCCTAATGTTTGGTATTGTCCATTATAGGAAACCTAAATACCTAAATGATAAGCTTTCCTGGTCGGATGATACTAGGCTCTTCCCAGGGCGATCACATACGGAGGTCCTCAACTGTCCGAGGCATCATACGGTTGCTTTCCGTGGCTCTTTTAGATTTGCCTCCTCAAGCTGCTGGAACGACATCCCGCCCCCAATGCGTGACCTTAAGACAGTAGCGCAATTTAGAAAATGTTATAAGTCGTATTTACTTCAGAGACAAAAGGTAGATACAAAGAACACATACCGATAGGTTATGCACGTCCGGCGTGACGGGTACGTCTTTTGGCAGCGGCTGGGTGGATGGCAATGATCCCTCGGTCCTCCTATGATGTGATGGCCTGTTTTCTTTCCGTAGCTCTATTAGATTTACCTCCTCACGCTGCTAGAATGACGTCCCGCCCCCATGCGTGACCTAAGTATAGACAATTTAGTAACATCATAAGTGTAGGTTACATAACTCATAATGGTGGATAAACAGAAAGCTTACCGATAGGTTATGTACGTCCGGCAAAACGTGTATGTCTCTTGGCGGCAGCGGGGTGGTTGGCAATGAGCCTCTGGTCCTCTCATATTGGGGTAGTCTACTTTCGTCCCCTAGTCTTCTTGTTTCTTTTCATCTTCCGTATGCTTTTGGAGTTTTTTTTTTACATTTTTTTTTTGGAGGTTGGGTGTGCAGTTTTACATGAACAGCGTGATCTGACATTTTATTACGTTTTTTTTTTGTTTTTTTTTTTCTCACAAAACTAGGTCTGTGACGACGGAATGCCAGACTAAAGAAATAAGTATATTGTAAATTATATCAATTTTTCTTTTTTTTTTTTTTTCTTATGTAGGTATTTGATTCTTGTCATTTTTTAAGGGTATATTTATATAAGTACAGCGTAGTATATAATGTGTATGTATATATGAATAGATTGTGTTATTTTATTATATTATATTTATTAAATAATACTTAGTATATTTATTTATTTATATTATCTTGGTGACCAAGCCGTTTCCTGGGAGCGGAAAAGTCACCCACAGGGTGCGGCCGGAAGACCAGCGCTGCAGATGCGCCCGCGTATTTGCAGCATATGCTGAGGCTTTCACCCATTCGGGCAACACACGACTTCTCAGATACTTTTTTTTTACTGTCTGTTTTTTTGTAATTTCGTTTATTTGTAACTATCTCTTGCTGTTTCTTATGTATCTATTCTATACTATGTCGTGTGTTTGTTCGAATAAATTCTATTCTATTCTATTCTATTCTATTCTATTTTAACGCTCACCATACTTCGTGGGGTTCATATCATGATGACCTATTTGCGTGGTCCCTATTAGAAGTTTTCGATGAGAGTAACCTTTGTGTTATAAATGATGGTTCCCCGACCTTTAGGGTTCGCCCAGGACATAATCCAAAAAGTGCAGTTGATCTTACAGCTTGCTCTCCTTCCTTAGCCCCTCTTCTGTCTTGGAAAACCCTTCGCTTAACCTATGGCAGTGACCACTATCCTATAATTATTACATTTAATAACTCATCATCCCCTATGAACAATTTCTGCCCGTCTATGAAATACAGACTTTCCGGTGCTGATTGGCCCGCTTTCTCTTTATCCTTAGAGAATAAGATCGACTCTCTCCCATCCCCCGATATAGATAATCTCGCTCAATCATACTCTATTCTGGTAGATTCAATCACATCTGCTGCTCAAGATCACATTCCCCTTAAAAAACCATATAAGTCTCGTGTTTCTACCCCTTGGTGGGATTCAGACTGCACCAATGCAATTAAAGAGAGAAAACAACATGAAATTACCTATAACACTTCCATGACCACTTCAAATTTTATCGCCTACAAACGTGCTTCTGCAAAATGTCGTCGTGTACTCTCCTCAAAAAAAAAACTAGGATGGCGGAGTTTCTGTGAGTCTTTATCTCCCAGGACTCCCTCTGGTAAAATATGGAAACAAATTAAAAGATTTAGAGGATCATATAATACAGAGGATATAACAGCAAATGATCCTACTGGCTGGATTAACCCCTTCACTGATAAGTTGTCTCCCACGTCTGTGCCTACCATAGATTCCCTTCCTTCTCCCCTTTTCTCAATACCTGGTGTGGACCATATGACTTGTGATTTTTCCATTACAGAACTTGAGTTAGCTCTTCAAGGACTTACGGACTCCGCTCCAGGTTTTGATGGTTTCCCTTATTCCTTTCTAGTCAAATCTTCTGATAAAGTTAAACGTTTCTTCCTAGATATAGTCAACAGAAGCTTTGAATATGGCTCTGTTCCCGAGGCCTGGAAAACTCAACTAATTATCCCTATTTCAAAACCAGGTAAAGATCCTTCCGATCATAACAGTTACAGACCAATTGCCCTTTCGTCGGTTCTACTAAAAGTTACAGAACATATGATAAAAAACCGATTAGAATGGTTCGTCGAAAATCATAACATTCCAGCTCGCTCCCAATTTGGATTCAGAAGAGGTATGAGTACACTAGATAGCTTGGCAATATTGACCACCGACATACGTATCGCCCTTGCTAAGAAAGAACCGTTAGTTGGGATATTTTTAGACATTGCCTCGGCATACGACAACGTCCTTCTTCCTATTCTCAGGAACAAATTAGTTCATAATCTGAGTATCCCAGTGAAGCTGGTCAGATTTTGTATGCATATGTTAATGGATAGACACATAATGGTTAAAACCCCTAATTCTTCTCCAAACCTCCGTTCTGTATATAAAGGCCTTCCGCAAGGATCAGTTTTGAGCCCCATCTTATTTAATTTATATACATTTGACCTTGAGCATTCTATTAACCATAATTGCCAAGTCTTACAATACGCCGACGATTTGGCCATATATATGTCATCTTCAACTTTAAAAACTGCCGAAAACCACCTTCAGTCTTCCCTTAATTACCTTAATGATTGGCTTCTTTCCCATAACCTCTCCCTTTCTGTTCCTAAATGCAAAGCAGTAGTATTTTCCAATAAACGTTCCATTCCTCCCATTGCTCTGACTGTTAATGACGAAATTATACCCCAGGACAATCGCGTCAAATTTTTAGGTGTTTGGCTCGACTCTAAAATGTCCGGTACCTCTCATTATAACTATGTAGCTAGTAAATGTGAGAAAAACCTAAATATATTAAGAACTTTATCAGGAGTGTGGTGGGGCTCCCACCCCTTTTCCCAAAAATTGCTCTACAATGCTATAATCCGTAGTCACATGGATTATGGTTGTTTTGTCCTTGACCCATGTAACAAATCAGCCACACAGAAAGCTGATAACATCCAATCTAAAAGTCTCCGTATCATAGTAGGTGCTATGAAATCTTCCCCCATTAATGCCCTACAGGTCGAATGTGTAGATCCTCCCCTTTCCATCCGTCGACAATACCTTTCTGACAGATTCCTTTTTAAACTGGTTCAGAATCCTAAGCATCCACTTTTAAATAAACTTAGAGACCTTTTAGACTTACTTGCTAACCGTAATAATTACAACTCCTACTTACCTCCCAATCTCCCTTGCCTCATTATTAGTTATCAAAGATTTCTTCTTCTCCCTAGCCCTTTGAATACTTTTATTCGTAATCCTCTCCATTCCGTTCGATTTCAAATCCTATTATACCGCCCTAATATTATTCTAGATTTAGGTATTGACAAAGATACTACAGACCCCCGTAGCACGTTTAACAGAATCATCCACTCAAAATTCGAAGGATGGTACACAATTTTTACTGATGCTTCTAAAATGTCAGAAAATCAACCTGTTGGTGCTGCAGTGTGGTTACCCTTTACTGGTATTATTCTAAGTTTTAAATGCTCCCCCACATCTTCAGTCTTTACTGGTGAAGCAACTGCTATTTTAGAAGCAATACTTTATATCAAATCGCATAATCTTAGTAAATCCCTCATTCTCACTGACTCCAAAAGTGTCCTTTATTCCATCCTATCTAATCCGTTCAAATCTAAATGTAATTTTCCTTTGATTATAAAAATCAGGGAAGCACTTTTTCAGTGTCAACAACTTGGTATTTTGGTAACCCTGGCCTGGATTCCAAGCCATTGTGGTATCCCTGGTAACGATTCTGCTGACTCATGTGCCAAGCAAGCGGTTCATACTGGCTCACTTGAACATTACAATACTTACTCCCATGACCTTTGTTCTACTGCTAAACCTCTTATGCATAAATCATGGTCCAGAAGGTGGATGGAGTCTAAAACTGTCAAAGGCAAACACTATGGTGACATTCAACCAGAAATTCCAATCACACCGTGGTTCTTTAAGTTCCGACAGTTCGACAAAACTACTACCAGTGTTATATGTCGTTTACGTCTAGGTCATATATGCTCTCCAGTGTTCCTGGCCAAAATAAGGATTAGGGACCACTCTATTTGTGAATGCGGACTCGAGGATGGTACCCCCGACCACATTTTTTTCAACTGCCCGAGACAGCACCTATCTCTGTATGACATCCTTCCCTCCGATATCCCCCGTCCTACATCTATTAAAACTCTGCTCTCTTTAACCTTTTCACCTTTTGTTAAATTTTTTGGTAATTATATTCATATAAATAAAATTAAACTTTAGTATATATTATTCTATTAAATAATTATATTATTTTATGTTTAGATATATAGTTTGAATTAACATTGGGTTTTTTTTAAAGGGTTTATCTGGTTATTTATGTACCTACTTAGATATATATTGTTTGTTGTTTATTTATATGTGTTGTGTTGTCCTTTTAGAGCAAAACATTACTGCCTCGTGTCCCCGGTCATCATTTACCGAACAATTTACATCGTTTTGCTGTTCAACCGACCATAAGACCAATATAACAAGTGGATCCTCTATTCTTCCACCGCACACCACGATATACACCGTACAATTGCTACACAAAACTTGACTTCCACACCACCACCAGTATTTGGCTAAATTGCGGCTTTTTGGCGTGCAGAAGCCACTAATTAAGAAGAAGAAGAAGAAGAAGATTGTACCCGAAGTCCTTTTACTTGTATTCGGGCTTTTTCCGTAACTAGACCTCTTTAGTTGAGTCCTTTTTGCGTGAGGATAAAGTAGGCTTGTCCAGCACCTATATACTACCCTCTCAGCTTACTCGACCGTGTCCAGATGAAACAACTTGTCAATACATCTGGAGCCAACTAAGCCGCGGATTTCATCACGATGTTTTCCTTCACCGTAAGAGCAATGTCAACTAATTTTACCTATAGAAAAGTTATTTTTTTAACGATCGACGGACTATCGATCGACTGATCTGTGATTCGCTTGTCTGCTTTCGGCTTAAAGGTAATAATTGTACTTTGTGTCACAAGGGGGTAAAACATGTCATTATTGAATGTTTTATTTTACGTGAACCGTAAAATAAAACATAAGCCGAAGCTGTAAACTACGCGAGGGAAATCTCCGATTACACTTTCTTATAATAGTGCTTTTTATAATACTTACGAATAATAACCAAGTAATTAATTTGAAAACGTATAAATTTCTATTCAATGCTGTGATGCTGTGGCTTCATTTTAAATAACACATTAGTTATTTTGTGAAAATTTTGAATAATCTAAGCCTTTTATTTTTATTGGAAAATCAAATGCTGACATCTAAATTCCTACACGATTTTTGTTACGTTTTACAGAACGAATGTTATGGGTGGAAATTATTTTATTTAACTTAATTTTTACAACGGAAGTATTAGGCATAAAGAAAAAAGATATACACAAAGTAAAGTAATAGTTGCACAAATATGCGGCCTAAAGTTGCACAAGTTACTAAGTATTTTCAGTGGATATATCACGGGTTTAAAGCGACCGTTTCCGACCATGGATGACAAAAATGGTGTTTCTCTGTCAACGTGTTGACAAGTTGTGGGTAAACAAAGAAAGGGTTACGTTGTAAAGGTATTTATTATACATATTTGTTTGTGTTGAATGTATAAAATAAGGCTTTGCCTTTATCATAGGTGTGCACGCGACCTTACATACTTATTACCTTAGTTTAGATAGGTTTTACCTTCTTTACCAAAATGTTTATGCTTTTTCTTTCTTTTGTTCTTAGTGAAACGCGTATCGAAAGGAAAGGTACAGTAAAAGTTAAGTACTTCAGCTACGAGGCTACAACTTGAAATAACTTTGACTGAAGAAAATGATAATTCGATTTATTTACTACCTTTACTCTTATATGAAATAAGTCTAACTCTGGTAACTTTTACCAGAGGTTAAGCTGTCTATTTTTCAGAAAAGATAGACGACGGACTGGTCATGTTTAGTGTTAAACCAAGATGCTTGGTTTGGTGGATGTAAAAGCGTATTTTGTTTGCTCAGTGGTGACAATATAAATTATAACTAGAAAAATAGGAAAATGTGTTTTATGATTGCGATATCCACAGGCACAGGAAATAAATATGAACAGACTGTATGTCAACTGCAAGCTAACTGCTTTTTAAATAATATCGGCATTGAAATCGGGGCACCCGAGCAGTTCGGACCGCGGTGTGAATCGCTTTTTACATCATTTCGGTTTTAAATCAAATCAGTAAGGACAACATACAAGTTGTCCTGACTGACCTATGTGATGAAGAAATAGGTGACTTATTAACACTCTAAAGGTATGGTGTTTACTGAATATTTATTCGAGTAAAAGCGGGGGTTTTTATACTAATTAAACTAGGTACATATCACGTCACATGACCTTCTAATACAATATTGATTCCTGTGTATCCTTGGCCTTGGCACATCTTCATATCAGTGCAGGTGCGATGCAATATCAAATTACTATGTTTAGATTTACAGTTTTGTCCACAACTTTTACCACTAGTTTCACTTGCCTGCATTCTTACACTACACCTATATAGGTCCAGCAGGACTACTTATATCATAAAAAGAGAACGCATAATCTCTCTAACCTGAGGTTAAAAGGGTGTGTAATGAAATTCCATCCGTCAATACCGTGATAATCTTCAAACGGCCTTTCATCCTTCGTCCGACTCAGCCCAGCCGGTACTCGGACGTCAGTATTCGGACAGGTACCTACCTCCCGTTTGCCGAGCGAGCGGGGGTAAATTTTTAACAATTAATAATAAACTGTTTCCATGCCCATCGGTCCTGGGCTATGTCTGTAAAAGATGACGTAATAAATTTACAATATTTAAGAAAATAATTAATTTCCTTCCAATAATCATTGACATGGAACGTTCTAGTCTAGGGCCCAATCAATTAACAAACTTTATTTCAATTAAAACTTATATTTTCTATTAAGAAATGTCAACGATAAATTTCGTGGAAATAAATTGGCATAATTAAGGTTTATTTATAAACAAAAACGGTCCCAATCCAATTATTCATAGGATCATGTATTAATTAAAATTAAATAATTATCTTCAAATATTTACTTTCCTAATGGTAAAATAACACAGTTTGGGTTTGGTATTTTTACCTGTTGTTTCCTGCGGCGGGCGTTGGGTGCGCGGTTTTACACATAAATTATAATAACACTACATCTACAAAATACTAATCATTTCATTGTTATTATTTCTACTAAAACTATTTACTCACAAAATTTTCGAGATCCTAGAGAAACTAGTTTTGCAGATTTTGAGGTGAAAGGGTATCGGCGCTCTCTCCATACAAACGTAGTCGACTGTTTCCTCTCTGGATAATGACACTAGCACAAATAATTTTGTGCCATAAAACCTATAACTATTATGATTATGCCCCTATGCTTTTTTTTTCATTTTCTTATTATCATAGATATTAAGATATAAAAAAACATTAGGGCATGGTCATGGCAGTTATAAGTTTTATGCAACAATTTTTTTGCATCATTATCCAGGGAGAAAACAGTCGACTATGTTTGTATGGAGAGAGCCCCCGGTGCCCTTTCCTCTTAAAACCTAGGAAGCAAGCCTATCTATCTACCTATAATTTAAATTCTTGTTTTGCTAGATATTAAAATCAATCATCATTGTTTATTTATCTTATGATAAATCAAAAAAATTCAGATGTACCTGTACGTAGGATCATAATTTCGGGGTTATTTTTTTCTTGTTGTAGTTTTTGTTTTGCTTGTTTTAGGCTGTTTATATAAACTTTCCTCTTGATTACTCTATCTATTTAAAAAAACCGCATCAAAATCCGTTGCGTAGTTTTCAAGATTTAAGCTTACATGGGGACAGACAGCGGGAAGCGTCTTTGTTTTATACTATGTAGTGATGAAGACCAAAAGAGAGGAAATGTGGAAGGGGTGATATGGGTAGAGATGACTGTCTGTTCATTTCCCATGTACCTACATAATCTCCATACCAAATACAACATACAATGAGACCTTAAGAATAATAAATAAATGTGAAAGTTTGTATGTATGTCTAGCCCATTTAGAAGGCCCAGCCCAGGATCGGCGATGGTGCTAACAAAAGGTTTCCGTATTCAGAGCCTTGTACATCGCTGCAAAGTAACAAGCTTGTCACTCTTTTATAGAAAACATGTGTGCAACAGAACTCCACGATCTAATTTTATCATCTCCAACCAGCCAAACTGATGCGACTCCGATTCATGGTGGAAATCCCAGACAATCGCACAAGTGTTTTGCTTGTCGTAGACCAAGGAATGGAATCAGTTGCCTGCGTCTATCTTATATCCTGACGTGTACAATTAATGTGTCTTCAAGTCGCGAATGAATAGGTATCTTCTAGGAAGGCGTGGTACATCTTAGGCCGCATCGTCCCCTACCATCAGGCAGGTGTGATAGTGGTCAAACGCTAACCTATCATTTGTAAAAAAGAAAGGGTGACATAGGCTACATTTTACTTACGCGGGTATAAACGCGAAGTGGCGTAGCAAGTCATTGAAATAAAAAACAATATGCTACCATTACGGCACGCACCACGCACATAACGCCCGGTAATTTCATGAACGTACCCTGAGTCGACAGCTCACCTAATTAAATGAAGGGTAGTTCGCTATTTCAACCCTCACCTTTCACGGGGAAATTATGATGTGAAAAGGTTTTAAAAATTTAATAATTTCACGTTGACGATAAAGCGTTCTCTAATATATTTTTTCAGCAAATTCTTTGTGAATTCGTCGACCTACTCATACTTTTCAAACATTCATAAATGGTTATATTCTGAGTTATATTTAACTTTATCAAAAATGAATCTATTTCTATACTAATATTATAAAGAGGTAACGTTGGTAACATGTATGTATGTATGTTGGGAATAATCTCCGCAACCACTGGACCGATATGGATGACATTTTGCATAGAGATAGATTGGGAGTAGCTGACTGTCATAAGCTTTTTTGTATCCCGAAATTCCCACGGGATCGGGACTTTCGCGGGTGAAACCTCCGGTCGCAGCTAGTTTTTAATAAGCTTGTTTAACTTGTAAGCGTTTTTAAAATCTGTCTTTTAAAAACTAAATACAGACTAAAAAAGAGGAAGTAGCAAGCCCAAACTTTGTGTTAGAAGCTCCTCGTATATACCTTACAAACAGTTTGGATTAGCAACATCAAAATGAGAGTTGAGTTGATATGTCATGAACACTTGACTAGTGGTTGCTTCCTAAGTTGCATTTAAAATCGAAAGATTTTAGAGCAAAACGTCTTTAATTAAAAACCGTCCAAGTGCGAGTCAGACCCGCGCACGATGGGTTCCGTACTATGTTGTATAGGAGCCCTTCATTTTTTTTTCTGTTTTTAGTGTTTTGTGGTTATAGTGGCAACAGAAATACATAATCTGTGAAAATTTCAACTCTCTAGCTATCGCGATTCATAACTTACACCCTGGTGACAGACAGACGGACGGACAGTGAAGTCTTAGTAATAGAGTTTCGTTTGTACCCTTAGGTTAAGGAAACCCAAAAATGTACATTATAAAACCTGATAAAATACCTGATTATCTTTAAATATTTAAGTGAAGATCGTGTTCAGTCAATCAAACAGTTTCTTTCTAGCCTGCTTTCACTCTAAATTAACCACAGATAATTCAAGTACCCAAATACGCACGTTAGCGATGCCTCAGGGAATCACTCCCCAAATTTCGGGTAAAATCTTGTAGATGTCTAGTAAAAAGGTACATAAATTCATTAGAACGGTGATTGGGGAACCAATCGGGACTGCCTTTCTTGTAATGTTGTTAGGATTTGCTGTAACGAAAGGAAAAAAATAAAAGTAAGATTCTATCAAGTCTCTACACCTACTTACAAATCACGTCGTAGGTTTATTTAGGTAATTCGAAAGGTCATTTTTTTTTGGTAAGGTACTTGCGGCAAATAAGGGCCACCTGCCGCCTTAATTAAAAACTAAATATTTCGTAAAAATTGGGTAAATCACGCTTAATTGTCATTGTGAAAAACAATTCATTTGTTTATTTTCTTCTTTTTTTTCCAAGGGTTTTAAAAAGCCTTTTAGTAGCCCTTACTAACCGCAAGGACGTTATTTTTAATATTTTTCGTTGATAGGTCAGTTAATGAAAAATAAACTAATTTCAATATATTTTTGGATCAAAATCAAATCTTTTAAAAGGACTTTTCCGGACGCCGAAATCCGCCCGGCAATGCCCGGCATATCAGCAAAAAAAAAAGCAAAGGAAAGGAAACAAAGGTTTGTCTGTTTTAGTAGATCTAAGGCTATAGATCTACTAAAATTCTACACCATGAATACACGCAAAATATATATATAATAATTTTTAAAATTTAAAAATTTACATTTTTCAAAAATTACATACACAATTGGCACATTTTTAATTTAAAAAGACATTTTCATAAAAAAGACAAGACAAAGACACAAAAATGACCTGACCCATTATTCAACATTGAATACATTTTTTAAATTATATATGGCTTGGCACGACTTGTTATGTATCGCCAGAAGCTACTTTGTATGTTAAATTTATTCAAATATTTTTATATCAAACCCGAAATACGCAAATGAAACCTCGTTGCATAGCTAGTATATTTTCTAATCCTAATTGGCGTTGTTCTACACGGTTTAAAATAACTTTAAAGTTAAGTTTTAATTGCTTTAACCTACGACTAGGTTAGGTTGGGTCCGTTTAATTAATTAATTTACTGGTTCTCGGTTTTAGTTGTGTGTTTGTGACCTTTCCCATGCTTTTAGGAGATTCATTAAAGTTTGAACTAAAGGGCGAACGCTGATTTAATACAAAACGTGTCGCGGGGCACGCATTTTTTTTTGTTAAAAGTCCCCCGCCAACCCGCGATAGGAACTTCTTTAAAAAAAAACAGATTTCTATGACCAGAGAATTTTAACAGTCTGATTTTAACGAACACCGAAGTGAAGTGATTTTTTCGAGACAATTGGCATTTCCCGACCGCAAAGAATTTTAATCCGGAAGTTTATTTGTTAGTTTCCTCTTCACTGTCAAACGACTAGACCGATTTGGATAAAAATCGGCATAGTTGTAGTTTAAAAGATGGAGAAAGACATAGAATAAATTTAATCTAGAAAATCCAGCGGGATCAGAACTTACGCGGGTCAAACCACGTGGCGCAGTATTATAATTGCAAGTAGGTTTCTGATTTATTTTAGTAAAGTTTATGTTACTGAAATATGACCTTATAAAGACGGCCATGTTTCGTTTGTGTTTAACAAAACAACAATGCTAAGATTTCGTGACCGATATATAAAACAAAAGGAAGTGTTTAGTCTATCGGTGTTACATTGAAATTGTATAATTGTTAGGTTGATCGGGTAATTGGAGACTGTGAAATTATGCCTTACTATAGCAGCACCCCGCACTTTCACTCGCGTTAGTCTCGATCCCGTGTGAATATCGCAGTAAAAATCAAGTTTCATCAAAATAGATTTAGTCGTTTCTGAGCTATTTGTTACAGACAAATATAAAAAATCTTTTCTCTTCATAATAGTAGAATTTTAAAGTAAAAAGTCTCAATAAAATCGGATAGAAGAATAGGATCACTTGCAAAGATGTCATGAAACGGATGTAACATCGTTAATTCTTCAGAGTAATGGACGGACGGATGTAACAAAGTACCTGTAGCGGTAACGGAAGCGAAAGTAGCGGATGTAGCTAATCTAACCTCTTTGTTGGAAGTTAGACCGTAACTTTGGATTATTATTTTTTTGCAAGACATTCCACACAGCGCTGTCTAGCGTCAAACTAAGCTAATATTTCAGCTCGGAACGTGTCTTCACCAATTTATTACGTACCCTACCTACCTTTTTGAATACACCTTACTTTCAAAATCAGAAAACAACGTATAGCCTACATTACAATCAACAAAATACCTTGGCTTACTGCATGCATGAGGCATCAAAGTGGCAATGATTGCATGACGTGTCAAAGAGATCATCCTAATTAGTAGAGTACGTTTGACCCGACGGAGCAGGCCACTTGAGGCGTTTGTCTGGCTTCTATAGAGTAGGTTAATTATAAGTAGACTAGCAGCTCTCCGCGGTTACATCCGCGTAACACCCGATCCTGTGGGAATATCGGGATAAAAAGATGCCTATAGCACTCCCAATGAATCAATGTATCCTCATACCAAGTTTCATTAAAATCGGTCCTGTAACTTCGGAGTCTTTTTGTTACAAACATAAAAACAAAATAATTATCTCTGATTAATTATAGTGTAGATATACACTCGATATTTATAACGAACGTACCTACCCTTGATCTGAGGTACCTACCTACTGTAGGTACCTACAGTTGTGCATGTCAAGAACAATTGACTTTGGAACAAAGTAGGGTAGTTACCTTTCATATTTTTGTCTTTTGTTCAACCTTAACCTGACAACGATCAAAGGTTACTGACTGGTTACAAATTTTTATATTATCTTCTTATATATAAAAATGAATCGCAAAATGTGTTGGTAAGCGCATAACTCAACAACGCCTGGACCAATTTGGCCAATTCTTTTTTTGTTGTCTTTGATATTGTCAGGAGAAGGTTTTTATGAAAGAAAATATTAAGAAAGTTGCGCAGAAAATGATTACGCAGGTGAAACCGCGGGGCGCAGCTAGTGTAAAATAAATATTAATTAGAAACGTTTTTCTAGATGATAGGTATTTGTCTTAATTTAGAAAATCACAGTTCTCATTATTTTTGGGGTGACTTTATGTTTAAATGAACTAAGTATTTTTTTGCTATTTTTCGGGAATTCTCTCGAAAATGTCTTTAGTCAATAAGGTAATGACAGTAAAATTAAGTTTTTTTTACACAAAATAGACTTGCATTTGACCTCATATTAGCTGATAGTGGTCGAGGATGTAGCATGCTCGCTTAGAAGGTACTATATACTGTAGACTTGAAAACTCCAAGGTTTTAAGGGAACACAATAATGAGAAAAAGATCACAAAAGATTCGTGCCAGTTTATTTTTTTCCGTGATCATGTTCACATAAACCTATAATTGCTCTGATGTAAGGCGCTCTTCCAGTACCGTGTGTAGGTATTCACATTACCTTAGCCCCCACTCTCAACTACGTAGCGTGCAGCGTGCTAACTGTTATATTTAATCGATATGCAAAACATTTTAGCATTATTATCCACAAATATAGTTCCTAGAGGTCAAAACCTATAATTTGATTCATTTTTAGAAACAAACGTTTACTATTTTAAAATAAAACCCGATAAACGATCTAATAATTCTCTGTTTTCTAACATTTTTTTTATCGAACGAAGTTGTTCATATCATGTTTTCAACCACAATAAACAAAAATATGGTTATTAAACTATAATATCCATTTATATCCAAATAACAAAAAAAGAGTATTTGATTACTTAGAGTTGCTTAAAACAAAGGTCGATTTTGGTAGCTTTATTAGCACCTGCCCTTAAACAATACTCACGCCCAATACATACATTGTGTGCAAGCGTTTGTCAGGCGCTTATTTACCTCGAGTGGGCTGCCTGTACTGCCAAACTAAACCGGTTACAGTTGGGGACATCCTCTAATTTACATCTACGTGATTCAATGGTTCTCTCTGTTTGTAATGGAGTCTCCGTGTTTAACTTGTCATCATTAGTTTTATGTTTATGATGTTATTTAAACTTCCGTTGCAGATTAGGGAGAATACATACTAATAGTACTAGTAGTAAGTGCTGTACAACAGAAAACAAGTACACCTAATACTGTGCTAAATTTAACTCAAGTTTTAAATTAAGATACTATATTTTAATCAATCTATCTATGGTTGATAGCTCTCTTAGATTTAATCCCAATTCATAGACTTTCATCCGTAGTGTATTCAATTCAGTTCGAATTTATTTTGCTAATTTATTTTATCGACTGTTCAATTTGAAGGCAAACAAAAACGACAAACGAGATCGACAAATTCAAATCCCTCAGATTTCAATGTATCCCCATACTAAGTTTTATCAAAATCTGTCCAGTGGTTTTCGAGTTTTTTTTATTCTAAGGATTTCGACGTCAACAAATTACGAAGAGGAAGACAATAGACGATCAACAAAGTATGACGTCAAATGCAAATCCACACACGAACCTAATTTGGTATTATAGTGGGAATAGACCTTAAGTTGTCGTCATTACTTAAATGTTTACGATGTTGTATAAACTTCCGTAGCTGATTATGTAATAGTTTTAGTGCTTAACTTAAAGTTGGAGCTAAGTATTCTAGAGATTAGCTACGCACCGGGTTATAGACTATGTAACTTTGGACTTTTGTGCTTTTCTCCGGTCGGTTTCCGGCAACCAGACCTCTTTAGTTGGGTGCTTTTTGCGCAAATTTCTATTTTTGTCACAAGATGTGGTTTTACGACTTTTTCACTACTAAACAGCTAAAATTAAATCAAACAAGAATATAAAAAATAAACTAACCATTACCATATCACAGTTTAACAGAATTTCAAAACTAACGGTGTCCTTGAATTACATACTTAGCTAGCTGTAGCCCGCGACATCGTACGTGTGGTAGTCTTGTTTCATATTTCATACCTTCCTCTTGAATCACTCTATCTATACTAATATTATAAAGCTGAAGAGTTTGTTTGTTTGTTTGAACGCTCTAATCTCAGGAACTACTGGTTCGAATTGAAAAAATCTTTTTGTGTTGGATAGTCCATTTATCGAGGAAGGCTATAGGCTACTTTTTATCCCGAAATTCCCACGGGATCAGGAGTTACGGGGGTGAAACCGCGGAGCGCTGCTAGTCTACTAATAAACTGCATCAAAATCCGTTGCATAGTTTTAAAGATCTAAGCATACATAGGGACAGACAGCGGAAAGCGACTTTGTTTTATACTATGTAGTGTCTTCCGGGCATCTTCCGGGTTACTAATTTGATAATACAATTTTATATAGTTGTCATAATTATTATCTTTTCTTAAAAATATATTGCTGCTACTAAAACTTTGCCTAGAGCCGATTTGACCGGTTTATCATCATCATCATATAAGCCCAAACACGTCCACTGCTGGAAATAGGCCTCCCCCATATAACGCCATAAACAACGGTCCTGAGCCGCCTCCATCAACCGACTACCCGCAACGGCTACAACCGGTTTATATGAAGTTATAATATTGTGACTTCTATACTGTATAGCGTAGAAATCTTAGGTTTCTTTATACCTACCTAATTTATATATCCTGATTAGTTATATAAAATAGAAAGTAACCACAACTCGGTTGTTGACACGTTCATCCATCAATGTAAAATGTTGGTATAAACAGTAGCATAGCGAGGGGGGATGGGCGACCGCCCCGGGCGCCACCATTAGGAGGGCGGCAAAATTGGGAAAAAAAAATTGTGTGAATTTTTCAAGAAATTAGCTCTTACCCACTTGAACATATTGAGTGTCCCTCCCGCCCAATACAGTTGCAAATCACGATGCGCCCTGCATCGTTACATGGTTTTGAAATAAATATTTTTCTCTCAATTCTTTCATATCGTTACGTTTTTTCTCACAAACACCAACATTATTATTTTTATGACGTCAAAAGAGCGGCAAATTGCCAATATTATTACTTATATGACGTCAAAACGGCGGCAAATTTCTAATATTATTATTTTTATGATGTCAAAAGGGCGGCAAATTGTCAACATTATCATTTTTAAGACGTCAAAGTGGCGGAACATTGCCAACATTATTATTTTTAAAAATTCAACAGGGCCACACATTATGACACACTCCGCCCCGGGCAATAGTGACCCACGCTACGTCTCTGGGTATAAATACCTAACAACCTATTATAGTATATACCTAGGTAGCTATTTGTACGTGACTCGATTCGTGTTTGAAAGTTTGATTGGAGAGAAAAGTGGAAATCGATCATTTGTAATCTAGTCTAGTTGTAGAACTGTATTTGATTAGAAAAATGTCTTTGTGTTTTTTATTTCTTTACTAGTTAAGCACCGCGGTTTCTAAGTTCAGTTCCCGTGGAAATATAAAAAAGCCTATATCCTAAAAAAAAAAAAAATAGATAAGTACATTAGCGCGTTCAACTAAACAAACAAACATTTCAGCTGTATAATACTTGTGTAGATAGTATTGATTGACCGAGCGAACGAGGCGTCTTTGCTTCAAGCAAAATGTACCATGTTGTATAGGAACCTCACTTTCTTTACTCTATATTTTTAGTATTGTTGTTATAGCGGCAACCTGTAAAAATTTCAACTCTCTAGCTATCACGGTTCATGAGATATAGACAGACAGCCAGTGAAGACTTAGTAATATTTAGTAATATATTACTTAGTAATATAGTAAGTATAATAAAAAATAAAAACGAGTAAATAAATAGGTAAGAGAATCCAAAAAAAATAATACTCCCCCCCCCCCCGGGGAGCGGCGGGATGATGCATAAAGCGCATTTCTCCACCTTAAAAAAAAAGGACCCTTTACGGATGACGCTTCGCAAATGTCACAAAAAAAACACCACTGAAAGAAACAGAAAGTTAAATGAATCTAACAAAAGCCTAATTTTGAATCGTAATATAGAAACTAGAAATGAGGTAGTTATCCTAGAAATGGTCGGTCATTCACAAAGGGTTTAATTAAACGTATTTCTCTAGTACCTACTGGAGCTTAACTACGAGTGCCCAATGAGGTGTAGAGGACCTAGAAGTCTAGCCGTTTTACCCGAAATAGGGTTTTATTGCTTTTGTTAAACGTCTTTCATTTAGTTTATTGTAACACTAGCTGCGCCCAGCGGTTTCACCCGCGTTAGTCCCGATCCCGTGGGAATATCGGGATAAAAGTAGCCCATGTGTTAATCCGGGTCTCCAGCTATCTACATACCGAGTTTCATTGCAATCAGTCCAGTAGTTTTTGCGTAAAGGAGTAACAAACATACACACACACACAAACTTTCACATTTATAATATTAGTAGGATTAGTAGGATTTGATAATGTAGTTAAGGCGCATAGACAAAAAGCAAAATGGATTTAGCCCAAACTGTAAATTGTTAATTTTCGCATCCATAGACAACTGTTGTTAAGAGCTGTTGTGTATACCATTTGTAGGTGAAATCTTTTCCTACATTTTAATATAATTTAAAGAAAATTCCTTATCGCGTCTTACTAAAAAATAATGTCTTTAACTTTATGTATTCTTTTTCATTATTTCTTATTGTAGGTAAGTACCTATAGGTTAACTCACGATTGAGTACAATCCCAAAAATGTGTAATATTTTTAGCGGAAATGGGTGTTTGTTTTATGTGTAATTCTTGCTGTGGTAAAATGTGCTAAAATGGTATAAAACGTTGTTAAATTACCATCACTGCTGATAAATCAGCGGGATCCAGTATCTATGTAATGGATCCAACACACCTTAACCTTATCCGAATCAGGGTTGACATTAGATGCCCTTTCACCATGAACTTTAGTCGACGACGCGCGACACGCCGGAAACCATCACACCCTAATTACATTGACGATCGCCATCTTGTATTGACTACGTTTTTGATGTCTATTGGAAATTACAATAGTTTATTGTAATAAAAACTCATTGCTGTCGACCTTTTACAATTACAAGGCAATATAATAGCACCTATAGCATAGATTAAAGTTGCTTTCGCTGTAAAAATAGTCTAGATTATACTAGCTCTCCCTGCAAACGTTGTTTTGCCATATACAAAAATATATTATTTATACTCCATTAAAAAAATGATCCGCATTTATTGAATTCATTTGTTACAAAATATGTGATAAAATAAGAACCGCTCGTCCGATTTTGTGCAAACTTCACATCACCATCTACTATATTTTGGATAGATGAACCCGTTCTTGAGTTATTAAATTACAACAAAAAGTGGCACTGATTTTTATAGATATAGATGTAAAGACAATCTGCCAGCCCTTATCCTAATTTATTTGGGGTCGGTGCAGTATGTCTTCTTCATTTACACTGCAATATGATTTGGCAATACGTTCACGGCAGCTTGCCTGACCCTCCTTGGGAATGTTCTTGCTGCGATGGTTTACCATAGCCACCGCGCGGAGGCCCAAGGTGCGAAAGTCTGCACAAGGTCTTCAAATTCCCTAGTCGCTTTCTACGACACCCATGAGAATAGGGTAAAAGATATAGGATAAACCCATTCTATGCCGGGGCTACACAGCTATACAGACCAATATTGATTTACCAATGATAGTAAATAATATAGCGTAGACTTTATCAGGAACGCAGCTGCAGTAGAGTTCGTGAAACGTGTCATCTTACGTCAAGTCGATACAATTCTGAAGATTCGTAGCTAATCCAACCTCACGTCAAAATATACCGAATCTAAAGCCTTAATTAAATTCAAACTATGTTTAAAATTCGTTGACAATCTTTACACAGATTCAATTCAAAAGTAAAAGCCAGTGATATATCAACTAGAGGTAGAGAATACGTCTTTGCGAAATAAACTAGATTACACGAAAGTAAGCATCCTGGTTTGTAATGGATGCAACCGGGAACATCGCTCGGATGATGGCAATCCTACTTCCTACTAATATTATAAATGTGAAAGTTTGTGTGTGTGTGTGTTTGTTACTCCTTCACGCTAAAACCACTGAACCGATTGCGATGAAACTCGGTATGTAGATAGCTGGAGACCTGGATTAACACATAGGCTACTTTTTTTCCCGATATTCCCACGGGATCGGGACTTACGCGGGTGAAACCGCGGGGCGCAGCTAGTTGACTCATAATTAATCGGGTGTTTTCGCATATTGCATGAAGACACGTCAAATTATTGTGTCACAAAAGGAATGCAAAGTTCGGAGATAATTTAACCGCTCTATAACTGTTACATCTCACTGGTAAAAAGCTCACATTTTTGCCTTTAAAGTGAGTCGGCGAGTATCGGCTGATCGAAAAGTCTGTAACATATATTGGCCTTTACTTTCCCATTCATTCACGTCGCAAACAATATAACAGAACCAAAACCAGCAGCTTATTATTTAGTGGTCATTTCCGATGATAATTCAATACTGAATTAAAATGTAATTGTCGTTTGTCCATTAACTGAGTTCGGTAATGAAGCCTACATGACAAGCATTATCTAATATATAAAAATAAGTCGGGTTTTCCTCCCTGACGCTATAACTCCAGAACGCACGAACCGATTTCCACGGTTTTGCATTCGTTGGAAAGGTCTCGAGCTCCGTGAGGTTTATAGCAAAGAAAATTCAGGAAAATCTGGTGGCGAAACGGAGTTCGCCGGGTTTGCTAGTGAAGTTATAAAGCTCGTAGCCGAATATGAACTGTTTTGAACACTTGTATGAAAATAGTTTTTGAAAGAGGGTCCATGGAGGATAGGGGAGCCGTTAAGCATCAAGCATTTATTTGACGTTCCATATTTCAAATTCGTATTTGATAGTATAATTTCTTGCAGATTGCTAGGGCGTAGTGGAATCTCTAAATAATTTGTTTCTCACTTTCGCACTGTAAGAAACAAAGTGTTCCGAGCTATTTTCTTATTTTCATACAAATATTGCTAAACAGCTTATTGGAATATGTCGTCGTGTTTTTGTATATCCAATTTATTAAATTTCAATGTTAATACAAAACACATTTCAAGATAATATGTTCGTATATCGAATGAAAATTCCATCATCGACACATGATGTATACGTATCTGTACTAGTATATAGAGCTAACATTATACCAATCGTTTCAAAATTACACAGTACACTTCACAAAGAATTTCTATTAAATCCATTCACGATTTCATGGCTCCGAAATACTCAGAATGAAATATTTCCCGAAATAACCTAATCCCTCGTTTTATCGAGTTGGTAAAAAAACGGGGAACAAACAAAAAGCCGTTGTGGGAAATGGCGTCCATTTTGTGGTTTTCATTCATATTTCCCTCCAACGATTACGGTTTGCGCGGGAACTGAGTTCTCTTTTTTTCACGGCAATTTGGTCGTCGCTTCTACTTGACTTTTTGGGGCCAGTTTTAATCGGTGTTGCCATTTCGGAACGTTTCATCTGTGTATCTGCTTCGCTGTTATTGTAACCCGAATTTCCGGATATTTTCGCCGTATTAATTCTGACTTTCTCTTTCCAGATGAGAAGTCCCAAAATGGTGGAATGACGTGAAGCGATGCTGGTGCAGCAGGCGTGCTCGTCGCCTGGACCCAGCGGCACCGCTAGTCCGAAGTTACCCCAGAGTCCGAGACCTAACCCGAGCCCATGCTTCGGGCCACGTTTGACCGGTAGCCCGAGCCTCAGTGATGGAGCATCGAGTTCGAACAGCCCGAGATTGGGGGCCAGCCCGAAGTATGGGAGCCCTAGACTCGGATCGGGGAGCCCGAGGCTCGGGAAGACACCAGTGGAAGATGAAGCGGCTCTCGAGAGGCTGCAGACGGAACTGAAAGAAGGTTGGACTGTACACACGGGGAGAGATGGCAGACTGTATTATTGCAAGTAAGTGGCTACAATTATTGTTCAGCTGGTCTATTCTATTTTAAAGACATGATAACCTTACAAGCAAAACTTAAGTGTCCTGAGAATATAAGCACCCAAGTTGTCCGAAAGGCAACTGAAACAACAGAAAGACAGTGTAACATTCGCATTGAGGTAAAACAATTATATGGATAATCACATTGTTCTTACGGTGAAGGAAAACATCGTGTTGATGACCCAAACATACGGTTTGGTTGGCTCCAGACGAGTCCTTTCCTCTGGACTCTGGACATGACCGATTGAGCTGATAGGGTGATATAAGTTCTACGTAGCCTACTTCATCTAACACACGATACAGACACTTCAGCGCCTGAATATCATAGATCAAACTTACTGGCGCTATATAAATAATCTATATTAGATGTAGGTAGAGGCCAATATTATAATACAATGATTAAATAAAACGCAACTATTAGTGTTCTGAGTAGGTGTATAACAATATTCAAAGCAAGTTTCTGTTCACCGACGCGCGGCGCCTATAATGCGATAATGTGAGTCATAATGGTATGATATTGTTTGCCGGAGCCACAGATAGAACCCTGTAATTGTTATGTTGAGCTTCTGATAAGCTCCACGTAATAGTTATCTATACATATAAAATGCTTTGTCCTGAATCACTGACTGACTGACTGACTGACGGATCAACGCACAGCCTAAACCGCTGATCGTAGAAACCTGAAACTTGGAGGGTGTGTTCTTTGTATGACGTAGGCATTGGATAAGAAAGGATTTTCCGAAATTCCACCCCTAAGGGGGTGAAAAAGGGGGGCAAAGTTTGTATGGGACAACGTGATTCCTTGGTCCAATCTTCTTCAAATTTTATATAAACATTCTTTAACAGAACTGATGGAATACGTGTTTCGTATTTTTTTGAAATTCATCCCTTAGCGGGGTTAAAAAGGGGAAAGACGTTATTTTCGGGGTGGTTTTTCCATTTTCGACGTGTACGCGGACGAAGTCGCGGGCAAAAGCTAGTAGTGAATAGAATAGTGAATCGTGATTTATTTGTAAAAAAAACATAATTTACACGACAGGTACTCCGACTATTACCAACCCAAGTTGATATTCATTTAAGGAAAGTCCGATTGATAAAACCACAGTCAATAGAATTTGATATTATTATAACGATGGTTCGATTGATAGAACTGCGGACAGTTTGATTTGCCGGTGGTTCGATTGATAGAACTTTGGCGATCGGATCACGACCAATAAACGCAGACATAAGCTTTCTTGAAGCAAGAATAATCTTACTATGGATAAAAAAGAATTTCTTATATTAGTAAAAGTTCTTAAAAATAATAAGCAGTATTCTTTATTTGCTTTAAAATTTATAAGAATGCTTCTTATCATTTTTGTTTTTTTTTCACTATAAAAACACATTATTCTCTAGCATCTTAGAAGATTATTTCTTGTTTAAAGAAGCCTTAATAACATTTTTGAGAAAAGAAATACTGATATCAATAAGAAATGATACGTTATTATATGAAGTTAGTGAACAAATGAAAACAATTCAATCTAAACTAATATTATAAAGCTGAAGAGTTTGTTTGTTTGTTTGAACGCGCTAATCTCAGGAACTACTGGTTCCAATTGAATAATTATTTTTGTGTTGGATAGTCCATTTATCGAGGAAGGCTATAGGCTACTTTTCATTTTGATATTCCCACGGGATCGGGACTTACGCGGGTGAAACCGCGGAGCGCAGCTAGTAAAAAAATAAAATTCTCCCACATCATAAAAAGTTTGCTCAATCAGCCATTTCCAACTTATGTTAATGCGGTGGTAAGTTCGCCCCCTGAAAGAGCGTAGGTGATCCGCGAGACCCTAATAATAAATTAGCTCTTATCGGACACCCTGGTCCAGTGAAAAACTCTCAACAGCTCCCTCCCTCCTAAGTTATCCGTTGAGAGTCAACCGTAATTTTTGTTATCTGCGCCTGGTTTTTTGAGTTTAGGCTTGAGAGAAGGTATGTATTTTCCGTTAGTGGTCAACATCAATAATATAATCTATAAGCTATCAAGGGTTAGAGTGGTTGTTTTTACAGTTTTTCAGAAAAATGGATCAGAAAAATGGGCTTTTAACCCCCGGTAGCCGACAGATAGGTTATTGATTTCGACCATTAAGATAATGAAGGTGGCTTACATCTTGGAGGTTTAAGGGACCGCTTGAAAATCATGGTATCGCATGACCGCACTTGAATTCTATCTCCCCTACTCTTGTGCCCGTTCAATCAATCAAATTAGAGTGACCCTAGGACTCGTCCCATATAACTTCGGCCCAAATGGGGCGAATTTGAGGGATCAAAAAGTAATATGTTTTTTATCACAGTTGCTCATAAAGTGGATCTTATTCAACGGCTTTTAGGCTCATAATCCAACATATTATGCACGCGTGCGTTTTAGATTTGTTAACTAGTGCTGTAAAGTTATCCCGAAAAGGTAGGTACCAAAGAGTTTTTTAGCTAGCAAAAATGGTTGTCTCTAAAGTCGGTTTACGAACGAAAATTTTACGTGATAATGACTTAGAAAACGTTTAAAAATTGAGTTGTTTATTTTTTGTTTTTTCTTTACTTAAATATATTGTTTATCGGTAGGTACCATTGTATTTTGTTCTTAACCCCCGACGCAAAAACAAATAGAAAAACCCTAAAAAATAATGTATGTCACACGAGGATGTATAGGTTAAAAGTCTTTAGCCTGGCCTTTCCGGAGCATAATTAACAAAAAAATATTGCCTTAAAAAAATGTAAACATAGAGTTATCACAAATATTTTGTTAATTATTATTTTGTTTTCTTTTCAAGTCTTTTCTTTTATTCGCAACTGTGATAAAAAACGTCGTACGATATACGTGTGGAATTGATCTTTGCATCTTGGCTTCTTATGACACGCTCGCTACCGCTCGCGCGTCATAAACCGCCTCTATGCAAAGATCAATTTACCACACTTATATCGTAATGTACTATTCCATCCTTTAACTGACCCTATATTTGTAAAGAGTTAAAAAGTCAAGTATAGTCAGCGACAAAAGCGTGAAGTACATTTATATGTTTTAGGAACATAATGATGGTGAATTTTAAATATGTATAAAGTCTTTTAAATCTATACTTTTATATTTATAAAGCTGAAGAGTTTGTTTGAACGCGCTAATCAGGAACTACTAGTTCGAATTAAAAAAATATTTTTGTGTTGAATAGTCCAATTAGCGAGGAAGGCTAAAGGCTAGTTTTTATTATGATATTCCCACGGGATCGGGACTTACGCGGGTGAAACCGCGGTGCGCATCTAGTTATGCAAACAAACTCGAATTACAACTAATTAAAGTGAAAACAAAACACATAACGCAGTGTTTTTCACAATCCCGCCAAAACTCAAGTTTTATCTTTATTCACCAGCACACAAACAAATCATTTGAAATAACAGTCACAATGGACTCCAGTCTACTCATGAAGTCCGACTATTTTACTCGTGCAGTCTTTGATGTCGCTACCGTCTATACCAAGTATCAAAATAGCTTTGAAATTTTTTAGGCCCACAAAATTCCGCCTGCAAATGTAACTCGGTCAGAGTGTAACGCCTCGTGACGTCACTATTCCGCCATTGTCACTGTCAGGGTTGTCACATATTAATTAAATTTTGCGGTAGCGGTTTTTAAATTAAATGGCGCGCTCGCTTCTGATTTTATAGTTGAAAATTCTTGTTAACTGCTTTCATAATAGGTGTGTGATTTTTATTTTTATATATTTGACTATACGGTGTAAAATTAATTACTATGATTATTAGTTAAGAAACAATTCAAATATTTTGTAAGCATAATGTCACCTGCGATTTTAAAAATCTGCGATTCATGATTGAATCGTGTAAAAAATGCGATTGCGATGCGATCCGGTAAAATAAGTAAAAAATTAAAAAATGATATACTAACCTAAGGAAACAATAATTAATTATTATTTAAATAAAATCAAAATTAAAATTGCATAACATAATTAACAGGCACATCTACTACGACTGTGTATCTAGTGACGCGGGTATTACAACTTTATGCCCTGATTGTACAAAGTAATTAAAATTAAAATAATTAATTTACTTAAAAATTAGAACGTCAACCCTAGTACCGTCTCCATCCGCCTACACGGATTGTCTAAAGACAAAGTATCTTGATATCCGGTACTAAATTATAGCCGAGCGAGGTACGTACTCGTATCTTATACTAGGTTCGTTCAAGTTACCTCTTACAATCATTTACTAAGGCTGGGTAGGTGGAAGTGGCGAGACGCAAGGACGAGGACCGATTACATTCTTCCGATTGTAATAAGTCTAAGGAAAAAATGTCTTGATTGCAAAATCACTTAAACTTGTTTGTAAAATTAAAAAATATTTATCAAAATCGTGCTACTATATAAAGTTATACATACTTACAAAAAAAATATACGCGTCATTTGACCCTACTCCGTTTTTCGTCGGTAAACAAATTGCAGTAATCGCAAATGTTGTCTTCGTCGCTTAAATTCACAAGCAGAATTAACCTATTTCCTGCCTGCCAGAATTCCGAGAATAGACAGGAAAGACTGGAAAGACTACAGCTGTATATGGTGAATATCACAGGGAATAAAAAAAAATATACGCGTCGACTTGAGAACCTCCTCCGTTTTTCGTCGGTAAACAAATTGCAGTCATCGCAAATTGTTGTCTTCATCGCTTAAATTTATAAGCACAATTTACCTATTTCCTGCCTGCCAGGATTCTGGAAATAGACAGGAAAGACTGGAAAGACTACAGCTGTAAATGGTGAATATCACAGGGAATATACTAGACCATCTAAAATATTCACTGTCTGTTTGTAATCTGAATTTGTTGCGTGCTTCTTGTGGTGCAATAAGAAGCAGTGAAACCAATGTTATGCATTTAAGCAAATACATCACTGAGCACTATTCCATCTGCACTGCCTGCACCACTTCAGAATCACTTATTATCTCACGATTTATTATTATATCTGTTTGTAATCTGAAATTCGTTGTGAATGTGCATAAATGAATATCCATCTATCTAAATCTTGTCATGGAAAAAAAATGAAATTCCACTATGGCCCTGCCAAAGCATTCCACTTTTTACGGATCGATTTTTTCCAATATTTTGTAAACTTAGCTACTTTTCGTCTTCAAACCACATGAGATCAGCTGCCTACAATGAACCATTATTTGACAAAAAGTTATGTCTCCGCCCCGCCCGCGCCACGTCTCTCGCTACGTGTACGTATTCCGCCATCTGTCGCAATTATGACAACATCGACATCTTTTTGTTTACGGTCATCCATGTGAACGGAATTGTTTGTTACGTACGGTTAACTTCTCGATACAATGTTTCGTGATACACTATAATAATTAGTAATTGAATGATTTCTTACACATTTTTAAATGTTTTTTATTCTGACTGTACTTTGTATCTTATCAGGTAGAGATGGGATCGGGCAGAGTGGGGACGAAGCCGTTTTACGACACACTTAGTAATTTGTTCATTTTTCGGTCGTCTTCTGTTTATATTTGATCGTCTTTAGTTTCCTTTGATCGTCTTCTATTTCTATTTGATCGTCTTTAGGTTCCTTTCGATCGTCTTCTGTTTATATTTCGATCGTCTTCTATTTCTATCGTCTTTTGTTTCTATTTCGATCGTCTTTTGTGTCTGTTTCGAAAATAGTTGAACCACCACCCCACACCGGCCTCCAACTATGGGTCGTCGTAGTTTTAAATAGTTGAACAACGGGACTGTCCGGAGTCCTGTGGTCGAACTATCCGGACAGAATAGTTGGACCAGCATCCTGCACTCAATATTTAAACGATTTTTGTAATCCTTTTTAATGACTTGTGTGTGATAAAAGTTCCAACAAAACCACGCAAGTCACTTTAAAGTGAGCATTAAAACAAAAACTAGATCTAAGTCAAAAATTATTTATTCAGTTGGAATCATTCGCATAACAATGAATTGTCTTAAAAACTAAATTAGGATGAGTGTCATCTTAAAGAGCTCATTGGCGAGAAGACACAAGTAACCCATGGGGACAATATTTCATACTAAAACCATGAAAGAAATAAACTTATTTCTTTCCAAACTTTCCAAACCAAACTAAAACTTTGTTCTTATGGTTTTTTCTCCGCAGAGAGTGAGAAAAATAAACATTTTGCTCCTTCAATGATTTGGTACTTGGCAACTCCAGTATCAGTAATATTATCATGTTTATTGTTTGAACATAGAAGATTAATTTACAAACATTAATGTTTCACAATTGTAAATTTACTGAGAAACTTAGCTAATTCAATGTTCATTGAATGAATGAACTCAGTTATATATTTCAACCCCTATAAGTTGGTATGCCACTCAATAGGTAAGTTAGTGTGATAATTTGCGAAAGTGGTCATTTACGCAAGGGATAAAGTGTGAAAGTTATCGTTTGCGAAAAAGACAATGTGCGAAAGTGACCAACGTTTTAGGGTCCCGTACCTCAAAAGGTAAGAAAGGAACCCTTATAAGATCACTCTCTTATTAGGGTTGACTTCCGTAAACTTCCGTAATGTCATTGACTTTCATGAGGAACCTATGGACCGATTATCAAAATCAGTTCAGCTGTTTATTGCCAATGTTGCTTGAGATATTGAGGCTCTGGACATCTTTCCAAGGTTCTCCTTGGATCGAAAGACCTGGTATAAAAGTATTGAGGCCGGACGTAAACTAGAAAATGGACAGGACAAAGCAGAAGAATGAGGTGCAGCCATTTTAAGACGATTCATTGTGATTTTTGAACTGAACCAAATAATGAATTTAAAAACACCCGAATTTTATCCCACATAACTTATAGACGGCTGAACCGATTTCGATCAAACGAACTAACAACACTCTCGACTAAATCGAGACACCTTTCAAACAAAAGAAACAAAATCAAAATCGGTTCATCCGTTCGGGAGCTACGATGCCACAAACACACACAGACACGTCAAACTTATCGTCGTTTTTGCGTCGGGGGCTAAAAAAATATAATTAGAGTTACACACAGGCATGCCCATTAATCCTTTTTTTAACTATTTTTAATAGAAAAGTAGTAGAAATAAAAAAAAAACAGTAAAACAGCAAATAATGGTTTTATGAAAGAAAAATGCCTAAGCATTTTTCAAGAAGAAAATAGGTAAATACATTAGTATGAAGAAAGCAATATCCGCGTACCCTCATAATCTCCTCAACTAACAAAATATAAGTTATTGTTACCACCCTAATGAAACTAACCCGGTTATGGCAACATAAGAAATATAAATCTAAGACGTGATAGTTAGGTACTTACTTAACATTGTGGAATGCTTAATTTGTTCCTCGGACATTATTTATATTCCTTTCCTCGAGATAAAAGTTAAGTTATGAAAATATTTACTTAGATTAGATACTTTTTTGTTTTTACTAGAGTTGCCTTTTTTGCACGCTGCGCCATCTAGCCCCAACTAGGTTTGTGTTATTGTGACCATAACAAATATTTGTTGTAGGTAATTTATGTAAAAATATAAATTTAAACTTGCTACCCGTTCGTGAGAAAATCGGTGGTGACACTCGGACAGACAGACAAGAGAGTGATTTTATGTTCCTTTTTTTACTTTTTGAGGTAAAGTACCCAAAAAAGACCTAAGCTCATTGTATAATAAGCTTAGAAACGACAAGAAATATGTAGGAAATCAATATAAAACGGTTAATCGCCACAATTCCATTCAATAATTCAAGAAAAAAAATGCCATTGGCGAATGGCATTTTCACAGAAAATCGAGCTATCTAATGAAACTAAAGCGAAAAACAAAATTTCAATAGGCAAGAAAACCAAACACACCGACGACGTGAACTTCAAAAACTAAATTGCTTTTTCTTATTTTCTTTAAGTACATATTTTGTCCTCTCTTCCTTTATTATTAGTAGGTATAAACATACAGAAGATAGATGGCCTTTCCTGAAATCTGTATTTCTTCTAAACCAGTATCCGAATCACTTGATGCGACGACGGGCAATATATTTTATTTTCCTCACAAATATTATAAAAAGTGACCAACAGTTGGGATTCAATGTTATCTGACATATTCCGGTATATTCCGAACTACAGTAGCTATTCTGTATCTTGTGTTATTTGACATATTCCGGTATATACCGATCAAAGGCATCTCGATGACAATGCGGTGTCGATTTCAACGTCTTTTCATATCGATGAGACCCATATGGGAACGATCCATTGTCCACTCTTATCTTTTTGACAAGTTTGCCTTACGGTTGCGACCGGTACGGTAGGTTTTTTTTATCGATTTTCTTTTATTATTTAGAGATTTAGAGATAATATTCTGCCTTTTTACATGTAAAACAAAATGTACGTAACGTCAGATGATTTAGTGTAGCTAATCTAACCTCTTCGTTGTTGTTTGTCGACTATACGTAACATTTCTTTTTTCACGTTTTACAAACTTCACTGTGGCTTAATAGGGACTAATTTTAAACGTTTATTGATTGACTAGTTTAGTGCTGAGTGAGCTGTAACTTTAGTTCGCTTCCGAATCTCCTCATTTCTGATTAGATCTCGTAGTGAAACAGCGAGCATAGGCCTCGCCATAGCACGCTAAGCGACTCTGAGCATTAGAAGTCTTTGGGGGAGGCCTATGTTCAGTAGTGGACGGCCTGTTAGAACGATGATGATGAAATACAGCCAATGAATATGGTTTAATTTTGCCTAACAAGATTAAAAATAGCATTTCTTATAGAGGTTGGTTCTCAATTCGGTCTTCTTTTTATTTAAAAAAGCTGTAGATGGACAAGCTCCATAAGCGATTCACAAAGTGGTAGGTATTTGGACGAGAAAATTTGATTACATCATGCTGGGAAAAACGGAAAAAGGTCTCCGGGTATTTTGTAACATTACCTACAATATGTTTTGATTGCGTATAAAGATTTTTGTTTCTTTTGGAATATATTAAATATACAAAACAAAATGAAAAACATTACGTATAAAATTATTTTGGATTTGACGCGTCTTGTTCTCATTACTGAATGCACAATTTAAGCCAAAAATATAAAAAAACACAATTTAGTTAAGGCGCGACGAGTCTTCCACCATGATTGTTACAACGCTATTTTTTATTAAGAAATTTTCTTCAGATCGACTTATTTATTTAATCATTGCAGTAGGTTTCTGATTTTGTCAGTCATTCAAGTCTTTCATACATGATTTATCAATATTGTTAAAAACTGCTCATGCGCGTCTCGGACATAATTTATGGAGTCAAATTCGCGGTGTATTTCAATTATTTATTTCAAGACCGTTGAAATGAAGTAATTATCAAACTATAGTATCTAATAATTTGTTATTAATAATAGTTATATCGAAGTAAATTACCAATTACCCAATGTTGTTGCAATGAATCCGTGTTTGTCGTTCATTAGTAAATCAAATATACCTACTTAAAATTGTAACAGGTATCTGTTTCTCACGGTATGTTGAACAATTTAATTGTCTGCGTGTTCATTCTGTTGATTGTCTTATTTAATTACCCAATTTGAAAAGAGAAGATTCTCAATTCATCGTCTATTTAAATTGATACACCTAAGTATTTTTTTATACTCCCAGTGACAAAAAAACAATGTTTTTAAATTATCTCAGTAGGTAAGATAATTGGACATATGAACATATTTATAATCCCTTGTTTTTCAACTCTACTATATATATATATCCCAAGCAACAACGTACTATATTAAAGCTGCTTACGCTGTGTAAATAATCTAGAATCTAGAACTATAATCTAGATTTTATGTTAGCCTTGATCTTACCATATTTTACCAATTAAACCATACTTTCTTACCATTTAAACTTTCCCTGGACTCCCACTAATATTTCAAAACCAAAAGTAGCCAAATCGGTTTAACCTATATCCAGCAATTCTCGAGTTTAGCAAGACTAACGAACAGCGATTAATTTTTTCTACACTAATATTATAAACTAAGAGGAAAGTCTGTTTTTATTTATTTTTATGTGTGTAACGAATAGGCTCATATCCACTGCATCGATTTTAATGAAACTTGGTATAAGGATACTTTGGTTCTTTGGGAGTAACATATAGGTTACTTTTTATCTCGATATTCCCACGGGATCGGGACTTAGCGCTGCTAATTATAAATATAGAAACAAGAGAGAAAACTGTGAACTGAGAAAACTTAGATAAAATCAACAATTTTCCATGCAACAATCAACAATTGTACTCAATAGGCGAAACGTGCATGTATTTGGCAACTTCTCCGCCGAAACATTATGAGTGAATGAAGACGCACCCACAAGCTTTTATACACCTACTATCACAAGTTGTTTTGATTTATGGCCCCGTATTTACGAGGCGGTGCTACATTCTCGGATATTACGTAAAATTCAGTGTGTACAACTTCTGGCAAGCCGCCATGACAGATTGTCCAAATGTATTGCTGTTTGTTGAGTATCTTTTCGTTTGGTTACTGTTTGAAGTTCAATGGGGGAGAGAAACGTGTTGCTTTACTTCTACATCTTGTATGCAATAAGGTACTTGCGGGTAATAAGGGCCGCTAAAAGGTTTTTTTAAAACTTGATAGGTATTACTGACAAAATACCTTACAAGCAAAATCTACATACTTAATATGTTTTTTTTTTCAGATTGATACTAAAGCAAATATTTTTCCAAGACATTTTTTTAAGTAGTTCCCTATTTTTTTTTTACGAAATATTTAGTTTTAATTAAGATGGCAGGTCCTATTCCTATTACCTGCAGGTATCTTAATTCTGTATTGAAGAGATCTTTCTCTGGACATGGTCTACTAAGCTGCCCATCGGTCCTGTGGCCTTTGTTCCCACAATAGTAACTTTAATCTAGTGTAGATTTAAAATCAATAGTATCGATAGTCTTTTACATAAAAAGTAACTTAGCTATAGGTAGGATCGATTGTATTACATAAAACAATTGATACTATTATTATAGTAGACAAATATCTAGAGTGCAGAGCAATCGATAGAATCGATAGTTAACTATGTGCCATGCTATCGATAGTGTTGCGGACGGCTACACATTAAGCTAAGATTTAGAGTAGTTTTAGTCTTAAGATTGTAAATAAATAAAAAAATAAAAAAAAATATTGCAGGACATTCCACACATCGCCATCTGGCCCCAAGCGAAGTAACTATACTTGTGTTATGGGTGCTAGACAACGGATATACTACTTATATACTTTTCTTTTGTAAATATATACTTAAAATACATAGAAACAACCAGACCACAGACTAATATCTAAGCATAAATACTTGTCTGAGGCGGGAATCGAACCCGCAACCCTGTGTTTGGCAGTCCGGCATGGTGACCATTGTGCCAACTGGGTCGTCAAAATATTAGATAAGATATGTTTGTATTAATTAAATTTAGAAAGTAGGAATATACCACGAGGTATTTTGAACGAGATGCCAGATGTTTAATTGCTCGCAGATAGTATCGATACAATCGATAAGCCTATCGATATGGTGCTGATTTTCGATGATCTTTGATGTAAAACTATCGATATATCGGCTACACTACTTTCATCATACAATCCATGTAACCTTGGCCACTTCACACGTATTAAGTTTATTGTTTAGTTAAGTAAGGCCGAAGATAATGTTATGCTAGACACGTTTCTACTTACTGTCCAGCAACGATGGCGCTAAGAGAGGATCTTGCCTTTTTTTTAAATTTCGAATATGCTATAAGTATTATAGCCAGTGTCAAGTTTGTATTTTCATTTTTTCCGTCTTCTTGTTTCTCTAAAGCCTAGTAGGTAAGGTATAGATAGGTACTTAACGAAATATAAGTATGTTAATTAACTAAATAAAAATAGTTGAGACACAAAATGGTGACTTTTTAGAAAAATACCTGTCAAATTACTAGATGGTGCAGGTATCAAGAAACTTAGAGGAAGGTACGAACGTCAAATTTTATGGCAGGTATGTTCTTACTAGTTCCATTGAACAGTTTTACTGTGTAACTAGTGAGATTTTTTAAAATCAGTTATTCACTATTTATTCTTCTTAAAGATTTCTTACACAGTTTTGTATAAAGACGATCGGAACAGAAACAAAAGACGATCGGAACAGTAACAAAAGACTATCAAAACCAAAACAAAAGCCGATTGAAACCGAAACAAAAGATGATCGAAAAAGAAAAAGAAATCGTGAGCATTAAATTTTAGAAACTGTTTAAAAAAATGGTCAGGTTAAATAAAAACTGTGGAAGTTCTTGACCTCTTTGCAAGTTTGGATTTACTAAAAGTAGAACAAACTTCCTGATAATTCTAATTCAATTTAGATTAAAACACCTACCTAACTATATTTATAGAGAGTCCTTAGATATCGTCCTAAGTCAATTTTAAGGAAAGGAAGGAAGTAGGCAAGCTATCCCAAACAGCCAGAGCTCCAGATATTACAAGCACTTTGTCAATACTTCAAATATTTGTCCAGGAACGGATATCGAACCCGTAATATTGTATACCCACGTGAGAGAACTGTATTATAGCAAATATTTGTTATCGTTAGCTAGGTGGCTTTTCCGCAAACCAAACAAATGTATCTGGGTCATATATATTTAGAAAATGTATGTTCTGAAATATTTTAATGACTGTTATGGTGTTTTTATGGTAATTTTTAAATTCCTATTTCTACCTCTCGAATAAAAATTGATTTTAAACGATTTAAATACGGTCTCAGCAACTTTATTCAATTTCGAACGAAGAACGCCTTTTGGATTTTCTTCAGATCACCTTTAGTATTTGTTTAGAATGGCTTTTGTTTTTTGTTCTAATCGCCTTTTGTTTTTGTAAAAGTCTTTTTGTTTAGACATTGGTACAAATGCTCAAAAATCCTCAGTAGTTCCTTCAAAGGTTTTAGGAACTAGTTTGAACAAACGGAAATAGAGACCTTCGTTCTCTTAGATTTTCTGTGCTTTGGGCTTCTTGTATAAAATCCATGAGATTTGTAAGACTACGTGACATCATCCGCATAACTGTGAACTATTTTAATGTTTAACAAATTCGAAATTATTTTATTTTCTTCGAAACTACGCAACTTTATACCCACGTTAGGAGTAATCTACGCATCAACCGAGAGGTAAACTTACCTAAACTTGTCAACACATTCCATTAGCTGCCGAAGATTGGAGCCGTTAGCAAGTTTAGCTATTTTCAGCTATTCAGGAGATATTTGTCCTGAAAACTGGAGATAACTCGTCCGAGGGGGAGAGGGGAGGGTGAGGCATAATTGACGTCATTGTTCGCGAATCAATGGCGGTTGCCAGATGGAATTTGGATGGAAGTTTTTAGTGGTGATTAGTCGAAAATGATATCGCGATGTTTTTTTAGTGATTTATGTGGTTACTAGCTGTTGAACGCAACTTCGTACGCGTGGTAGTTTTGTTTTATATACTGAAACCATCCTCTTGAATAACTCTATTAAAAAAACCGCAACAAAATCCGTTGCGTAGTTTTAAAGATCTAAGCATACATTGGGACAGACAGACTGTGGGCAGCGACTTTTAAAAGCTTTTATATGTCTACTATATAGTAATAGGACGTGTAGTAGGTAACATTGCGATTTATTTTAATTACCTATTACTAAGACTTCACTGTCCGTCTATCTTTCACCAGGCTGTATCAAATGAACCGTGATAGATAGACAGTTGAAACCATCACAGATTATGTATTTCTGTTGCCGCTATAACAGCAAATACTATAAACGGAAAAAAGAATTTAGTGGAGCTCCCATACTACATGGTACGGAACCCTTCGTGCGTGAGTCCGACTCGCACTTGACCGGTTTTTAAAAAGACGGATAAAATAATATCAACAATTAAGCATATGCACCTACCTAGTATCGCTAGCATACTGAGCAAACACATTTATTCATCTGATACCTAACCGCTATCCAAAATCCTATCCTCTTAATACCCTTACAAACTGCAAAAATGGTAGGTACCTAGTTTGTCGGAAGCTGTGTCCAACATCGTGAAGCTGATAATCCCGGCCGATAATCCGATGGACCGGAGATACTTCGTTATTGATTGCCTATTGGGTACCGGCTAAGATATTTAAATTACAACACGGTAGAGAGATTACATGAGGTTTTCTTTTGCAAAACTTTTTATCCTAATTCCAGTACAAAATATCACTTTTGACCTTTGTTCTGGAACTACTGGACCTTGATGAAACTTTGTATGCGGACATTGAATCTTATGACGTTATAAAGGTTATTTTTTAAAACGAAATTCCCACGGACTTGCGGGTACCACTTTTGGCTACCTTGTTATGCGGAAAAAGTGTTTCTTAAACAATAATAAAACCTATCGGAAAAGCAAATCGAGACGGAAAATCAGTTGTACGTAGGAAAAACAAATTGTGTTAAGCTTCGGAAAATACAGCTGAACCTCGAAAAGACTAATGAAGGAAAAATAAATTAAAATCTAAAATAATTAAACATGACAATAGTATTTCAAAGCGTTGATAAAAATATTTTTAAATATGTTTAGATATACAAACAGGCCAAAAACATAACTCTCAATTTTGACTTAGACCACCATTTTTTGAAACAAATGATTACGGCGTTGCGGTCTAACATGTAGCACGCGCCGCTAGAAGATACCTATTTACTCGCGGCTTGAAAACCCTCGAATTGTACACGTCAGGAAAGACAGACGCAGGCAACACCATGTTATTTCTTCTCTACTGTAGTTTTAAATATCTTTGGATACCGGACTTGTATAACAGATTCGATACACTGATATTCTGAAAGGAAGGAAGGAAACCTAATTCTTTTACAAAAATATTTGTCGAAATCCACTAACCTATTTACTGAATTTATCTAGGTAGTTTTCTTGATTTAGTTGGCACATATGGGTGAGACGTTCGGGTGCTTTGAGTTCATTTGGACACGGTCGACTAAGGTGAGAGGGTGGCATATTTAATTTTCAATTTAATGTAATATCTGAAATGTGTTTATTTAATAAATGTATTTAAATGTTCGTTTGTAGAAGGAATAAATGAATTTGAAGGCTATCAATAATGGGGGTTCAACACTAAATGCCTGTCGTTGATGAGTAGAATTATTAATTATTGCATGGAAAATGTTTGTCAAGTGGTGTAGTGTGTACCATTTGTAGGCAAGTTCTTTTCTTATATTACTTTACTTAAAGACAACAATTCCCTATTCTAACCACGTTTAAAACGTCGAAAAAGAACCTTAAGTAAGACAAGGAATTTTCGTCTTTCAATGACGCAAAAATGTAGTTGTTAGGATTCCGTACCTCAAAAGGTACAAATGAAACCCATAAAAGATCACTCTTTTGTTTTAATGAAGTTCAGCCCAACTCGAGCTCAAAATATTTCAAGAACTTAGGTCAAAGTCTCTTCAGAATTTTACTAGAATTTACCAGTTGTGCATGAGTTTTAGTCTAGGAACTTCGGGACAGGAAGCAAGTTCTAGAAGTCGCCCGTGAGCTATAATTTTGTTCACGTATGAAGTTTTCTCAAAAGATTACTTTTTAATTTTGTTTTAGTTGAGCACTCCCAATAGAGCACTGCACTAAAAGCAGTAAGGAAAAGAGATAATTCCCAAATTCGAACTAAACAAAGTTGAGGAGTTTAGTTTAGAAACAGTGGGAAGTCTTCACTGCTTAACTATTAGTTGAGCACAAATTAACAGAAAGGAAAAGGTGGAAATATTACTTCATAGATTTGTGTACCCTTATACTGATCTAAAATTGAACAGGATTCCAACAAAATACACCTTTTAAAACTCACCTATTTTATTTATGTTTGTCCTGCGTTAAATGTAAGTATTTTCCTCTAAAGCCTACCTATTGTATAAATCTGCGAGAGAGGAAGTGACGTAGGTAGCTACGTACCGGGGCGGCTAGGCTGGGGCCCTTTGAGAGTCATAACACGATTAAATCCGGCGTAGGCAGGTGTCGAAAACACCTGGCTTTGTTTTATTTGACACTCAAACAGAATTTACAGATTACGTCATTTTGATGATTAAATTGTATCTGACTTTATTTCAGAGAAATGGAACAATTCCTATAAATATAAAATTCCTCCTGAGTGATATATCAACGCTCTACGCTAATCTTGATGAAAGGAAGGTGTGTTCTTAGTGAAGTTTAGAACATTCACCCCCTTATTCCAAAACGAGGTTTAAGAATAGTCTGAGATGTTGATATAGACCTTAGATTTAGACACAGAGTTACACAGTTGTAACAATGTAATGTATTGTAACATTTAAAATAGTTAATGCACATTTAACAATAATTGAGATAAAGTTCTACTGACAACGTCGTAGAAATCGGCAGTGCATTGCTCTGATTAGACAATGTCAATTCATTGAACATCGATTGCTTGCAGTCGACAGCGACACTCGGCAACTGGGTTATACAGACAGACGTACTTACAGTTCACAATACTATGGTGGAATGAACTACTTTATTGATATTTTACGATTGGTTACGAGATATTAACGTATTTCTTTACGTGAAAACGTTCATTACGACGAAAACTAATCATTTTAATTTTTAATTTGATGTATTTAATTTGTATGGAATTAATTCTGAAATAAAATATATATCTTGTTATATTTTGAAATAGCTAATAGTAATGGATAAATTGAGTCATAACTAGTCATAATTTGTTTTGTCGTTTGATTGCTAATTTAACGCTTTAGTAGTCGGAAAATTACACATGAAAAAAAAGGCTTTTTAAAGCAACAAATAATCGACCCTTTAGACGCTTTAGAATAATTTCTTCGTTTTAGTAAAAATCTTAAAATATGCTTAATTTGAAAGAAACAAACAAACAAAACTTTGTTGGATTAAGTGAACTTTGTTGGATAAAGTGTTTTATGACGTGATACGTCTAATAAATTGATGAACACCTGCGTTCACTAAAAAGTGTCACGTTCCGTGTGACGTCATGATTGCATTCCGTTCCCATTGTGTGACGTCATGCGTCATGGTATCATGACCATATTTATATTACAGCTTTTTCGGTGTTTTTGTTAAATAAAAATAAATAAATACTAAAGTTAAAAAATTAGGAGCTATTCATTTCAATACATAAAGGATAATCTTAGGAAATACTCGACTGATTTTGATGAAATGAATACAAAGATATATACTTAAATAAATTTAATATTTAGAATTAATATTGACTACAATATTATGATTTAATGAAATGAAACTATGATGCAAAATAATTAAAAAATATTATCGCAATATAATTTAAGAAACTTTATCAAATTAATCAAAACTATGAATAATGTCTTTTTGATGTTAGGGAGGAGGAAATAACGGGGGTTTTGGAAAGGGGTAGAGGGTTGAAAGAGACACAGGGCTCAGGCGGATGGTTCATGAGATAAGCTGCTAAGCAAATAAGGTACCTACCTAAAGGCTAAGGTTGATTTATAAAGGGTTGTTTGCATTTTTTTACTCTTCATTCGAAAGCAAAATTTAATTTTAAAAACATATTATGTATCTGGCTTCTTGAACACTGTTTTTATGACCTTAACGAATTCAAATCATTTAGTAATAAGAAAATACAATAGAATTTTTATCTTTTTACATTATTATTTATTAATTTGATTATTGACATTATGTAATTGATATTATTTTTAACATTTGCACGTCTACTTGCGGACCGAATACATGTTCTAATATGTTTTGTAAGACCTTTATGCTATGTATTCCGGCGAATAAATGATCTTATCTTATCTAATTGGAACTTAGCCATGTTCGTTGAAAATCGGTTGATCCGCTTGAGCTTTTTAAAAAATGTAATACAAGCCTTATTTCAGAGGTTTTTACTTTCGGGATTTATTTTTCCAAAATCCTTTCTTAGCGGATGCCTACGTCATAATTTGTATGCAAATTTTGTACATCGATCCGTCTATTGGTTTAAGCTGTGCGTTGACAATAAATCAGTTAGTCAGTCACGTTTACCTTTTATATATTTGTATGTGTGTAAAAATGGCATTTTCCTAAAAGTATATTTAAGTATTTTGTATATTTGGATTCCTGGCAAATATATTTTATTTGTATTAAAAATTAATACGTTTTTGCTTTAAAAAGTTTTCATTCTAGCGAGAAAACGACATAAAAATATTATTAATGGAATAACCTAACTTTTCTCTATAAATGTTTGCCGCCAGTGTGTCGCAAACAATCAAATACCTATGAAAGCAACCTCAGCTAATGAACACGACCACTCATCGTCGTCTAACGTCCGGTCTACACCCACCCTTACCTATGCATAATCTAACCGTGTAGACATGCCGTTACTCGACCAGAAGATATTAAACAAACCTAGAGCCATTTCATAGAGTGGCATCGAATTTTGAAAGGTGGTGGTTCTTCAAAATTCTATAAAAATAAAAAACATTCACTAGTCTAAGAAATATTAAAATGCGCGTTAATTTTGTTTTATATTAAAAACTTGAAGTTTCAAAAACTCTACAGCTTTCATGCGCATGCATGACCTCCGTTCATCGGAGGCGGGTTTAATACCAAAGACCTTCAATAGGTATACATTAATTACCAGAAGCAAAATTGTATTAAACTTACTTACAATTTTTACCCTAAATTTTTCTTTTAATTTTGCGGGATATTCCGATGCTTTTACAAACATCATTTTCAAGAGACGATGCTGTCAAAAATATCCCTTTTTAAATACCTTTAAGAGGTATTTCTAGTTATAATTATTTGTACATTGATAGTCTTTGTTATGCAACCCACCTCCGTTGAACACCGGGTAGGGGGGGGGGGGAGGTAATAGTCTGTGGTACCCCCAGCCTCTGACAGATTACGTATGGATAGGTATAACTTGATTGATACGTTTATCTTGTGTTTGAAGGGTGTTTTCATCAAGGTATTATATTGGAAGAATCACGTATTGAAGGCCCACTTAGGGTCTCGGAGCCAATGCAATCTATACGTATATACTCTATAATCTATAATAATAATCTTTGTTTGAACGCGCTAATCTCAGGAACTAAATAAATATAAATATTGCAGGACATTTCACACATCGCCATCTAACCCCAAGCTATGTATGTATCTATGTATACGGGCTTTTTTCCGCAACTAGACTCTTTTTAATTGGGTCCTTTTTGCGTGAGGATGGAGTAGGCTTGCTCAGCACCTACTACCCTCTCAGCTTAGTCGACCGTGTCCAGAGGAGAGAACCTGTCAATACGGTTTCATCACGATGTTTTCCTTCACCTTAACCCCGAGCTAAGTAACTATAGGCTTGTGTTATGGGTGCTAGACAACGGATATACTGAAACAACCAGACCACAGACAAATATCTAAACATAAATACTTGTCTGAGGCGGGAATCGACCCCGCAACCCTGTGTTTGGCTGTCCGGCATGCATGTTGACCATTGTGCCAACTGGGTCGTCAACTACTGGTTCGAATTGAAAAATTCTTTTTGTGTTGGATAGTTTTATCGAGGATGGCTATACGCTACTTTTTATTTTGATATTCCCACGGGATCGGGACTTACGCGGGTGGAACCACGGGGCGCAGCTAATACTTATGATAAAGCAAAAGAGGACAAAAAGTCTGTACTTGTTATTAATAAGTTGAAAATAATAAACATCCAATTAGTTTCGAAATTTCTTTCGCAAAGACATTTTTGCCGGAAGGGTTGGAAAAATTTGCAAGATAACTGGAGAGTGGAGCGAGAGCTGTGTGAAGGGGAGAGATAAATTTATTCCGAGATGTTTTCTTCAAGGAAACAGCATCTAATTTAATTCACTTGGGTTTTTTAAAATGTAACATTTATTTTGCGTCTTTATGTAATCTAGCCTCTTAAACGAAAATAACCAACCGCCCGCAAGTGAGCATAATACATACAGTTAGTCCCAGGAACTGCAGCGCCTTTTACCTGCGGGTAATAAAGGTTAAAAGGTAAAAGGTTTTTTCAAACCTTTATATTATAGTGACAAAAAAACAAAAAAAAACAAATAAATTGTTTTTTAATAAAATCTATACTTATATAATAAAGCTGAAGAGTTTGTTTGTTTGTTTGAACGCGCTAATCTCAAGAACTACTGGCACATCTACTGGTATGAATTGAAAAAATATTTTTGTGTTGGATAGTCCATTTGTCGAGGTAGGCTATAGGTTACTTTTTATCCCGATATTCCCACTGGATCGGGACTTACGCGGGTGAAACCGTGGAGCGCAGCTAGTTGACAATAAAGGAATAAAATTTCTATCGAAAGACGACTGGTTTTTAAGTAGTTTCCCAATTTTTACGAAATTATTAGGTTTTCATTAAGATAGCAGATGGCCCACATTACTCGCAGGTAATTTTTAGAGTTGCTGGTGCTCTGTAGAAATAACAAAGGTCAAAATTATTCCCACAGAAGGGACTTACGAACTTGCGTCTATTTTAGAAACGTCTCTCAACGTCTTAATAGATTTTAATCTATCTTTGACAACAAGGAAATGGCCTATAATTGATAGAAAATACTCCTTTCATCTTACTTTCAACAATTATCTAATAGCCCTGTCGTTAGGGCAATTAATCTTAATTTAGATTCTGAGTAATTAAATTAATTAATGACAAACTTTATGCCCACAGAATAATTGAAAGAACTCTTAAGAAAAAGTTCTCAAATCGAACTTGACAAAATGTACGATTACACCTCAGCTTTATAAAAAAAAAACCAGCTATTTACACACAGAGTTTCATCGCAATCGGTCCAGTAGTTTTTGTGTGAAAGAATAACTAACATGCACACGCTGGCCCGCTGCGTCACATACGTCGTGCTCTGTGAGGTGGTCGTTGAAGGAAAAGTATCAATTTTATTTATCTGGCTAGCTTTATTGTTTGAGATGTCACCTCCAGTCAAACATAGAAACTCAGTATATTCCGCTATAGAAAATAACAATCAAGTTAACAACTTAACTCAGCGTGTCGTCGTAACTTAAATCACTTATCTCTAACTTCTAACAACTAATTTGCGAGTCGCGATCATAATAATTGAATTTTGAACCGTCTCGTACTTACTACGTGATTCAGTCAGACTTTATTTCCGCCAGAAAACTCTTTATTATGTAAATGAGTTGTAACATTTTGGCATAGTAAACGGACGGCTATTTTTTTTAATCAATTTTATGTTGCGCGTTCACTTTTTGACACCTATTAGCAATGACATACAAACAAATAAAAACCAACAATATTATTAGATGTTTTTTCAATACCATCAAATAATAACTGATATCGTGTGGAATATAATTTGATTGCGCAATTATGATTTTTCTTTCAGTCCTAAAGCTCTTGGCCTCTGTTCAGGTGATGTAATTGTACAATTACCTAAACAATATTTAGTACTAACTAACTGAATTAAGACTGGACGTTAGACGATGGACCTATTTCGCATTTTCAGTTCCAAATAATCATGAAACTTCCATGGAATTTTTGCTAGCAAAAAAATATTTCACATTTCCAGGTAACCTCAATTTGGAAGGCAGTAATAAAATTGAAAAGACCTACTCTACTTTATCATAATATTGAAATGTCTTCAAACAAACGTCTTTATTACACTTTGATATCACGTTTCGTCGTGAAACAGGTAGCTATAATGAAGTAAAATGGCGTCAAAATGTACGCGTTTATTGTTGAAAGCTTTCTTCAATGTAGCTATAGAGCATAATACTAATAGTACCTGGATGACCGAGCTTCGCTCGGTTAATTTATTTTTTACTAGCGACCCGCTCCGGCTTCGCACGGCTATATTATGCATGTATTATACATATAAACCTTCCTCTTGAATCACTCTATCTATTAAAAAAACCACATCAAAATCCGTTGCGTAGTTTCAAAGATTTAAGCATACAAAGGGACATAGGGACAGAGAAAGCGACTTTGTTTTATATACTATATGTAGTGATTTTTTTATAAATTGTGTTTTTTGGAAATTATATTTAAGTACGAATTACATACTAATAAAATGATGAAATATGAATAATATTTTTCGATCTTACCGACAGAATAATAAAAAAAATATGAACTGGTTATTTAAAGAATAAATCATGAGTGCAATTAGTTTGATATTATATAGAAACAAATACTTAATTTTTTACAGTTTATCAATCAAATACGCAAGTGAAAGAAGACATAAATAATATAAATAAACATTGATTTTCTTAGTGTAACCTCAAAGCAAACACTCATTGACTTCGTGTTACTTAACAACGCCATCTGCTGGAATAACTTTATAAAAAATAGTATTAGTTGTTCGCCAATAGATGTCAGGAAAAGTCATATTTTTTAGTTTAAATTGGGACTACTCAAACGCCTTAAAACACGAATAAAATGACATTTTCTAAAAATGATTCCTAGCTAGATCGATTTATCGCCCCCGAAATCCCCTATATACCAAATTTCATGAAAATCGTTGGAGCCGATTCCGAGATTCCAATTATATATACAAGAATTGCTCATTTAAAGATATAAGATAAGATATTATTATCAATAGTTCAGAGAGATATAGCCTGGTGACATACAGACGGACGGACAGTGAAGTCTTAGCACGTAGGTAAGTCCCATTTTAACCAACTTCAAAAAAGGAGGAGGTTCTCAATTCGTCGCGTATATTTTTATTTTTTTTACCCTTTGAGTACGGGGCCCTAAAAACCTACTCGACACTCGACCAAATGTCCGAGATACCTTAATTCAAACACTTTAAATCTAACCTATCTACCACATTGCCTGATCAAAGGGGCTCAGTTACAACAACAAACGTTAGACAAGTGCTGTGTCCACGGAAACGATGCCAAGTAATGCCAACGCGTGCTCTCTGGCTTAGACTAGGCTTACAATGTGTTGCTGCGAGGCTGATGTTATACGAAAGGGTTACGACTGGATAGAGATTGTTCTAGATGAACTTTTGTTTGTCTACGACTTTTGAAAATCTAAACATTTAAAAAAAAATCTAATAATAGTAACAAAGTAATAAAAATACTACCTACATTAATTAAATAACCTACTTACATTCAATAAAAATTAAAAGCTGAAACGGGTGAAGTGTGCCCAAAGGACTGGCTGCGTTACCTCTTTGGATGGCGATGCTTATCCGTTTTTATAATTTTTAATCTTGCTATTTTGGTTAATGCCAAATTGAGCTCTACACAACCACAAATAAAAGCGATTGTCGAAAATCGTATTTCGAGCATGACAACGTCAAAATGGTTTACAGAATTCTAGCAATGATATGGGATGAAAGTCGAAAACTATATTTTGGTCTTGTAGCCAACGCTTGCCACCGATACCGGGATCATTGGCTAAAAAATATTATTATTTTTGCTGTCTCGTAAACTAATCACCGTATCCGTGGCTACTGCTTAGTGTAATCAGTTTCCGAATGAGTCTTACCGCGATCCGTGGCGATAGCCCAAAGTATTGCCAAGTAAATTGTTCAGATGTATTTTCTTTTCTATTCTATTAAGTATTTATCTACCTAAAGTTATTTTTCTCTTTAATCTAAACACTTGAACAAATTCCAAAGTAAACGACAATCCCATTCAGATTTAATTCTAGATTAGCCAAAAATCCGTACTTATTCCAATAAAAGGTGTAGGGTGGTTTGGCATCGAGCCAGACCGTCGCAGGTTCTGTATCCGCCGCCAAAACACATCTGCATTATACTGCGATGTGTGATTTAGTGGACGTTCTACTACGGGTTTTGTAAACATGGAGTTTTCTCATAATTTATGCATCTAAACTTAGGTATAATAAAGGAAGAAAGACAAAAAGCAAGTAGATATGGAAATTAAATAAAATCAATCAATCAAAAGTAGAATATAAATTAATCTATCTTTTTCTATTTATACTTATAATAAAGATAAATAGAACAAAAAGTACTCAGAAACCTTTGGCTAGCTGGCTTATATGAGCAATCTATAAATACCTAATGTATTGGACCCCTCTGTGCCTACTACCCCTTTATAAACATGTACCTACATAAGTACAATAGTTTTATACCAGCTGGAAGCGTTGGAGTCCAATGAGACGAAAACAAGAAGGCTCATCGACCATATGAGCTTGCCAACTAGACGTCAGGGAGTATGCAACAGATTTGTGACAGTAATGTACGACTTAACTTTCTCATCTCCATTTTTCCGTCATACAACCAGGCAAACTGTTGTGCGGCATCGATTCACGGGGAATATCTTAGACACCCGCACTAAACGTTTTTGCTTCGTCATTCCTAATTCTTACTGCGAGGTAATGGAATCAGTCGGGTCGTCTGTCTTTCCTGACGTGTATAATTTGGGGTTCTACAAGCGATTGAACAGGCATTTTCTAGGTAAGCGTGTTACATCTTACACCGCATCGTCACCTACTATTAAGCAGATTAAATGAGGTAGTGGTCAAACGCTGACCTATTGACTTGTAAAAAGTTTTTGCGTTAAATAGAGCCTGAGTTAAATCAAAGCACGTGGAATGTTGTTGAAAGAAAACATCAGTAAGCCATTACGTTAGGACCCTGGTTGGCTACGTGCCAAATTTCCGGTGCTGGTGGCGCTAATCACTTAATACTTGCGGAAAGTACTTGCTATGTCCATGGAGTCCGCAGATTTTAGATTTATTGTACTGCTTTATTCTACTAATTTATTATATGTATAGATATTATAAACTTTTTTTACGTGAATCGTCTTTACGAGGGATTGCAAGTACTTCTATGTTCATATTTCCTTAGTAAATAATGCCTCTTAAACAATTTTTTTACGCGATAATAAAATTCAGGACAGCCTCCAATTTGGTGGACAGAGTAATCAATTAGTTCACTTCAGTTGGTAAACCAGAACATAGCAGAAATACTTAAGGAACACGTCGCTGCTGTCAAGCATCGTCAGGTTGGGGAATATGAAATCGATTAATATATATTATTATCTGGCCCAAAGTAAAGGATGGGATTGGGGTCCCTAGGAAGTGTGCCTAAAAGGCTGGCTGCGTTGCGTTGTCGTGGGATGGCGATGCTTTTATCCACTGTCCTAAGTAACAGCTATCCCTTTGGTCAGCCGAAGCTAAAATAGTTACTTATTTCTTCGTTTAGTTTTTTCTTCGTCATGTCATCTCTAGTGGACACAGTGACTCAGTGTTTTTCTTCGATTTGTTTTATCCGTTTTACCAAAAGGAAAACAGCGAAACAAATTAAAAGTAAAACTCGTTTTTTAACGCGGGCTGTGTCTGTGATAAATTTTCAGCAGTTTAGGTTTTCCCCGCGCCCGCAACTTGGAATGAAGCTGGATTCTTGCCAGCTAATTATCGAACCTCTGTTTTAGACGTTGCACCAAAAAGGTTGCAGTTTTTAACCTACTTCCAAACCGGGAGGTTCTTAATTCAGATGTTGATGGTTTTTTTCTAAAGTTCAGGCTTTACTTTATTTCAGTAGTTATTAAACTTAATTACCATAACTATAATTAATGCAGTGCAGTAATAAATACCTACATTACTTTTTGTTTAATTTTTGCATTGGTATATAGGTAGATAGGTAAAAAAATATCGCTTTTTAGTTTTAGCTTTAGAAGCTACTTAGTTTTAACAATCAAAATGCAGATGTAAAACAAATAAAATATGTACCTAAATAAAACTCTACAGAAAAAGGCTAGAAACATGAATGGCTCTTTTTTTCGCAATTTGGAATCCTTTTTTGAAAGAGTTGTAGAGCAAACATCGCAATCAGCAACGGCAGCGAACACCCACAGCTCTGCAAATACATAGTTGTTTATACACGGGTCTGTGAGCATCCTTAATTACTGTCGGCACACACCTGGACTATGTAATCATATTTTAGCTAAATATTAGGTATTTTTTACCAGTTAAAAATCCTTGTCATTTCGACTACTTTCGTTTTGTGATTACTTATTTAGAGAAAAACAACAATTTTTCATGCATTATTTACAAATTTTACAAGGTAACAACCATAATCTCAAGAATTTGGTTGATTTATTTTTGGTTGGTTACACTTGGTTTATCAAACACTCCCATATATTCTGCCTCAATTGAAGTAGAGATTTGGAAACGAGCTTTGATAATATTCATTTAGGTAAATACCTACTTGTAATATGATATTCGTAGACAAGAACGACTTGACACGTTGGTTGAGATAGCGTGTCGTCCCGTCCGTTCGAACGTCCCGTCGCCCGCGGGACTCCGATATACAACATACAGCCTTCTCTTGGTTTACGTACCGTTTGCAAAACAATCATTATTATTTAATTATGCGTCAAGTTTTAGGTTAACTTGCAAAATAAAAAATAAATTGTCGAACTGTGATCGTCTTCTTCTTTTCGTGTCCATTCCGTTACGTATACCTAGTTTTCTAAATTATATCAACCTTGTGGTGATTGAAATAGAATTAAATTTTAGATTACCCGTTAAATGCATTTAGCTATAACTTAGCTAAATTTGTTTAAGGACATTGTCATGTAAACCGCCTTTAGTATTTCTTAATTTTTTTATTGATAGTGGCTTCTAACGGGTTGTGCATATAGCCATGTTAATTATTCAAATTATGGTCCGATTTTCAGAAATCGGGCTCAAAGTGTTTCAAATAGTCAAAGCCCCTACGCTGTTGTAAAGCAATATAGATAAACGATTTAAGTTATAGGCGACAGCCATTTTGCGTTTGACGTCTACCTTCGCCTTGACAAAACCTCATCGTGGACTTTTTTTTCATTATCTTGTATGTGTTTATCACTTTACTAATAGTACATTACGATATAAGTGTGGTAAATTGATCTTTGCATAGAGGCGGTTTATGACGCGCGAGCGGTAGCGAGCGTGTTAAAGACGCCAAGATGCAAAGATCAATTCCACACGTATATCGTACGACGTTTTTTATCACAGTTGCGAATAAAAGAAAAGACTTGAAAAGAAAACAAAATAATAATTAACAAAATATTTGTGATAAGTCTATGTTTACATTTTTTTAAGTCAATATTTTTTTGTTCATTTTGCTCCGGAAAGGCCAGGCTAAAGACTTTTAACCTATACAGCCTCGTCTGACATAAAATATTTTTTAGGGTTTTTTCTATTTGTTTTTGCGTCGGGGGTTAAGAACAAAATACAATGGTACGGAAAAACAATATATTTAAGTAAAGAAAAAACAAAAAATAAACATAACTCAATTTTTAATCGTTTTCTAAGTCATTATCACGTAAAATTTTCGTTCGTAAACCGACTTTAGAGACAACCATTTTTGCTAGCTAAAAAACTCTTTGGTACCTACCTTTTTTACATCAAAACAGTATGTAATTCGCAGTAAGATACGTATTTAACCTATCGGGATAACTTTACAGCACTAGGTTGGCAATATAAAACGCACGCGTGCATAATATGTTGGATTATGAGCCTAAAAGCCGTTGAATAAGATCCACTTTATGAGCAACCGCGATAAAAAAAAACTATTGATCCAATTACGATGAAACTTGGTGTGTAGATAGTTAGGCTACTTTTTATTACGAAACTCCTATGGGATCGGAACTTATGCGAGTAAAACTATAGAGCAGAGTAAGTTGTTTCTATAAAATGATGTACAAAGGTGTTTGTAAATAATACTTATTGTTCTCTAAAACCTCTTTTTTATCATCAGTACCTACAAAAGCAAGATACATAAAGCTAAAAATAGATAAGTGTAGTCGCACACTACACTACATTGTGACGGGAGTGAGTGCGCGTGACGTCACTGACGTCTACCGACCGGTAAGTGTACGCTTACCCTAACGGCTCGCTTGTTTTGTTCTACCTGAGCTGAAAGTTTGAAGGTTTTTCACCTCGAATGGAAAAGTTTTGTTGGAAATGAAGGACTTATTTCAATGACATAGTTACAGGTTAAATGTTTTCTGGGACACTCGTTGTTTGGAAGATTTGATGTGACGTGAAACCAGTGGACCCACCAGTAGGGCATAGCGGTAGGTCCACGGTTAAAAGGTGAAAGTGTCTTCAGTTTATTTACTAGAAATATCACTTATGTAACGAAATTGTTGAAAAGCTCGCTTATTATTAGAAGTAGGTATAACATCTACCGGCATTATTTTACTACCATTATTTAATTAGAGGGTAGTAGCCAAAGGAAGGTTTAATCAAAAACAATTTAATGAAATAATTAAAATCAGTACGCACATATACATCGCTTCCTTAAAAACCCCCATAAGTTTCTTGTGCCTTCTTCTCATTGATGGACGCGTTCCGAAGGCACACATCCTAACTTAATTTTTAAGACGTTTTAAAGTGATGTAATGCACTGCATGACACCGATTGAATATAAACTTTTTAGTTTAAGTTTACACAAACATACGCTTTCCACATGTTTTAAAATTATGAAGGATATTTAATATAATTATGGAACTAGCTGCGCCCCACGGTTTTACCCGCGTAGAGTTTCTTATAAATTATATTGATTTCCTAGAAACAAAGAATATATAATAGTTAGTATAAATTACAAAGATCATCAGCACTTTTTACCCCATTAGGGATGATTCTCATTAGACCGGGCCGCGTCCGTGTTGCACGTTTATTTTTTATTACACCGGGTATAGTAATGTATGTAATGTTTCAAATCCGTGCCCCGGGCCACGTACCACGGCACACGCCCCGGGCACGGCCAAGTCTAATGAGAAACATCTCTTAGAGCTCGAAAATACGCAGACTCCCGACAGATTCAGTTGGGAGCCTGCGTAGCGATACCTGTGGGACTAACCATTAACCAACCGTTATAAATTAGAAATTATAATAAGTACATATCTGATAAAATTACACTTTATATCTATGTTAATAACAATACATTTTACATTTAAAAACAATTACAAAATTAAAATATACGAACGGAAAATAAAATAAAATAACAAATAAAAGACATCCTCAAGCGCGTCTCCCCTCGGCATCGTTCCCAGAAGGCTGGCAACATTTCCCCTCTGGATGACCAGACTGACCCTTTGAGCGAAAAAGCTACCAGCCCTCCGATCACCAGACACCTCGACAAGACGCGCGCCGAGGTTCCTAAAAAAAACAGAGGCTTCGGGACCCCAAGACCCCAAAGTCACCGTTATAAATAAATCTCGGGAACCTCCCACATGACAAGAACAACCTGTAACCTACATCAAAGACAATAACATTACCGTTCAATTGAAAGGTAATGTTATTGTCGATGTCTATTCAAGTTCAAGGCAAGTTTTTGGCGGATATGAGGGGAAAATGTGATGAAATTTTATGATATATAGCAATAACCCTGTAATATAACCAAGAACAAATATAAATAAATATGAATAAAAAATAATAAATAAGGAATAAAAATAAAATAATAATTAAAATAATAATAATAAATTCATTAATTTATATATTTTTGTTTTATAAGCAAAATTTTTACTTTATTGTTAAGACTTGTAAATTTAATTTTGTATAGGTATTTATGTAAGTGCTTAGATGGAATTTTTTTTATAAGTTTTTATAGTGATGTATTTATTTTGTACTCAGTTTGTTTTTATAAAAACCCAAATTTAAGAAAAATAAATGAATGAGTGGAATTCATTAAAAAATCAAATGAAAATTAAGAAAATTTCTCTTTTTTTTTAAATCGGTTACAAAATAAAACACACAAGGGACGCTTTCAAAAAACTCCGAAACACATTTCCTTTAAAAGTTTAAATTGTACAAATTCCCTAGTCGGTACCAAGTTTAATGCAGTAATAAGGTTTTGTCCATAAATCGTTATCACCCCCGGTTGAAGCGCAACAGGTCGACTTTCGACCCCAGGGTCACGTGGTTTATAGCCCATCCCGGACCATTTCACTTTCACGACTGCCCATTACCTGATATACCTACAACCCATCAAGAGGAAATTTAGGGTGAAGGCAGACATGGATATTTTGATCGGCCGATCGTTAGAATAAAATAGAATGTTTTTATTATACATACCTACATATTATAAACTAAACTTAAACTAGATATGCAAAATATACCAACATAGAAATGTGACATTTTAGAAATTTGACATTTTGGGAATTGGATATTTAAGGAAATGGACATCTCCATTCCAATTAAATATTTGAGGAAAAGGACATTCTAAAAATTGTACATTTTGGGAAATGGACATTCTCGGAATTGAACATTTTGAAACTGTTTTTATTACAAGGTAGCCCCTTGATAAGTCAAGGGGCTACCTTGTAATAAAAAGGTAACTTTTTAGTTCTTAATGTCCAATTCCTATAATGTTTCTAATCCAACCTCTAATTTGAATGTTTCTAATCCTCAATGTTAAAAGGTCTTAACCTTTTAACATTGAGGATTAGAAACATTCTTTAGAATTTTATCGACTTGACGTAAAATAAGACATTTCACGAACTCCACTGCGGCTGGCCATCCAATTTTTTCTCTAAAGTCGGCGAGCTATTGTTTTGAGCTACTAAAGTTGTTCTAAATTTTAAATACGATTGTTATTTTTCTAGGGAATTCTAAAATATGTAGGGATGTTATATGAATTTTTGCTCCCGGTGTAGAGTTTGAAAAATGTTATTTGTTCACAAGGACGGTTACCACAATAAATTCCAGTTTTTTTTTATACTGAGGGTGGAAACTTTTACATTTTATTTACATGTAATTTGGAACGGGGTTGTTTGCTTTGTATACGCTTGTTAATTTTGTTTTTAGATTTTACATACAATGCGGGATGTTCGTTCACGTTTGTCGATAATAAAAACCCTGCCTATTGCGAGTCAGACTCGCGAATGAATGGTTCAGTACCATTATATTTTGTTTTTAGTTATATTGTTATAGCGGCAACAGAAATACATCATCTGCGAAAATTTCAACTGTCTAGCTATCACGGTTCAAGAGATAAAGCCCGCGGTGACAGACAGGCAGACAGACAGTGGAGTCTTAGTAATATAGGGTCCCGTTTCTACCCTTTGGGTACGAACCCTAAACAGAGCCTTAAAAGTAAGGCACATGAAAGGCAAAGTAGAATTTATATATTTTATTTCTTCGTCAGTAAAATGATAGAAATATGAAGTGCACCTGATACCGGTACTGAATAAAGCACAAATACTAGTATAGCACTTGAAATTGTTGCCGATAAGTTGCGAGACCGTGAGATATAAGGGGGTGGGGCGGCGTAGGGCTGGCTCGGTGTACTTTAACTTTTTATCGATAAGAATATACAAAACAACTGTCTACTTTCTAATTTGAACGATAAAATATTTCCTTAACTTGCAGAGCCTCGCGTAAGTCTTGATGTCGTGGAAATATCGGAATAGGCAATTTTAATATCTAGGTTTAATATCTGAGGATTCATTAAGAGGTTCATTCGTTTCAGAGCCAATTCATTACAAACAAAAAAAATGACATGTAACAGTTATTAAGTGGCTCCGAACTTCAGATTCCTTTATTGTGAGACAATAATTCGACATGTCTTAATGTAATATGCGAAAACACCCTAGGGATTATGGGTCTATTACTTTAATGTGGTCAAGGTTACTTGCAAAGTCGTATCTACCTCTGGTTGACATATCAGTGTTGACAATATGATTGAATAGTTAAATGTAAAGGAGGCGTTCCTTTGCCCTGCAGAATTTCAAAACGAGCTAGTAAAATAATAAATACCTACTACTTAGATGTAACAAAACCAAAAAAAATATTAAAGTCAACATTTTTTGTTTCAATTTTGTGTAATACATTTTTATAGATCAGTAAGTACTAAAAAATAATATATTCTAAGTTTAATCATTCATATCGATATTTTAACTAAAAATTGTCCCCGAACTAATCAGGTGCTGACAGAGTTGGTAAGCAAAAGTTGTGTTTAAAACAAAATTGGCTCAGCTTTGCACAACGTGAGGACTTTGAACGTTCATGGACTATCGATTACTTCGTACTTTATCGACCATCGATAACTCGGAATAGACATAGAGTGGATATATACGAGTTGAGGTTTGTTTTGCCCTACTCTACACAAAGAGTATACTAAAATATTATGTTGTTGGTTCTTTCCTATCTTATTAAATAAACATAATGGATGAAAACATGGATTTAAAAATGCATCAAAAATGTCATTGACAGTGTATGTATGGTCCTCTTCTTTACTTATACGTTACAATTTATGACGTATTTGTGACGTTATATCAAATCATTGGTTTTTGTAAGTGACCCTCTGGCTGATTTTAAAAAGTCTACAACTGACTTCGTCTCTACATAGCTGTAATAACAATATTGAAGCTTGTAAAACGATATTGCCAGCGGGCTAATTCAGCGCTTTATTAAAGTACAACCACGGGCCCGGCCAGCAATTCCAGCGCTGTATTAAACGGTGTACTTCGTACGTAATGTCGAGCTCAATTGAAAGCGCTGTCGTTTCTGCAATGAACATTATCGCGAGTAAAGCTAGCCACGGTATGGTCGTTAAGTTTACTTTTTGTGGTACAATTTATAAGCAGCTGGTAAAGTCTGAAAAACTTTTTTTTTTTTTTTTTTTTTCTTTTATTATGGCTTCGCACGTGTGCATTTAGCCAGTGTCAAGTTATATTTTGCATCAAATTATGACCCGATTTTTCATAAATCGGGCCTAAAGTGTTTCAATACAGTCAAAGTCGTCATAGTCCGTCAAGTCAGGGGTTATAGTAAAGCGGTGGCAAGTTTACCATAACCATAATAGGAGATTTGGAGGCAACGTGAAAACTGCATGTTTGACACTGATTTTTACTTTCACTACACTTGTGCACTTTCACAGAACTAAATTGAATAACATTCCACCAGAATTATACAATTCAACTCGGGTTACATCTAAGTTTCATGAAAATAAAACTGCAGCACGACATGTTGTTAACTCGTTCCCGCCAAAACTCCTGAAAAACTTTTAAAATACTTGAAACTAAATGGTATTCTTAACTTAAATTGGAAAAGCTTAATATCGTTAATGAATCCATAACCCCTATAAAGCCTTTTTTTTCTATTAATTATGGCTTCGCACGGTTTGTGCATTTAGTCAGTGTCAAGTTATATTTTGCATCAAATTATGACCCGATTTTTCATAAATCGGGCCTAAAGTGTTTCAAAAAAGTCAAAGTCCGTCAAGTTAGGGGCTATAGTAAAGCGGTGGTAAGTTTACCATAACCTTAATAGGAGATTTGGAGGCAATGAGAAAACTTCATGTTTGACACTGATTTTTACTTTCACTACACTTGTGCACTTTCACAGAACTAAATTGAATAACATTCCACCAGAATTATACAATTCAACTCGGGTTACAACTAAGTTTCATGAAAATAAAACTGCAGCACGACATGTTGTTAACTCGTTCCCGCCAAAACTCTATAAAGCCTTTTTTTTTTTTTTTTCTTTTATTATGGCTTCGCACGTGTGCATTTAGCCAGTGTCAAGTTATATTTTGCATCCAATTATGACCCGATTTTTCATAAATCGGGCCTAAAGTGTTTCAATACAGTCAAAGTCGTCATAGTCCGTCAAGTCAGGGGTTATAGTAAAGCGGTGGCAAGTTTACCATAACCTTAATAGGAGATTTGGAGGCAACGTGAAAACTGCATGTTTGACACTGAGTTTTACTTTCACTACACTTGTGCACTTTCACAGAACTAAATTGAATAACATTCCACCAGAATTATACAATTCAACTCGGGTTACATCTAAGTTTCATGAAAATAAAACTGCAGCACGACATGTTGTTAACTCGTTCCCGCCAAAACTCACTATAAAGCCTTTATACGAGTTCAAAATTCAAATTCTGACTTCAGACCACTTCAGACGATCTCTAGAACGTACATGAAGGTTTTGTTATCAATCGCGTCTCGAAGAAGAGGTCTGCCTAAAAATTCTAACTTCTTTTCAAAACTTCCAAATTCGAATTTTCTTATTATGAGACACCATGGAGGTTTTATATCGCTCGTCTCCCGCATTGTAAAACCAAGTTTCTGAAACTGTGAAGATCATAAAGGCTTCTTTCTATTTCATGAAATAGAATTCAAAGTGTTTAATGGATCTTAGTTTAATACCGTGACAAAGAAATACTTTGAAACGCGGTCTATGAAAGAGAATTGCCATGAATTAGCTCTCGCTTCGCTTATTTTTGGCAATTTTACGGTGAATTTACCACGATTTTGTTATTTAAATCGATTATTTATGTTTGTGTTTGTTATTGTTAAGTTTGGTGGGATCTTAACCGAGGCTTTCGTCCTTGAAATCAAGGTTCGTTCAAAAATAAATTAGATTTACATTATGGAAATATCTTTCCAGAATTTATTAAAAGGAATCAATTAAGAATAAATATAATGTTTAAAATACTTTCACATTTCAATATTTACTTTTACATTCTTTTGTTCAAATTATTGTCGGCATTAAATTAAGTAGGTACTTTACGAAAAATTCTTTCTTAAACGTAGATTTTTCTCTTTTCAACAAGCGCGTCGGTTCATTAGTTTAGCCACTTCAAAAGAGTCAATTTAACTTCGGCAAGTCGTTGTAAAAAGTTGAGGATGGCCGTCCAAATTTTGTGATAATTTTTGTGTCCCCTACTCTTCTGACCGATTTGTAAGAAGTTTACAAATCAAAGGAAAAACTAGTTCCATGTTCTAAGACAGGTGGTGTTGCTTAGAATAGTGAGGAAAGTACAAACAGGTATAACATATATTACTAAATATTTTTTACTTTAAAATTCTTAAAATATAGGAAAATCCAAAATCATTCAGATGAAATTTCGAACACCACACTATAATATACTACCAAAATCTATTTTTTATCCGACCGCTAAAACAAAAATGCCAGACATTGCCCTAAGTAATTTTGGCCAGCTCTCGATGAGAGAAAATCGCCATTGAGACACCAATAGGAATAAAGGGCTTACTTACAATGTCCTTGCAATTAAAAAACTTATTAAATGAAAGAAGGTAAAAAGAAACAGCCAAAACATAATCACAGTATATTATCTCCTTTTCTCCATAAATCTAATCTGAATCTCGTCTACCGTTGCACCCTTCGTCTCCGGTTGGTACATCCAACTGAAAGCAGCCGTACCTACACCCACTCCAGCAAAGATGTAGAATATAGGCCCAAGACCTATCGCCTTGAGTAGAGGGTTGAAGATGAACAGTACGATGGAGTTGCAGAACCATACCCATTCTATTGTTATCATGGACATGTAGCTCTTGATCTAAAAACCAAAAAGAGTTCGATTATTTCTTCAAGATTATGAAGCGAATTATGAATCGTTGAGCGGTTATGAATCGTGGGACCCTCCAGCTACACTATGTAATGGCTGGAAACTCATGGCACTCAAGACTACTTCCGCATAAGGCAGAAAATTAAATTTACTTTTCTTTGCTGTAAAATGGAAGGTCCTAGGGTTCGTTGTCAATAGTACCATGATGGAACTATGATGTTTCTTTTAAACACTAGTTCCATTTTATAGTAGGAAATCAACAAACATTTACAGGATAGTCGCCGGTATCCTGATCCCAATTTTTAAGACACAATTGGACAAACAACTTCCTCCTATTCGTTTTATGGTAAAATTAAATATGAAGAGACCCTTGATTGAAATATTACTCACCTGAGGCAGAAACACTTCAGCCATAAAAACAAAAGGTATAGTTCCGCTGCCGCACGTGTAGACTACCATGAACAGGTAAATGTTGACCACGATTAGCCAGGAGGGACCCCAGCTCAGGTGGATTTGAAGACCGAGGAATATGCAGATTAAAGCGATCACAAGCGACGAGTAAATCATCACTGACTGAAAGTAGGAAACGGAAAATAAGCTCAATTGGTGTAAAAAATAGTTAAATTATGTGAGCTACTAGTCTCTTTAGAAATTGTTTTGATTAGAGCGCAATAACCCCAAAATAAATCCCACTAGAAAAGAAAGAAAGTGACCGAAAACTAACAGAAAAAGTTCAAAGTAAAAAATGGTAAAGAGCTCACCCGTCTCCCAAGCTTCTCAATCAAAAATCCTCCACCCGTTCCTCCAACTATAAAAAGGACAGCCAGTAGAGCAGTGCCGAAAATCGACGGCATATTCGGCATGGTTTCCGCAAATAAAGGTTCAGCGTAGACCTGCAGGATCACCGGCCCTTGAAGGACCGACAATGTCACCATTGTCATTGTGACGATGAATGCGCGCCTTGATGATGGAGATTTTTCTTAAAGAGATAGGAGAAAATTGTCTATCAAACTTCACTAATAATCGATCAATTAATTATTTGGATAAGTCACTTACTCAAAAATTTCCAAAATGAAAATTTATCTTGTTCCGCTGAAACTGTATTCGTTGTCTCTGGATTTAGTTTCTCCTTTTCCGGAATTTGTTCTGCAAAAGTAAATATATAAATTAGAGAACTGGCCCAGAAACCAATCTGTGCCTATCTGTAACTATTCTATACTATACTATTGTACCTACCTTCTACATCAGGGTGTAGACTTTTTTTGATTACATTTATTTCTGTCTGTACTTCCTTAGAATCAGGTTTCAATCTCCTATAGAATGCCATTGATTCGGCCGCTTCCTAAAACCAAGAAATAAACGAATCAGAGACTGTCTTTCACTTTTAAGAATTTTAAAGCATGTATTTCCATTGTATATACTTACTTCTTCACGCCCTTTTGTTAACAAGAAAGTAGGAGACTCTTTCAACATAACCAGAGTTACTGTCATTCCTACAGAGATGGATAAACACACGTAGTTCATCACTTGGTAGGTCAGAAACCATCCCAACAAGTAGGACAACAGCATTCCGATCCCCATGCCGATCATGGTGAGTGACGTCATCACTCCTCGGATGGAGTCCTGGCAGATTTCGGTGATATATACCGGGACTATCAGGTAGGCTGCTCCGTAAAGACCGGCAACGAACATGGAAGTCAATACTACTTCCACACTGTTGCTTGTCGCTATCAAAGTCCAGGACAGCTGAAACAAATTGGGCGTATTACATCTAGATGATTTACACAGCGCCGATTTAGGACGCTATAGTGCCTGGGACATGTATAAGATGGTGTAGGCTTGGCCAGCACCTAGACTAACCTCTCAGATTAGTCGATTGTGTTCAGAGGAAAGAACTTGTCAATACGTCTGGAGTCAACTAAGCCGCGGATTTCACCACGATGTTTTCCTTCACCGTAAGAGCAATGACAAAAATAAGCACACATATTTTTTACGGCACAGTATTTTAATAGTCAATTCTTACCACACCAAAAAGAGAGAACAGCAGAGAACAATTTTTCCGTCCCAATCGATCTAGTAGGAAGCCCACTACTGGAGTGCCTATCAGAGCCCCGATCGAAGACAGGCTGCCGAAGAGAGCGAGTTCCGAGTCCGTCATCGTCCGGTCAAGCGTGGTCGTATTTGACGCGAACATCATGTACGTGGAAGATGGCCACGCGAAGACTATGCCCATACACAAACATAGGCCTGATACTGGAGAACAAAAAAAATGAGTAACACTTGCTTCTGCATACGAACTACAGCCGAAGATGTAGCTAAACTTGACTTAGCCGTGACGAAGTTTTACTACCGACTTCCAGCTAAATCGACATGCAATATGAACTTCATTGTGCCAGAGGAAGAATCTATTTCCTATTACGCTGGCAGGTTTTCTACTGCCAACGTTTGAATTGCAATAGAACGACGGAGTGTCTTTGTGATGTTGTCTTTCTATAATTCGTATATTGGTCAACTAGCTGTAAAGACGTGTTGGTTTGACTTATTTCCCAACATTTCAAGAATAAAACACTGATACTGGAAACACTGTTTAAATCTTATTTGCCTTTGACTTTTATAGATAACATAACGTGACAAAACAATAATTAATAAACTTTATTACTTTAGGCACATGAGATGTGCTTTAGGTTTAGTGACGTGAATTTGCATTTCTATCTGACATTGTGGCAGAGCACGGTATTAAGTGCCAATTCTTATTGATTGCTAACGCATTAGGTAACATAAGAGCATTTATAGTGGACTCCTGCTTTAAGCAAAATCAGGCAACAAAATTGCTGTAGAACCTATGGTAAAATTCCTTTGAAGGTTCAAAACTGCTATATGAGAACGTTTTTAACTCAAGCAGGATTCTAAGGTCCTGCTTGATGTGAAGTTTAAAGTCTATCAACTCATGAATTTATCAGACAAACATTATAGAAATGTAAACATTCCAATAAGAGTAATTTTAAAACGGTGAGTCTGCAGGATAATCCAAATTCTATGGCAAATACATACAAATAATATTAACCAGACACGATAATTACGCACTTTTTCCACTAATATTAAGAGTCACTTACATTTCTTTTATATTAGTCTTAGATACATAAAATACCAAAACTTACTTAACAAACTCCCTAAAACTTGCATAAACACTCCCATAATTCCGGCAAAAAGTGAATTTAAAAAAAAATATCTTCTTGTAACCACAACCACAGCTCGTCTGAGAGAATTCCTAATAAAAACACTAGTTTTAAAGACGTAGTTTCTGCTCTAATTAAACAAGAGTATCAATAACATTTATTGCAATATTGTAAAAACTACGACGCGTCTCGTGAATTAGAATTTCCGTGTTTTTAGAGTTCCCTGGGGTAAAGGATAGGACCCTCATGAAAATAAAACTGAGACTGTCATGTCTGCCGTAGGTGAAATCAACTATGGGCCAAAGTAGCAACTTGCTGGAAATATACTAAAGCCTAACTAACTCCCAAAACAGGGTCAATTAATTTTAATTTTTTTGTCCTGAGGGTGACTGATATAAAATTCGTACCTTTAAACTCACCCCGTAGGATAAGTGCTCTTAGGGTGAGTCTATCGAAGAGCCCAAAAGGCAGGATGAGTTAAATTCCTTCATGGAGGGTAAGCCTTCGTTTAGCAGAGCGGCGCCAATATTCACGTAACAAAAAAAATTGACGGTCTTCTGTGTTAATAATTTCCTCATTCTGTTCTTTTGAAGCACGATAAGTAAGTTTGGATATACATAAAATATGGGCCTATATAAAAGTAGCCTATAGCCTTCCTCGATAAATGGACCATTCAACACAAAACTAATGTTTCAATTCGAACCAGTAATTCCTAAGATTAGCGCGTTCAAACAAACTTTATAATGTAAGTATAGATAAAATTTTAGGACAATTGTTTGGGATGACCCAGTATTTTTTTATGTGAAAAAAAACCCAGTAGTCCGAACGAATAACAAACACATTTTCTTTAATTTTTTAAATAGCTACGGAACCAAAACTAATTTCAAACTAATTATCTTTGATATCTTGATTAAATAATTATGGATGAATATAATGGGGTTTTTTGATAAGAGCTTGAAAATACTCTTCAAACAGAGATTATGAAATTTAACAATCGCATACCGCTTGGAAAACCAAGTTTGTTGTTAAACATTATACATTCCTAAGATTTTTTATAGAACTGCATTTTTTGTGAAATTAACGACTTATTTTATCTATTTCATTATCGATACATAATCGATTAAGTAATTAGTGAGAGTTGCTCCAATTATTAATAGCTTATAAATTATACTTGTACGAGTGTACAGGCTGATTCCCGCAACTAGCACCCGTATTTACAATCAATCCTATGAGATTGCATAGTGCGCGCGAACGCATAGAGCCGCAAATAATATACTAGAGTGAATAGAGCAGCACAAAATTGACCAATCATAGGGCCGCATTTAGCGCTGTGCGTTCACTTATCCAACTTAAGTACTGTTTGTGAATACGGGCCTCCTCTTAATACCTCTTAAGTTTAGTACTTGCGTGGGGATGAAGTAGGCTTGCCCAGCTATATCACCCTCTCAGTTTAGTCGACCGTGTCTAGTGGAAATAACTTATCAACACGTCTGGAGTCACCTAAGCCGCGGGTTCACCGTAAGACAAATGTCAATACAATGTGAGTTGCTATTAGGTTCTGGATAATAAATCTGCCATAATAAAGGCAATGTCAGCCAGCCAGGACTTTTTACTTATGGACTCTTAATTTGATTCCCACTTTACCACTGATGGTGAATAAAGAAAACTTTGTCCCCAAGCGCTCCCAATAACAAATGATTCGGTCTCAACTGACCACTAATTTGGTGCGTAATTAGTTAGTATTGGTTATAATTTTATACTTTATTTAATTGTCATGATTTTTGTTATTATTATTATTTGTAAACTAGCTTTTACCCGCGACTTCCTCCGCGTAGTAGTTGTTAATTCCATAATCTTATCTTATTGGATGCCTACGTCATTATATCTATCCGTCTATTGGTTTGAGCTGTGCGTATAACAAATAAGTAGTAGGTATTTAATTAGATATATTATGGATCAAGTGATTAGTTGGACATTATACATGATACCCGGGCATTATGAATAACGACCATTATGAGAGTGCAATGTGTTATAAAAATTATAACTACTGAAATAATCATATTGCCCGGGCATTATACATAATGCCTGTCACTTGCAGTAATAAAAATTTGGTTTTGTATTTGTAAAGTTGGGCAGAGTAATAATAATACATGTTTTATTACTGTAATTTCTATTTAAGACATTAAATCAAAATTTAAAACACAAATAACACAAAATTCTTCATTTTATAGATGCGCTGACCTCTGTGTCCGTCTGTATTCGCTTTAAATGCAAAAAATAACAAAAAAAAATTGCGCTGTGTAGTGAACGGATACACTATTTTTCCATTTCCACTCAAATAAAAGTAAGAAATGGTGCCAGAAAGGTAGGTTACGTTAGGTATTGTGGCAAAGCACACGCGAGCGAAGCGAGCGTTTATAGGTTCACACTGTTAAAAATAACTTTAAAGGAGCTCTTTACCGCATAGAATCTATCTCTATTATCACATTGCCCAACGATCAGGTAGCAATATTCATAATGCCCAGACAGTGTTATTCATATTAAAGTTTAGATGGTAATTAATCCTTTTGCCCAAAGCAGCTTGTCATTATACATAATACCCGGGCATTATATATTATGCCCGAATTATTCACTTGGTCCGTAACAGATACATTGCAGTGAGTCTATAAAGTAAGGTAATCAAAGATTATAATCTGTACGTAGTTATAATCTTTATAAAACGACGCATAACACATAGATATGTCATTAATTTATTACAATTGTCATCATGACTTGTTGTTTTAAGATAAATTTCGGAGCTGTAGGCTTTAGCCGAATATGTAACTAATATACTTACTTTACTCGTAGTTTCTGCTAAGGAGTACAAGCACTGGTTTCAATATTCATTTACATTTCTCCTATATCCTCGTCGAAACGCATCTAGACATCTAGTATTACAATATCCGATATGTGTAGACAAACAACTTGTAAATTTAAACTTTTATTTAATTTTTTAGGTTATATTTACTAGACATAAACTAAAAATTTAATTAAAGTTAGAGATCATTGTCATTGCTATTTTATTTGTTTATTGATTACCAATTATTTATTAAGTATAATCTGGTTTAACATTATAAATGTAAAAATTAAGTACCAGTTAGTCAAATAACCCGCCCATTATCGTACCCGGCGTAAAGGTTCCCATAATGCTAGAAGCATTGCCACGCTGAATGGCGATGGCTAACCTCTGCGCCAGAAACGAGCCGGTTTTATTTTCAAAAACAGCTGATTTTCCAGTAAGTAAACATAATCTCAAAAATTTCAAAAAAGGCAATTGAATTCCAAAAAAATATAAAAGTAAGTACTTACCTACTTCTTAAACTTATTTTTTTATGTAATATTTTATAAGTAGGTATACACTAAACAAACTTAAGCGCTCATCGATGCCATCAAAACACCATCAAAATTATCGCAAAATTCCATAACCCCGATTTTAACTAAGTTCTCAGCTGACTTGGCCTGTTTTTAATTTAACAAAATTACCCTTCCCTGGACGCTGCACCATCACCGGCCCCAGTTTAATTTATTTACCGAAATAGCCTCATCGTTAAACGTAATAGCCAATTGAGGCATAACGTCTTGCTAATCGCCTTCGTCATCCTAGCCGAGACTTCTTAATTGTAGATTAATATTTTATTAAGCCTTTTGAAGCAGTTTAGTGGACTTATGAGATTTTTACTCAACTCAACTGGACTGCCAGGAGGGTTTTATCTTAAACTAGCTGCGCCCCGCGGTTTCACCCGCGTAAGTCTCGATTCCGTGGTAATATCGGGATAAAATGTAGCTTATATTTTTCAATTCGATCTAGCAGTTCCTGAGATCAGTGCGTTCAAACAAAAAACAGAAGCTCTCAAAGATGAATAATTTTCCCCGTTTTTTCCCACATTTCTCACTGATTCTTCGCTACTATTGGTCGCAGCATGATGTTATATAGCCTAAAGCCTACCGCGATAAATGGACTATCCACCAAAAAAATTTACAATTCGAAAAAGTAGTTCCTGAGATTAGCGCATTCAAACAAACAAACTCTTCAGTTTGTTAGATTTTTATGACTTCAGAGAGACCCTGAATGTTTTTTTGACACAGAACCGTTACGGATGTAGTAGGTTAGGTTAGGTTTCTCCCCCCCTTTCCTGCACACCCACTTTCCTCCCCTCCCTCTTTCCTGCGCCCCCCCTTCCCCCTCCCCATTTCTTCCTCGCTCCGTTTTCATCCACTTCCTATTTTCTCCCGCCTCCCCCTTCTTCCCCTCCCTATTACCTCCCCTCCCCCTCTCCCTACACCCTCTCCGCCTCCCCCCTCATTGCAACCTTTCAAAATGCATCTTTAGTCCTGATCCCGTGGGAATATCGGGATAAAAAGTAGCGTATGTGTTTATTCAAGTCTCCAGCTATCTACTTACATAGTTTCATCACAATCGGTCCGGTAGTTTTTGCGTAAAGGAGTAATCCCGTAAGTCCCGATCCCGTGGGAGTATAGTAGCCTATACGTTAATCTAGGTATCAAGCTATCTACATACCGAGTTTCAACGCAATCGGTCCAGTAGTTTTTGCGTGAAGGAGTAACAAACATACACACACACACACACAAACTTTCACATTTATACTATTAGTAGGAATTAAAATAGGAAAATTGAAAATCCCTGAAACACGTCATCAATTTACGATAAGAAGATATAATTCTAATTTTCAAGTCTCTACCTTTAAAAAAAATCAAACCTTCATACAAACTTCCACCGCCCATTTCCCCTCCTTAAAATAGGAAAATTGAAAATCCCTGAAACACGTCATCATTTATTTACTATAAGAAGATATAATTCTAATTTTCAAGTTTCTACCTTTAAAAAAAATCAAACCTTCATACAAACTTCCACCGCCCATTTCCCCTCCTTAAAATAGGAAAATTGAAAATCCCTGAAACACGTCATCATTTATTTACTATAAGAAGATATAATTCTAATTTTCAAGTCTCTACCTTTAAAAAAAATCAAACCTTCATACAAACTTCCACCGCCCATTTCCCCTCCTTAAAATAGGAAAATTGAAAATCCCTGAAACACGTCATCATTTATTTACTATAAGAAGATATAATTCTAATTTTCAAGTTTCTACCTTTAAAAAAAATCAAACCTTCATACAAACTTTCACCCCCCATTTCCCCTCCCTTAAATAGGAAAATTGAAAATCCCTGAAACACATCATCATTTATTTACGATAAGAAGATATAATACTAATTTTCAAGTTTCTACCTTTAAAAAAAACCAAACCTTCATACAAAGTTTCACCCCCCATTTCCCCTCCTTAAAATAGGTATATTGAAAATCCCTGAAACACGTCATCATTTATTTACGATAAGAAGATATAATTCTAATTTTCAAGTTTCTCCCTTTAAAAAAAATCAAACCTTCATACAAACTTCCACCCCCCATTTGCCCCCCTTAGGGGTTGAATTTCGCAAAATCCCGTCTTAGTGAGCACTTACGTCATAAAAGAAACCCCCATGCAAAATTTGAGACTCCTGGCACTTGTAGTTTCTGAGATTTCGTGATGAGTGAGTGGGTCAGTGATTTTCCCTTTTATATATATAGACTAGCTGCGCCCCGCGGTTTCACCCGCGTAAGTCCCGACCCCGTGAGAATATCGGGATAAAAAGTAGCCTATGTTTTAAACACGTCTCCAGCTTTCTAGATACCGAGTTTAATCGCAATCGGTTCAGTAGTTTTTGCGTGAAGGAGTAACAAACACACACACACACACACACAAAATTTTTCATTTATAATATTAGTAGGATTGTGAATATTTATTTGTGACCTCGTTGGAACTATTTTATATGCGGTTTGTCGCATTGTAGAAATGTTATTGAAAGGCGTTATTATTCTAATTTTAACATAGCTTTATAAGGAAAAGACTTCTTGTTTTAATTTCTAAATACTTTTCAGTCCTTTAGAAATATCAAACTAGAATACCTATAAACAGTGCCTGGATGGGACATGTATTAGATGAAGTAGACTATTCTTCGGCCGATAAAAAGGGTATATTTTTTTTTGTGAAAATATAAGTTTCAATGAATTCGTGTTCGAATTATGTCGCAGTATCACAAATAAGCGCCCGAACGATTGTTCCCTACATTTCGTATTCATAGTAATTATTTTCCTTTTTCTCTTAATCGCGTATTTTTAATTTTTATTTCTGACACGTTTCGACCATGTTACAATAGTCATGGTTGCGAAGAGACCAAAAAACACGCGATTAAGACCCGGAAAAATTACTATGATTGTTCCTTTGTTTATCACAAAGAAAAGTTCAATAGTCTGCTTTTATCATCCTAAACCACAAAAATTTGGTTCACGCCCTTCGGCTCCTCTAACGGATCCCCTACTCCCGACGGTCGAGAACTTTTTAACGCCCGTCGGGCCCCCTGGACTAATTTCACTGTTTGCTTCACACTTACTTATTGTCTGTAAATCAGAAACCTAATATGGGCCATTGATCCTAAGAGAATGGAGCACAGTGGGGACACTTTGAAGTAAAACAAATGTAGCCAGTCAAAGTGTATTTTATTCCACGAAAGATGTTCCAAACTGGATGTGTAAGTCTGTGTATTCCTCTTCAGGGTACAGCAGTATGAACCTAGAACCAAAAAGTACAAAAAGTAAAAGTATTATTTGATTAGCCCCTATCAAGCAGTGTTATCAATGTGCACTTATACATCCATATCTATCTATTTGTGAGCTAGATCTTTGAAATGTAACTGAAGGACCAATAATATAGGAGCAATAACCAATAGGGGGTCAGGTTAGGAATGAAAATAATTATTTTGTTACTTTTCTTAACCTCACCCTCTACCAGGTTTCATTTTCGGGTCAGATTAGGAATTTTGATTTTGATTTGGTGGCTGGATTTTATTTCATTAAAATTTGTTAAGCCACAGCTGGATAATTTTTTTTTCCAGCTGTGGTTTTAACCCATAGTATCTCACAGCTGAGCAAAGGTCTCCTCCATCACAATGCCTTCGTGGCCGACCTCGAAGTCAGCGAGCTCCCGGAGGTTGCTGTTTTAGCCCATTTATCCCTGTCCTTTCTTGATATATGACCCGCCCCATCGAATTTCAACCTCGCAGATTTTAAACCCACATCTGTGATTTTGTAGACTTTGAAGTAAATTTCTGAAATGATTACTAATCCTGCTAACCTGTCTAGAGGTATCCGCTCCAGCAGTAGGTTAAGATTGGTGGTGAAGGGCGCGATGCTCTGGCTGGCGAGATTTATATGATGCACTGCGTCGTAAGCCCATTCGGACCATTCGTATAGTTTTGCTGAAATAATCAGAAGCATATATTCGTATAGGTGGTACAGTACAGTTGACACAATGAATCAGTCAGTTAAATGATACTACATTCTAAAATTACGTAAAGAAAATGTATAGTTTTTAGCAAACGAACCCCTTGCTTTAGCCTGCGTCTTTTTTCTCTGTTTTCATTTTTTACTAACAAAAAATTATTAAAGGACAAATTTTTCCTTTTATTTTCATTGTTACAAAAAAGTAAATATGTAGTACCAACAACAGGTTTTATAGGTTTTATAGGTTTTATGAAAAAAGGTATGATGCTTTTTCTCAGGCAGAAAATAGTAAATACATTGTATGGTGAATGCAATGACTGCCTGGGCTCTTAAATCCACCAAACCTAAAACCAAATATGCTTGCGGGTGACTAACTACCGAACTACTGGGGCAAAAAAGTCTTAACAGTTCGGTCCCTTCCCCTAACCGAACTACTGGTACAAAAAAGTCTCAACAGCTCGGTCCTTTGCTCTAACCGAACTACTGGCACAAAATAGTCTCAACAGTTCGGTCCCTTCCCCTAACCGAACTACTGGGACAAAAAAGTCTCAACAGCTCGGTCCTTTGCTCTAACAGAACTACTGGCACAAAATAGTCTCAACAGTTCGGTCCCTTCCCCTAACCGAACTACTGGGACAATATCATCGTTCCAATTCAAAGGTCGACCAAGACATACCTTCAAGTGCACTCTCCCTATCATACTGGCTCAGGTCCGGTATGTCGAGGACTACGTCCAGATTCTCTTCATCCAGCTGCAAGTACACGTGCCCTTTCTTCTTACGAAGCGTGTATGGGTAGGTTACATGGATTGTCGCTGTTGATTACAAAATAAATAATCATTATCGATCCTCGAAAAGGATCACTTTGCACCATTATTACGGAATTATTTAAGTTTTTCTTTTATTGTCTTATCATTTTTCTTCATGAGACAATAAAATCAGTCTTAAAACCTAATGATACGGTTATGCCGAAGATGCATTGCACATCGACATCGCACAAATAGATACGAAGCAATGCGGGCGCAAGAGAGACGAAGCGCAGTGAGCTTGATTTAGACCAATCATGAGCCAGACTACATAGGTAATCTTGAGTGATGCAGTCTTAAATTAAGAAATTGAAAACACTCTCCTTTTTCCCTGGTTAAGGGCCACACGCAGCGGATTGAAATTAAAAAATATTCAGGTAGCTAAACCGTAGCAGTGCTCAAATCGTAACTCACTAGTTAGAGCACCACTACGTTTAATCGAGAGTCGTCTTCTTCTTTTCAAACCCCATAAGGAACCGCTTTCAAGACCCTAATTTTACTGCTCACCAAAGTATTCTTCGAAAGTAACTTGAATTCTGGCTTACCATTTCCGGAAAACTTTTTCAACGGTCCTGAAATACAAGTTTTATTGTAACTTTAATAACTTTCTAACAAACTCGCAGTTTTTATTCAATTTAAATGATTTGTAATGATTTTTCAGATTATAGAGATAAAATATCTATAAAGCTACAACAAAGAGTCATCATTAACATCATAGTTTTTTTATTATCCTTTATCTTTTTGTTTGATTGTAACAAATAGGCTCTGAAACTACTGGAATGATTCTGATAAAACTAAGTATAAGGATTGGATCCTTGGGATTAACATACTTTAATTCCGATATTCCCACGGGAATGGAACTTACGCGGGGCGCTGCTAATTACATGATATTTAATACAAGGTTATTGTTTGAAGGACTTATTATATATTTCTTACCTTCATGTTTTGTTATGTTTTCGAATTCTGAAACAGACAAAAATTATTTTCATTAAAAAAATATATATCCACAAGTCCAATACTATCCCATCACTATATCCCAAGTAGTTTTCTCCTGTAGAATACCTATAAATAGTTCTATCAGAACCGGAGGTTGTCCTTGGCTGTATTTTATAGTGTAATGCCTATAGCCTAAGGTATTCGTTTTTACTACTAAATAATGTAGCAAGCAATCTATTTTGAAGTTCAATCGATCGAACCCTTTTACAAAGTTATAAAAGTCTTTAGAATCATGGTTTGGTGGTATTTTTAACCGACATCAAAATAGGAGAAGGTTAAGAGGTGTCATCTTGCTTCAGTTTAAACTCATCCAACTTAAACAACCTGAATTCATCTCTAAAAATATTAAGCCCGAATTTACTTTGTGATTTATCAATTTTTTGATTACTCGAACTGTGTGGAAGCTGTAAAGTTTCTTCAGTAGATACGCTACGAGCTGCGCTACGCATAATTTCGTCTAAGTTGAATGTGTTTACCGTAGCTCTTTTGCTAAAGAGCACCGCTACGGCGAAGCAAGCTCAAATCTCACCCACGAGTAACCGAGGAGAAACTCCCTACCTTTATCAGGAGTAGCACAAGTCATATTAGTCTCCTTGAACACTTGCCGGACCCTTACTGGCATCTCCAACACTAAGGAATATTCCTTTTTCTTACTGTCCATGCTGGAAATAGAAAATACAAATTTATCAGGTATTGTTTTAAAAATAACTCGTATTTATTATATTAGGTCGGAGCGTCGGAGCTAAGAGTTACGGCGGGTTTTTTTAATAGATAAATTAATTAATATTGAAGGACATTCCACACATCGCCATCTAGCCCCAAGCTAAGTAACTAGACTTGTATTATGGGTGATAAGGTTATACTACGCATATACTTTTCTTTTGTAAATATATATACACAGAATCAACTTGAAGACCAGTTCTCGTATTTAACTCTTGACTTATATACCTCTCAAATAACCGGATGCCTTCGAGGTATACGGGTGGAAGGTAGGAAGATGGAATGAGAACTTTATCGGCCTTATGGAACACGGACAAGTTCGCTTGGGGGATAGGACTTAGGCTGGTGGATGGTAACAAGCCGGCCCAAAACCTTCCACCAGGAGATTGCTCCTAGGAAAAATCCCATGGACGCGAGCAATACGAACCTGAGGTTGAGCTTAAAGTTGCCTAGAATATGGCCATAAAAAGACTTCTCATTATGGTAAATGTGGAACTTTCCTCACCTCATTGCAATTAACTCACTGTCCTCCACCCCTGTGATCTTAATACAGGTCCCAGAGTTTCCATAATCGAAGACATACGGCTCGTAATCTATGGCTAGCTTAGGGTTTCCGGTCAAGATGTGGTCACGGAGAGACTTGTACTGCCGCTTGAAGCATACGGAGTCAGTGCTGTGGCATGATATTATGTAACGATCTGAAATTGATAGATAAACACTTTATTACACCAACAAGTGAATACAAAATTTATTCTAACATAAGTCTTTTATATTGAATTTATAAAAACTAAACAATATGGCACAATGGGCAGCCTTATCGCTAAAAGTGATCGCTTCCAAGCAACCTTTGGATGGACAAGAATTAAAGAAGGGAATGGGTGGGTTGTTCATAACGTGATATAAATATAAGGAGAATAATACATATTAATATTATATTAATTAATATAATAAATATTAAAATACATAAATTATAAAATGCATAAAATACCTACACATAAATATATCATACAATGAAACAATATATTTCATTGACGAGCTTCAGCGAGAGCAAAGTAGTGCTTGTATAAAACAGGAAAAGATTTGGATTGCCGGATAAAAGAATAGAATAGATATTTATTAGAAAAGCACATGAAATAGGGTACAAGCAAGAAATGAGAATAAAACACATAGGATTAGAAAAATAAAGAGTTACTTAAAAGGCACATATTAGAATAAAATCCGGGATGCCGTATGCCTAAATGCACCTGAATGGATGAAAAGCAGGCAGCGCATTCCACAATGAGTACACCGCGAGCGGTAACGGAGTTGTGGTAGAAAGTAGAAGAGCGGTCAGGTACAGCTAGAAGAAGAGCTTTAGAGCTTTAGCGGACAGATTTAGACGGAGAATGACGAAATTGAAAGCGAGATTTTAAATACGAAAAAAAAAGAACGTGAGTGTGAAAAAGTGAAGTGAAGTTTAAAAGTGTTCAAATGCAAGGGCCTATGATTGGTTCGTTGATTATCAATCTATAAATATAAAATTTCAAGTCCCGAGACAATTACTTATATAATACCAACCCATCGCAAAGAACAAGCTAATGGACAGATCAAGTTAAATTTTGGCACACATAGATAACTATTATGATGTAGGAATCTGCTAAGAAATTATTTTGGAAAAATAAAACTGTAAGTCGCGGTTGAAAGCTAGTAATGAAAAATATTTATAAATAAACTAACGAAATCACTTTTTGTTTCAGGTAAGTTAAGTTCCCGAAAGAAATAAGCCGTAAAATAGTAAGTAAAACACAAAGCTGTGTTTTTATACAGACTTTTAGGAATGATGAGATGGAAGTGTGGTGTAAGAAAAAGGGTAAGTATTGGAAATCAGTAAGAGGAAGTATGAAAGTAGCGGCCATTACTGACAAGTTGAAATTAGATTGGCGTGGTTTTATCTAGCAATACGGAGACAGGGTACCGGGAAAGTACAGGACTTCGAAGTTAATAGTCGTAGAGCGAGAGGATGGCCACAAGAAGAGCCGAAGGGATTGCTTTAAAAACGATATAGGGAAAGGGAAGTGACGTGGAATAAAGTAGACCGCGGTTCAGGGATGACATATTGAATGTTGTGCCAACCTCACAGAGATTTAAAGGCAGGAAAAGTTCAATATATTTAAACTGAAATAGGTTTTTTTTTCCTATTTCCTTACATAATTTTTGATCCCTAATCACATACCTACGTCAATAATACTTGAAATTAGTCAAATATACTAGATATAAGACAAGGCAAAGGTATTAGTGAAAATATTCAATATTTCTAACAAAAATATTTAAAAATTAATATCAATTGAACAAGAGTTCCACGTCACATCTTCTCTAATCCGAATTCATATCAAAATAACCTGGAGAATTAAATTTCGAATAACCCTCCCGCAGTCGGATAAAAAGCTACGTCTTCGTTCATAAATATTTAGGGGGTAGCTGTAGAATTTTTGATAAAGCTCCTTGTGAGACGCATCTTGTGTTGATAGAATATCTGATTACTTTTACATTCCATTATGTAGCACACCATCCTGGACCTTGCAACTGTACAATCGTTTATTATTAATTTAATAAAATGTTTAGAAAGGAAAGAGCTCTAGGAAAAAAATGTAAAGATTTCTTTTAGCATACCTACGAACTCAAATATATTTCTGTGCCTACGTAGCTCAGAGGAATAAAATCGCGAAGCTGGTGGGAATAGGCAGACTTTGCAGGAAGAGAACAATCACAAGAATTAACCAACTACTTTGAATTTCGAAAAGGCTCAGTTTAACCCTTTATAATATGTACAGCATAGGTAGGTACCTAAAGTATGCACAAAGCGTTTGTACTCCTGAGGTACAGTCAGCAGCAAAAATAGCTGACACTAAAGAGGTTGCATTTGCTAGGTAGGAAAAGAGAGCTCGTATCAGTCATTGTCTATTAAGCTGAAATTAAGCAGTTCGCTACAAATCATTCTAGAACTAGTACTTACAGACGAATATAGTAATTCTTTGAACGATGGTTTCGAGAACCGTGTTTATTTATAAATTCGGAATACACATTTTACTAATACCAAAAGAAATACGTAAGTTATATTTGCGGAAAACGAACTACTGGCAATTTTTTCTAGAGTAAATTATGAACTACGATAGTTCCTACCTTGTTTCACTTACTCTATATTGCTCAATTAATGCCTGACATAAATCTGGATTTTCAAAGTAACTGAGTAACATGTATAATGACTTATCTACCGTGGCGTGGCAAGAGTCAGCTACTGTTGAACGGTTTTTGTTAGAATTGTGGCACAATGACCGTGTACATGTTTTCCAATCTTGAATTATGTCAGCTACTTTTTCTGTTGACTATACCAACATATTTATGCAAATTTCACCCGCAGTTTCAGCAAATTATGCGCGTCGTCCCTCCGGTATTCGTGTGGAACTGATCTTATGTTATGGTCCGTTTAAACTTTATCATTTATGTATTTTTACAGGAGATTAGGGGTTTTGGGGTTTTGTTCCATTCTGTTCGTGTGGAGAGGGCTTAACAACAGATTATTTGGGGGAATTTCCCTGAGTTGAAAATTGTATTATGAATGCGATAAAGCATATTTTATTGAAAATCCAAATATGTTTTCTCTAGGTATGGTTCACAAAAGGCCTATGCAAAAGGCTGACTGCATTGCCTCTTTGGAAGGCAATGTCAATCCGTGCTCCAAAGGAGCAGCCAGCCTAGAGACACAGTGTGAATTCACATATATCAAAAAAGGCGCGGTAGATAGTGAACCTAGTATTTCATAAATCTAAATATTGAGGGTTATGTTTTTCGCGCATAAATCTTTTTTATATTCTTTATTACCTCATATTGTCCTAACCACTGGATGAATCTTTATTATTTATGTATTCTTAGATTCGATTAATTACCTAATTGTTCTTAGATAATATGTCAGATTGATTAAGTTTATGTCATGGCATCGTTTTTGCTATCTGTACGTTACGAATAACCTTTCAGAATTTGTTTTTAAATGAGATGAATCTCTAGTTCCTTCCTTCATGAGATGAATACAAACAATAGTAAAGTGGGTAAAAATAAATTAGGTAGGTAGACAGGTATTTAATATTGCATGAAATAGAATTTCACAAATTAAAATCTCAAAGGTAAAAATATTGAAAAGCCCTAAAAACTTTCAGAACTAAAGATCAAAGTAATTTAAGATTCTGCCCATAAAATATTTAAATTGTAAAGAAGTTTTTCGTCGGCAAAAAACCGTAGGCAACTCTGCTATAAAAAATCTGCTTTATTATTAAAACAAGAAGATGCAAGAAAGAAGATTAGCCAATAATTGATGCAAAGATTTACTTCATATTAGCTTTATGCTGAGTTACACGAACCTTTTATTTTTAAGTGCGTTAGCCTGCATTTGGCACTTTATTAATAGAAATATTTTTTACACAAGTCAAAAAATTACAGTGCGACGAGTATTGAACTCTCGACCTGCTTAGCGTGCAGATGCACACCTGTGCTATACGGCCACCTACGCCCTAGGTGAAATACACCACCCACCGTAGGCACATGTAAGCAAAAAGTTGTGAGTTCAAATCCTGTCGCGGTGCAATTATTGGATATGTATTTTTCAAAATATGAGTTACGCGAACCTTATTATTATTTTTTTGAATATTTTCAATGTCTTAACCCCCCTAAGTTTAAATACTTTAAAAATACTATCTACTGACAAACAAATTAAAAAATCTAGACTTACCAATTTTATTATCGTAATCCTTAGCGAAACATAATATAAATAAATGTAGGAACAATCCGAATGTAATTACGATCATCGTAACACTTCGATACTGACTCGTTAATGAATAAACCGTTGGCTTCTGTGAGATCATTGTCAGGGCTACTACTCTAACTACGGACTTGGGACATTGTTTTTTAGGGTTCCGTACCTCAAAAGGTAAAAAAATTGAATCCTTTTAAGATCACTTTCTTGTCCGTTTAAGGCCAATCATAACTAAAATTCGAAATAAAAAAGGTGTTCTAAAATGTAACCCATTTCAATAAATAAATATTCTAGGACATTACACACAGCGCCATCTAGCCCCAAGCTAAGCAATCAGGCTTATTTTATGGTGACCAGGCAACGGATAGAATACTTATATTTTTTGTAAATACATACAGAAAGACCAGAAACAAATGTCACTATATAAATGCTTGTTTGAAGCGGGAAGCGAATCCGCAACCCTCTGTGTCGAAGTCATGCACAGAGGATACGTTACGAGGAGAAGTTAGAAATCTAATGAAAAAATATTTTAGCCTTTCGAACATAGTTTACTTTAGTTTGATTGATTGAATTGATGTTGTTCGTACTTTTTTTTTTTTACAAATTTTTATACGTATGTTTTATTATTGTGTATTTTATCTAATTATAGAAATAGGATTTTATAGTTTGTATTAATACACTTAAATTTTGGTTCCATTTAAAGTGAAAAAGTTACTCTTGCAATGCTTTGAGAAATTATCCTCCTTTGCAAATATCGCCAAGTCTACAGTCACAGTAGTTTCATTATATACTGTTTTGATGATTTAATCTAATACAATAGATAGATGCTATAATTCAAATTATATTTACTGTTGGAAAATAATGTAAAACAAAAGGCATATGATTGTGATCCTCATTATGATTCTGTGTTGTAATGTTCATTGATATTTTACTAGGTTATCTTATTTTAAAAATAAAACCGGCCAAGTGCGAGTCGAACGCGTGCGCAAAGGCTTCCGTGCCGTATTTATTGTTATAACGGCAACAGAAATACATAATCTGTAAAAAAATCATAAGTCTTGCTATCACGGTTCATGAGATACAGCCTGGTGGTAGACAGACAGAGTGGAGTCTTAGTAAAAGGGACCGTTGTAAACTTTGGGTACGGAACCCTAAAAACTACTGAACCATAATAATATAGAAATATTATTACTGAGAAGGTCATGGATACGTACGTACGTATTAATAGGTACCTATTACAATAATTAGTTTTCCATACATTTTCCTGGAAGATAACTCAATGTTAATTCAAGGATAAATATTTTATTTTTATCGTTATTTAATGAATAACACATTCTATTATTCGTTGAAGTAAGATGACATCATACTATCGGGAATATCCCAACTGTCTCCCTGCTTTGTCCCTTTAGGGGGACATATGGGCAGAAATGGCTCATCTGTCCCCCATTATCAAAAGAGAGACAAAAATGAAAAACGTATAACACGATTTATTGCATTAATACCCGTCCGTGTAGAAGTTGAATTTTCAAAAATCTTTTCTTGTCGAATACTTACGTCTATCTGTATGCCAAAATTTTAACTGATCCGTCCATTGGTTTAAACTGTGCGTTGATTCAGAAGTCAGGACTTTGAATTTTATATTTATGGATAGGTTTTTTTCCCGAGTGTAACGCAATGGTTATATTTTTTCAGTCACTCTTCTGAAGAAATATTGTGAGAAAATGCAAAATTTTCAAAATAACGAGCAATTTTTTATAAAACTCAATAGAAAAATATTTTAACGACAGTTCCTTTGAACAAAGATGCAAAATTGTTCAAGTTATACAAAGCGAGTTGTCTTTTAACTTATTCAAACGACGAACTCTGGCGAAACCCGAAATAATGGCTACAATAATAACTCCGCAAGGATATTTTAAAAAGTTCCTCTACCTTTGTAATGGCACTGAAGAAGGAATTCATATTCTACAGTTCGCTTGCTTGGTCCACCTACAGGCGACACTTTAGTGTCCTTTAAGCACCTGAGAATATTTATAAGCACCGAGGTCCTCAAAGACGAATCGGTTACCAGTACCCTGTAAAATTATATACCTAGGTCTTCAAAAGCGACTCGATTTAATTTGTTTAAACATTAACTTAATGTCAAAGTGTATTAGGTACTTTAAAAAGTTTTAAAATTGTATAAGTTCCGATATCGTTGGAATATAGAGAATGTCAACCTATCTGTTATTCCAGGGCGCCAGCTATCATCATACAAACATTTATCGCAATCAGTGCAATAGTTTTTGCGGAAGTAGCCACATACGCAACACAAACTTTAACATCTTATATCAGCTACCAACAAACAAAATTCGAAATGTCATCCAAATCGGTCCACTGCTTTCGGAGATAACCCCCTACAACCTCACAAACTAACTCTTAATAATATTAGTAAAGATATAGAAAACAAAATTGTGTTTAGTTACACCATTTATAACTCGCTGAACCGTTTGCTATGAAACTCGATATGTAGAAAGATGGAAACCAGGATTAACACATAGGCCTGACCCACTGCAGGGCAAAGGCGTCTTTGCCTTTCTTCCATTGATCACGATCTGTAGCTATTGTACACCAGTCACTCCTATAGGAGAAATCATCCCGCCAATGGGGGACCATTCTCTTGTTATTTTTCCCATCGTTCATCTGACATAGGCTACTTAGGGATGATTTTCATAAGACCGGGCAGAGTCCGGAGCGGAGCCCGTCCGTGCTGCACGTTTATATTACACCGGGTAATCAGCCGCCGAGGTGACGGACGCATCCGTGGAGTTGTAGGGCGTCGCCGCGTCGTCCTGTAATATAAATTGCTTCATACAAAAGGTATGTAACGTTTCAAATCCGTGCCCGGTCTAATGAGAATCATCCCTTTTGGGAAAATCGTGAGCTAGTTTAAAATATTATTCAGATCAGATAAATGATTGAATGATTGAGTGGTTTGTACCCCTACAAGTCCTTATGCTCCAGAAAGTCACCTCAATCAATTTAACGCGTCAACGAATCGTTCCTATCTTCAAAGAACACAAAGTTCATTCGAATTGAGTAGAGGAACTTGTTTTAAACATTGCCTTTTCAACTCTCAAGTTATCTGCACATTACGTTACACAATGTTTTATGCTTGACAAGGATGGTTTTCAGTTCGAGGGAGAGCGCTAGAATCCTCACTCATTCAAAACCCAACTAAATTTCAACCTTATGCAATATGGAAACACAATTTGTGCTAAGTTCTAAGTCCCCTGGCATAGGCAGATACGATATCTTTGCATTCCACTCTGTCGGAGTCAGCACGCTTGATCTCACTCCAGGAGAGACTGATCGTCTGTGCTTCAGCTATACGTCGGGTATAAAGCCATGTCTGCTTTGGGAGTCCACGTTTTCGCTTTCCCTGCGGATTCCATTCAAGGGCTCGTCTGGGGATATGGCTGGTATGGCGTCACAGACTTTGCCCTGTACAATTCCATTTATGGCGCGTCTTCGTTGCTGATTTTCTACAGCTCTTCATTGGAAATAACACTGTCAGCCCAAAAAATACAATTTGGCGTTAGAGCGATTAACCTGGAGTTCACGTACTAAGTATTTCGTACTCTTCCACGTCTTGGAACTATATACTACCTATACGTGTTGAAAATTCTTGGTTTCGCTCTGTCAGAGAGGAGTTTTTATTTCCACACTGAGAGACTTGCGAATGCGTCTTTGCCTTTGGCAATCCTGGATGATACATCTAAGTCTTGCTAACACGAGGCTTCCAAAGTAAAGAATGGAAACTCATGGAACGCCCTCATGGATAAGAACTGTGAATGTAATTTGTTTGCGGATTAATGGAGAGATACGTCGTTGTCAGTGAGTTTGAAATTATTTTAGAGATCGATATGGGGCTATGGAGCCCCGTACCTTTGGAAGGCGTGCGTGGAGCCGAAGCCAACCGATGATTATCTGACCAAGTGTGTTATTAGTTCTTTAATTATTTTAAGTGTTGTTATACGTTATAATTAAAGTAAATAAATAATCATTCCCTTTTTTCGAACATTCAAACACATCCCTGTCAAACTGTTCCACTCATGCTTGCCTTAACGACTGTTGCTAAGATGTTCATTTGTTCTGCTAATGTTTAATTTCGGCTGCAAATTAATCAGCGGGGCAATTTTGAAGTCAATTTCAAGTTTAAAGTTTAAAGCAATTTGAACTTTTGGGGTGCGTTTGTTTCGTTCTAAGACTTCAGAATTTAGGCTTCACCGGTTTCAAACGCGTGAGACTGAGTCTTCCACTTCAAAAATTATGACTATTCCAAAATAAGTCTGGTGCAAAAGGCTTGTAATAAAACGTTATTTATAACTTTGTAGAGACTATGTTATCCCGACTGTGGGTAAATAATTTCCATGCCTTAAAATGTAAGTTAATATTATACGACTTTATTATCATCGATTTTTCACCTAATGGTCATTCATTATTTAATTACTACGCCTACAATTGTATTAAACAATACATAATGGTCAGTTTACCAATAAAAAAAAAACTGTAAATGAGAAGGTAGACCATGGAATCACGTTTAATTTTATATTTGGGACGTTTTCTTAAAATTTGGTTAAATATCTCTTTTGTATTCTTTTGTATTATCTCTTTATTTAAACCTAGTTGGGAACACAGAATACTTACTGTGGTGGAATTGAGAATTGTAAGGGCTTAGGGTTTTATCTACGGTAAATAAAGATATTTAAAAACAACCAGTTTTCGACTGTTTCGACGGCATAGACAGATACTAACTTATTGATGCTCCTTCAATAACTCTTTGTGATATTTCATGTTTCCTTTCTCGATGTTCAAAATGAGTTAGACAACGGAAATGAAACTTGTTTCGGATTTAATAACCCAGTTTGGGAAGTTGTCCGTTCGTCTCGTTGAATTTTCAAGAAATCAACAGTCATTTAATTTGTAAATCTATACAGTGGAGGCCCACTGTAGAGATCTAAAATTGGTAGTAAATGCTTTCAGCTCGAGTAGGCCTTTTTCCGTCTTAAATTAAAATAAACTTAAAATCTATAAATATAAAATAAAAAGTCCTGACTGACTGATAAATCAACGCACAGCGTAATCCAATGATCGGGCTAATATTTAAGACTACTTTTGCCCGCTACTTCGGCCGCGTAGAAGTCGAAAGAATGTTTATGCAAAATTTGATGTAGATTGAACCAAGGAATCACGTTGTCCCAAACAATTTTTCCCTCCTTTTTCACCCCCTAAAGGATGGAATTTCGGAAAATCCTTTCTTATCGGATGCCTATGTCATACAAAGAACACACACACCAAGTTTCAGGTCTCTACGATCAGCGATTTAGGCAGTGCGTTGATCCGTCAGTAATGTAGGACAAAGATTTTATTTGTATTTATGTTATAGGCATCCGCTTGGAAATTATTTTGGAAAATTTCACCCCTACGTGGACGAAATCCTATACGTCATACGTCATAATATATATCCTGTATGCCAAATTTTAGCACGATTCGTCCAATGCAATGGTTTGACCTGTGCGTTGATGGTCAGTAAGGACTTTGAATTGTATACATATAAATAGATAAAATGAATTTTCTTTCATGTGTAAGACTTTTATAGTCCGAATTTTACCCGACGCTTTTATATTATCCAAGTGTCGATTTTTCCGAGAAGAGCTTTCGAGTGTAAAACTGAAGCTTCGAGAAAGGAGAGCAAATAAAATGGACGGCCGTCATCGACAGTTCCAGTACCTTGTTTAACTTTGTTTTTAGGGCTTTTGTTCCGGCGATCGGTGAATTTGAAGCTTTTACACGTAAGCCAAAAAATCATATAAAAAGAGAACAGTTGCGAGGAAAATCTAGGCGGCAGTTTTTTTTTTTCAAAATTTTAGCTTTGTTCATATTTTGTTTGCCTCTATTCACAATAGCGTATCCAAATATAATCCAAATTTTAGTCCAAAAATTTTATTTATAGTTAAAGATCTATAATTGATTCCATTTTTTATGGCAAAAACACATTGTTTTATGCAGTAATAAATAATTTTAGTTAAAAGAAGTATCAATTGGAGCTTCAGAATACCGCTTGGTATTATCGCTTAGTACGTGATAATACTTACAAATTACAGCGAAAAACATCTCTATAGCATTACGATCTAATAATCCAACGAGATTGATATTCTTTAAATACATTATGCATCTTACCGCATTACAATAAGGGTTAGTTTTCATTGTACAACTCTCATGAAAAGGAGATGCGTGAAGACCGTCCAATTACGTGGAAAGGGTTCCGTATAAATAGAATGTTCGTATATTATGTACTTATCTTATACTTTGTTATTGGATCCTCTCTTTCTTATCGAGTATTTTTAAAACAATGTACAGGAATCTTTTCTAACAGGTGCCGCTTTGCTTTGTGGCTCTAAAGGCGTCAACTAACTGGGTTTTATAGGAAGACCAGCGCTGGGGCAGATCTTGTTCCGGTCTGTCTCTTTGATTTGATTTTGGGGACAATTCGTGACAGGCATGAACTTCGATTACTGTTTGTTATGTTAGTAAACCGTGTTAGTTACTACATAAGTAACTATTGTACTGTTTGTTTGCCCAGAATAAATAATTAACCCATGTTTCCACCGGGTGGAAATCGAGTCATAGCTTTACGTCACAAAGGTATAAACAATAACCAATTTACCAGACGTTTAGTTGAAGCAAAACTAAGTATAGGTTACCTACTAAACTGTCTCTAATCAAGAGGACAATATTAAAGTCAATGTGCGTATAGGTGCCAAACGCAAAATGCCTGTCGCCGAAAAAAGATTATATTTTTGTTGTTGTTGTGTTTACCGTTTGTAGGTCAACCCAAGTCCAAGGTTCAGGCGAGCATGCTACATGCACATCTTCCCACCAGGTGAGATGAGGTCAAATGAGCCTGTTTTGCGTAAAAAACATGGGTGAATTCTTTTTCTACAATTTCTTAGGCATAATTTAAAGACGAAAATAATGCCGTCTTCTTTGGAAACGACAAGGAGTTTTGGTCTTGAAAATTATACCAAAATGTAGCAAAAGAACTTACCTGCAAACAAAATACACATCAACACTTTTACGGCCGCTTTGGCAACCAAGATTCACAACAGTTGTCTTTAAATGAAATTTGCTTTTTGCTCCTATGAGCGCGTTAATAAGTTTTCTCAAAAGACATTCATAAATAAGTAAGTAGGCACCTAAGAATCTTAATTAGGGTTCCTCTTGAAAAGGGTTCGTGTCTCTTAACATTCAGCGAGAGTAACACAAAGGGTTCTGTGGGAGTCGACCTTTTTGTTAGCAAAGAATTCGCTCCTTAGTAAATGTCAGAGTGAATATGTAGGTCGGGTGAGTCTTAACTTAGTCGAGTAGGTATTTAACTTAGGTATTTTAAACAGTAATATGTTATGCTCCCATTATTTGTGAAGGTATTCTCCTACCATACTGTATAACGAGTCGCCTTTGAGTTCCTGAGTGCATTATATTCTGCCCTTGAATAGCAACAAAATGTTTTGTTTTTTTAGGCTATCTTTTTAACATTAATTTAGCCATAAGAGGAGTCCATACGCCAACGACCTTGGTACACAGCTTACTAAATAGTTACTACCGGCAACGGTCGCCTTCGTTGGTGAACATTGTTGATTGTTATGAATGTGTTTTGTTTTTCACAAAAGTGCTGAGATGGAATTGTAGGTGAGATTTTTACAGATATTTTGGTGTGACTTTAAGTCAAAACTTCCCTATAGTTTTAAAGCTATCCTAAAATTAGGAATTAAAATTAAACTAGGTTTGAAACGACAAGGAATTTCCGTCTCAAATTACCTCAAAATATCGGTAGATTTTACCTATAATTCCATATCACTTTTGAGAAAAACAAAACACATTCGTTACAATCAACAAAGTTAGTTGTAAGCGATGGGTATTTCTGACGTGTTGCGTTTAGCAGCATAACTAAATAGCCTTAAGCGATTTTTTTTAAATAATTATAATTTAATTTATAGGGTTTGGGGTACCCTAACCATTAAATGTACTAACAGTAAATAATGATTTTCCTTAATTAAATGAGAATCTAACAGTATACTCAGGAAGCGAACACTCGATAGACTATACTTGGAAATACATCAATCTATTTATGTACAGTCTAGCCGCGAGGATAACGTAATTAGTCTAAATGTGTGTACCAATTGTGTATTGGTACACACATTTACACACAATGTGTCAGTAGGTATACACAACTACTAAATATAATATGTATAAACTTGTAACTTTATTTTAGTAACAACCTCAAACGTATTAATTTTAATTCGTTACAGTAGCAGTGAACTATTAGTCACATGACTCAGCAGACCCCCGTCAACGTCACTCACTCGTTCAATGGCTACCATTAATCGTTCACTCTCATTCACTCACCGATAGGGTCGCGGCGCGGTAGAGCGGTCGGAAAGAACGGAACTCTACCCGCACAATAATGGGTTGCGAGATAAAATTTAAAGTGTAAAGTTACAGCGTTTCAGCGTTTTGTGTTCGTATTTAATTAATGTTATTTGCTACAATATGTAGCGTAGCGGTGTATAGGGTTATACGTAAAATGTGCACTTCGCAAAAGGTGAACTTCGCAATATGAGAACTTTGCAAAATGAGCACTTAGGTTACCAACCAAAATACAATATAATAGCATCTAAAGGGCCTATAGGTTGAAGGACTTCAATGTCCACACACACACATTTTGCGTGATCGTCGACTGCTACTCCAGCTAACCCAGCTCCGACCTCAGCTTAGAAGCTCAGAATCTTCTTTAAAAGCCTAAGTCTAAAGCCGGATCCACAGGCGATCCAACGCGCCCCGATCGAAGCTCCACGGGACCGTTTTGTGGGAGCATTTGGTGTGGATCCGCTTATTCCGAATACTTACGCAGAAAGAGAGATTTCTTTGCTCCAGCAAGAAATAATCCTCAACCTTTAGACTCTAGAAAATAATTTTCTTGGTTTGTTTTATTAACGAAACGCATTGCATTAGACATGCGGTGCAGTGTGGTCGCAATGCGACGAGTCAAGCCAAGCTATCGATTCACCCCGGCTTTTCATGGGAATCCATTACAGTAGCACATCATTACTGCATTTGAACACGCCATCGTTCATTACACCCTGTGATTACATGTTCGTCATTTCATTTAACCTTTGCTTGTGAATACTTACGTGAAAAATTCTAGGCATATTTTTTTAAACTGATAAATTACTGTTAAGTACTTATCAAGTTATAGGTTTTTCAAAATCAAAAAAGAATTACTTAAAAAAAATATTTAAATCGATAAAGGTTTTTGGCAGCTAAATCAGATTTAGTTTGGTCCTTTATGCGTGAGGATGGAGCATCTAGCACTTAGAGCCAACTAAGCCGCGGATTTCATCACGAAGTTTTCCTTCACCGAGAGCAATGGCGATTAGCGCGTTTGACTCTACTTAGCGAATTTTTCGAGATCGTAAGTCGAGGTATCTACCAGTAGGCCAACACCGCCCTTGGCTAAGTGTGAACTACCACTTTAAAAATACCGTCTAGTGAAACATTATTTTTTCAAATTGCATATTGAAATTTCGTTGCAGCATCAATTTTAAATAAAATTTTCAATTGTCAACCGAAAACTTTGCGAAAAGCACATCAAAGTCGTCCCGAGCACTCATTTCCGATGTAAAAAGTAATGTGACTGGTACTCTTCCGGTCTACGTAATCCTGACGGGTTAAGCCTTTTTAGGATTTTACTTGGGGAATAAAATCGTGTGGTCGACTGACCGGTTTCAACAGGACGGATTAAAATTGCAATACAATTTAAATCCATCCTATTAGATCTAATCTAGATGATTTATACACCGCCAGCTACTTTAATCCATGAAGGGCGCTGCTGTAGTGCCATAGACATGTACAAGGAGTGGGTCATTAGTCGATTCGTACCGCGTGCGGTTCGGCCCTCGGTGTGAATCGCCCAAGAGCTCGTTTTGAATGGGTTCATTCGAACCGCGGTATAAATCGCCCAAGAACTTTTTGTAATGGGGTCGATTCAGTATGCCTGAATGGCAATATTTTTCTGTAATTTTTGCGATTAGACGCACCATCTTGTGATTGCTTTTTTCTGAACATAAATGTCATAATATGCTCAGCAATGAAAGTCTTTGGTCTTCAGCTAAACTTGTCAAAGATCATTTTTGGGTGGGATTTTATTCTACCTTTAGAACATGAAGCGGTGTTAGTCGTGGATTATTGAACTATTAAACGTCTTGTGCAACCTCCGAGGGTGCAAGTTATGAACGTCTGGTGCAGAACATGGCTGTTGTTACTACCTATGTTTTTTACAAAATTCCTTACATCTATAAAAGACACAGTTACTTGCGAAAAACTTATATGCGCTAATTAAAGCAAAATATAGTGATAAACCCGCGTTGGTTCTAGACGTATTATCGAGTTCTTGTCTCTGAACACGATGGACAAAGCTAAGATAGTGGTATAGATGCTGGGCCTTCTAATACATGTCCCAGGGACTACTCGTTCCTGAATAGCATGGATAAAAGTTGCTGGCGCTGAAAAAATCATCTAGATAAGATGTAAATGCCAATATTATATATTACGGGGCTATGGAGCCCCAGATCTTTGGAAAGCGTGCGTAGAAGCCAATACGTAGAGACCCTTTATAGTTACAAGTTTAATAGCAAAGTATGATGTGGACACCAAGCCGATATCCCGTTTTGGTATCCACATCATACTTGCACTTGTCTGCTCTATAAATGCAGCTAAGGACAACTTCCGGTTTGGGTAGAACTATTTATGAATTACAGGAGAAAACTACTTGGGCTTCTGCGATGGGATGGTAGTGAACTGGCTACTGGAAAACTATAAATACTATGGCGCCTGCCGTAACCATGTAAAAATGGCAGGCGGAGACTCGCCAACTCTCAGACTGGGCCACCCTAATTAGCTGAGTAAATTACAGCAAGGGGGCAACTGGAACGTGAGCGGCTTAAGGATAGAGAGGCCTATTATTATGATAAAATAATCCAAATTCTGTTCTAGCCCATTAAATAATTTGTACTTAAGTTCAATAAATAATACGAAGGTGTCTAGACGATAACGTGATCAGCTTGAACAACGGTTGTAAACAGTTTCATGCCGTACGTGACCTCGCGTGAGGGTAACACTCGTGTGGTTACTATGGGTACTCGATTCTAGGTTACTTTACTTAATTCAGATGTGTTTTATATTATGCCGTACCTGCGGGTCATAAGAGCCACTAAAGGTTTTTTTTAAACGATGATATTAGTGATAACATAACAAGAAAATAAAAAAGACTGACAATAACGCAAATTTTATCTAATGACCTGTTTTTAAGTTAGTCCTTAAATGAGGAAATACTTATTTACTTTTTAATTATTTTGGCAGGTGTCGCTTATTACTTAGTAGTTTTTGGCCGCGTTTCAGTCCACCTATCTGTTTACCAAAATTTTATTTCATCGCTCAGGATTTTGAATTTTAGAATTGCAAGACTTTCAATATTATACCCTACAACTAGAAGTAGACCGAACATCACAATAGACTGAACGATTTTTTTCAAGTACAAAAATTTTGGGGTAAAAAAATGCCGGATACGTTCTACTATCTTCCGGTAAAATAGATTGGCAACAACAAGATGGTCTTTTGCTTCTGTTTTTTATTATTATAATTCTAAATATTCTGGGATTCAACACTTAGATTTTAGGAATTAAAATTTCTAGACTTCTAGACTAAAGGAACAATAGTAGGGCTTACACAAAACATTCCAAATAAGCGTTCAAAGATTAAACTGAAAGCTCTACCGTAACGGCACAGTTGTTAAATGAAGACACGAATTACTTCGCCTCGTATTGGATTTGCAAAACGATTACTAGGTATTTAGGCGGCAACCTGTTGAAGGATACGACGTTTGACGTGTTCTATTGCAGTCGCCGACAAAAGTGGAGACTGTAGAGTTTTAATATTGATGATATTAGAATGTCTTCAATTCAAGCTGGACTTTAAAAACCGGCGCGGCGTAAGTTGAAGGCCTTTAATCCTAATAAACTAATAGTTATGCGAATAATTGAGGAGTTTTGACACATTTGAAGGAGAGACGCTTCGCTAGTTTCGCTCTCTCGGTTAATTACTTAAACGATAGCATTTTAATAACTCTATGGTGAGCCTCCAGTTTTATTGCCTCATTCTACCTTACTAAATACATATAAAATATAGGTATATAGAGAAATCCTTCAGTCTAAAAATGCACCAAACTTTTAACACATGTAGGGGAAAGACATTGGAGTGGCCTGATTTATAGACTAAAGTATTTCTATCAGTCTGAAAAAATAAATAGTTAATAATAAGACAATACAAAAAAAAAAAATAATACGATCTAAGGAGCCGTGTGCCTCTAAAAAGGTTCTGTGCATTGTGCTGACACAGCCGCTGGTAGAAGAGAACTCACATACAAATTTATGTGCGCTAATTGACATTGCTCTTACGGTGAAGAAAAATATCGTGATGAAACCCGCGGCTTAGTTGACTCCAGAAGTATTGACAAGTTCTCTCCTCTGGACATGGTCAACTAAGCTGAGAGGGTAGTAGGTGCTGGGCAAGCCGTCCATCCGTACTCCATCCTCACGCAAAAAGGACCCAATTAAAAAGAGTCCAATGGCGGAAAACAGCCTGTATACAAGTACTCACATACACACAACAACACTTAACAACAATTCTCCATACAATAATTAACAATATTCGGCGAAAGGCGTCGAAATCACTTCAATATTTCGTTTATTTTCTAAAGTATAACAAACAAGGCAATTTTCCAAGAATCGATTAAGCTCGAGAAATTAATCGTTTTTAACAGATTGCCTGTTCCCGACTCGATTACAAACATCAACATCGATTCGGAAACGAGTTCGAGTTTGTATCTAGAGAAAAAAAAAATCGATTTTAGAAGTCGTTATATTGTTTTAAACTAGCTTTTGTCCGTGATTTTGTCTGCGGATGTTCCAAAATTCTTCTAATTCATCAACTGGCAACAACAGATGGCGCCATATTAAAAATGTATGAAGGTATTTTTGTCTGCCAGTTGAGAGGTTAACCAATTATTTCTAAGCTTTTCCCCCTTAAAATGGCGGTTTTTATTGTTGCGCATCATTGTTTATAGAGTAAGATCCGGCCTACCACCGAACTTTCGTGATTTTATAAAGCTTAGAATTTCTCAGCTCATCAGCCTATTATCGATTGGTACAAAAATATAGGCGATTTCGTTTTTTTTTGCTGCTTTATATACTATACTATAGACTATATTGATATAGTCTACAATATAGTATATAAACCATTCAAAAACTACAATATTACACCATAATAGCACGACCAAAACAATAGACATCGTTAATAAATCAAATTGCTATCCACAGACAGGGCTTCAAGCAATGCTAATTGGTCTTGAAGCTATAATATATGCGGCCGATGTCACTCGCATCTGTGGATTTGCACCACTCGGTCGACTGCATCAGTTTGACATAATTACTGCCAGACAGATACACAACAATATGTAGGTGTTTATTGCTAACGAACCGAGCCAACCACTAAAACCAGGACTTCCAATCCGTGCAATGAAACCTACCAAGTGTAACATTTTTTAGGGGTCTGTACCTAAAGGGTAAAAACAGGACCCTATTACTAAGATTTCATTGTCCGTCCGTCTGTTTGTCACCAGGCTTTATCTTATGAACAGTGATAGACCGTTGAAATTTTCACAGATGATGTATTTCTGTTACATACTAACAAGTTAAGTTAATATGTTAAGACATACTGCGCCGACCCCAAATAAATTGGGATAAGAGCAGGAAGATGATAATGTATTTCTGTTACAACAAATACTGAAAACAGAAAAAACCCAGCCAGCGAGTGGAACTGGCACTTGTCTTTAATAAGTGTGCTCATAAGGATTGGATACAAATGTGGCACGGACGTGCGGCGTAGACGATTGGTTGATATCTGATTCCTTCCGTCTTTGGCCTGGAAGTTTTGACCAGCTTCAAAAAGGTTTTTTTTAATAATAGGCCAGCGTTTGACACTTTCACACCCGCCTGATAGTAGGAGACGATGCGGTCTAAGATGTAGCACGCTTTCTTAGAAATTAGCTGTTCACTCGTGACTTGAAGACCCCCAAATTGTACACGTCAGGAAAGACAGACGCAGGCAAATGATTCCCTTGCTGTACATTTTGGATGCCAATGAGAATAGTAGAGTCACGGGAAAGAAAAATCTCCTACGGCATTACTAGTAGTGCAATGAAGTAGTGTCACGGGAAACAAACATCTCTATTTCTTTTGTCGCTTCTTCGTCGCAGCCACGTCCACGCTTCTTGTCCTCATGTGTTCGAGGCTTACTTAAATTAGTGATACAAAAATGTCGGCAAATTAGTGATACTGGAGCCCTGGTTGGAGTGAATACTGGGAGGGCGTGCCCTCCTATTCAGAGGTACAATCACAGTGCTTCAAATAACTGGTATTGAATACGGACGTATCCATATTTAAAGTGAAACTTTATTTCTAGACTTTTCCAGATGGTTTCTTTACGATTTTTAAAGCGGTTACTAAAAACACAATTTTTGTGCGTGTGCGATCAAACGACTGAACCGATCTGGATGAAAATTATGGTAGTGGTAGTTTAGTAGATGGAGAAAGACATAGTTTTTATTCCGAAATTCCCGCGGGATCTGGATTTACGCTGATGAAACCACGGATCACACATATATAGCTAAAACGAGAAAGTTTTCAACAATCTGTAAGCAAAAAGCAGCTTCCACGGACGTAAAAGTATAATTTATTTGCTCTTTCACGGATAACCTAGTTTGCAGAGTGTATGTCTGTCTGTAGGCACCCTAGACGTACTAACTAGGTGCTCAGGCTCAGGTCGGGCTGCCTAAGGCCTCGTATGTGAATTACATTTAGCTTGAGTTTACACAGGACAGCTTTAAAAATAAATAAGGATAAATTAGATTTATAATTTTTGTACATTTATACACTACTAACTGCGCCCCGCGGTTTCACCCGCGTAAGTCCCGATCCCGTGGGAAAATCGGGATAAAAAGTAGCCTATGTGTTATTCCATCAGGTCTTTACCTATCTAGATACCAAGTTTCATCGCAATAGTGGTTGTTGCGTGAAGGAGTAACAAACATACACACACACAAACTTTTACATTTATAATATTAGTAGGATAGGATAGTAGGATTTTGAATATTTCAGTTTATTAAGGTTGTTACATGAAGGAAGGAAGGTTGTTAGTACATTTTTATGAGTTTTTAAAATGATGTTTATGTATATTTTATGTTCAGTTAGTTTTTGTAAAAAACAATATCTAAGAAAAATAAATAAGTTAATACAGGTAAATAAATAATAAAATAAATATTGCTACCAAAAAACCTCTTTCTTCCATCTCCTGGCAAGAAGGCTTTTTAACGAAACCTCCACTAGGAGCCTTTATCAAACCTGAAAGCCTCATTAGTGCAATTCATTTAAGTCTAGCCATAGAAGTTCCTCGGTGTAGACTAGCCAAGTTAGATAGGTAGAAGTTAATCCGATGTGGTTGCACCCTTACAACTCTCGTGTTAAATAAAAACGGCATGAAACTCGGCTCCGTCTGTCGCTTGCCTTGTTAGGTAGGTACATGTTATTACATGTCTACTTGTCTAAAATGCATGTACAGTCGGCTGCATAATTGCAGCCCTCGGTAGAGTTCTAAAATTACTATTATTTTTAATATAATATATAAGTACCTGGATGACCGAGCTTAGCTCGGTATTTTTTTTTTTACTTAGTCTAACCTCAAAGCAAACACTCATTGACTTCGTGTTACTTAACAACGCCATCTGCTGGAATAACTTTATTGCTCACAAAAATAGTATTAGTAGTTCGCCAATAGATGTCAGGAAGAGTCATATTTTTCAGATAAAAAAAAGGTAAGTTTCGATAAAACAAGAATAAAATGACATTTTCTAAAAATGATTCCTAGCTAGATCGATTTATCGCCCCCGAAACCTCCTATATACCAAATTTCATGAAAATCGTTGGAGCCGATTCCGAGATTCCAATTATATATATATACATATATACAAGAATTGCTCTTTTAAAGATATAAGATATTAATTGATGAGTTAAAAGAATTCTTATAGCAGCCGTTTTGGAGCTCTACGGTGGGTTTGCAATTATTCAGCCGACCTTATAGTCTACGACATAAAAGACGTTACGGCAGATAGAAATTGAAACGCTTTTGAGGTGCAATTCTGTTAATCACTCCAAAGATCCTCGTCAGATCTTCACCAAATTTTTATGGGACCACCCTTGAGGTAGACCCTTTCCAACAGAAAAAGATTCATCAAAATCGGTTGATAAACAAAGAAGATATGCGCGAACATCCATTAAAAAATACACACAATCGAATTGAGAACCTCTTCCTTTTTTGAAGTCGGTTAATAAGCTACTTTACGGTTAGTTTAGAGTTCCGTTCCTCATAAGGTAAAGAAAGGAACCCTTATAAGGTCACACTGTTTTTTTTATAGTTTTAATCGGTTTATAAAGCGCGTGGCTTTGAATACTGAAAAAAACCCCATAAGTTCCTTGTGTCTTATGTGTATTGTGTATTATGTGTCTTATTGGTGGGCGCGTTCTGAAGGCACTCATCCTAACCTAATTTTAAAGACGGTTACGCGGGTGAAACCGTGGGGCGTAGCTAGTCTCTTATATAAACCACCCAATGAGGCAGTTACACACTCTCGTCAAAGTGATCCAGAGGACGTGACGTCATCGCACGTTACGACTCCAGACAGTCCCCATGACTTAATACGATTAATACATTATCACAGCCATTTTACTCGAGGAAAAGCATTGAATATACATAATGTCATAAGATAATGTGAAATGTGATATTAATCTAATTCATAATTCGTTTTTCTTATACAATAACAAGATTTTGCTCTGCGTAGGGTTTGAGTTTTGCAATATCCTGATGCCTACGTTATTATAACAGCTTAAAAGCTATCTATATGTCAAATTTTAGCTTGATTCATCCTTCGATTTGAGATGTCAGTCAATCAGTCAGGTCACTTTAACTTTTATTTTTTCAGAATTCGTATCTGTTACGGAACAAAAATAAAATTGAAGTAAAATTGTGGGTCAAAGTTATTTATAAAAAACTAGCAGCGCTCCGCGGTTTCACCCGCGTAACTCCCGATCCCGTGGGAATATCGGGATAAAAAGTAGCCTATAGCCTTCCTCGATAAATGGACTATCCAACACAAAAATAATTTTACAATTCGAACCAGTAGTTCCTGAGATTAGCGCGTTCAAACAAACAAACAAACTCTTCAGCTTTATAATATTACTAGCTGCGCCCCGCGGTTTCAACCGCGTAAGTCCCGATCCCGTGGGAATATCGGGATAAAAAGTAGCCTATATGTTAATCCAGGCCTCTAGCTATCTACATACCGAATTTCATTGCAATTGGTTCAGTAGTTTTAGCGTGAAGGAGTAACAAACACACACACACAAACTTTCACATTTATAATATTAGTAGGATAGGATACTTTTCAAAGATCTTATACTTACAATCATCAACAAATATATTTCGAAACAGATTATTACAGGATTGTATGTTGATAAAAAACTCTATGGCCCATAACTCATTAATAGGTACCAACTCTTAACATCTTACACACGTGATAACTTTTAAACGAAATATCCGATTGAGATGAAACAAAAAGTATTTTACTTCTACATAAATACTCTTGATAACATAATGCTTAATTTTGATAAAGATTTAATATTACGATACATATTTAACGTAGTTTTTTTCTTCAGACGATTTAATAATTATTTTGAACACAAAATCGGTTATTGTGATTAAACCATGACAGCTAGATATATGTTCTTGCGGATTTTTTTGTAGGTCTTAATGGGATTTACAAACCCGTAGTACATCATTTTGTTCTATTGTCAATAGTTTTTGCAGCGCACGCAAAAATAGGTTTTCGATTTTACACCTTGTGTTACAAAATAGCAATTTTATTACGGATCCCTAATTTTGAAAAAAAAAAAACATAGCCTATAGCCTTCCTCGATAAATGGACTACCCAACACTGAAAGAATCATTCAAATCGGACCAGTAGTTTCAGAGATTAGCGTGTTCAAACAAACAAACAAACAAACAAACAAACTCTTCAGCTTTATAATATTAGTATAGATAGTATAGATGAATATAACAGATTTAACGTCACAATAGCTTTTTATAACGTGTAAGAGATGCAAAAAAAGGATATAGCTAATCTAGCCTTCTAACAAACAGATTGATTTAGCTACATTGACGTAAGACGAGACAACGTATGACTTATCAACTTTTTTTGCTAATCAATCTTACAGTAACAAATCTCTACTACTATACACAAAATTTGTCCCGCGGCGAGAATGGAACCTGCAACCTGCGTCGCAGGCGGTTATTCGCTCACCGCACCACAGAAGTCAATAAATACATTTAAATTCATTCAAATGCACTGTAAACAAACCTTCACAAATATTTCCAGTAATAATATCATATTGAAAAACCGATATGCTAATATAACGATAAAAAAAACACATTTTAATCCTTCAAAAACAAAAGCTTACTTTTCAGAATTTACCTTTAACGCTTCAGGGCGTCACAGCCATAAATAAACGAATAAAGATAGAAAAAATGTACAAAAATCCTTTTTAATTTTGTATGAGATCGGTTCGTGGCTTGGGGCTATGACGCGGCCGTCTATAAAGGCAGCGATAGACTGCAGATCTGTCAAGGTGCCTTTGGTTAGCAGTACCGTTGGTTGTGTCCGTTCGTCGTCGGCTAGACAGTTGAGAGAAGCTCCCAACTTCAATGTGATTTGAGGTCGCGGATCGAAACAACCACACAAATGGATCCCTCGCTCTTTTAATTTCAGAAATAATAATGGCATGGCAATACTTGATCATATACACATATAGAAAAAATCTCAGTTTTTTCTAGATTACAATGAAATTGATAGTATTTCGTGTAAACAAGCAAACAAGTTCTCCTTGCAAACAAGTCATTTTTGTTCGAAGCTTTGCTCTTATTCTTTAGCACTTTTGTGTGATATAGACAAAAAAAGACAAAACACATAGTGCATGTTAAAATAACGATTAATTCAGAGTAATTTTTTAATAGAATTATTGCACCTTGACGACATGTAAGCAACTACGTACCAAGGACATCGAATGTCAAATTAGGAAATAACTGTTTACATTTTAGAAATGGCCAAAGTCGTACAGCAAGGGAATGGAATCAGTTGCCTGCGTCTGTCTCTCCTGACGTGTACAATTTGGGGGTCTTCAAATCGTGAGTGAACAGGTATCTTCTAGGAAAGCGTGCTACATCATAGACCGCATCGTCACCTGCTATCGGGGTGTATGCGGGTGTGCTAGTGGCGAAACGCTGACCTATCATATTATTTAAAAAAAAAGTCACTTTGGTAGATTTACTTACTTTTCTGTCCAATCTGGAGCCCGCCTAAGAATCGCGCCTCGTGATTTCCAATATGAATATACCCTCGAGGCGTGAAACGATTTCATAATTTGAATAGTAAAAAAATCTTGTTACAGTGTAAATAAATCGAGTTCGGTGATAGAATGAAATACTTGGGCATTTTTATTTGGATGTGTATACATACGCCTTGCAAGTCGGCCAGAAGAGGGGTTGGTCACCTGCGAAAACCAAATGATGGATATGATGTAATAATTAAAAAAATATCTAGAGAACCTCCTCCTTTTTTGAAGTCGCTTAAATATGTCAAAATTAGTAACGGATTATTTAAAAAAAACTGACAACTGTAGAGAAACTTGTCATGAATTGTCGCTAATTTTGACTATTTTAATTAAAACCTTGTCGGGTAAAATGGTTGTTTGTAAAGTCTGTTTATGAACGCTAATTTTACATGATATAGTCATATGAAAACATTGATGGTAACCATAGCATCGGTATTAGTTGCTAAACTCCCGTTCTCGGATCATGACGCGTTCCTGAAACATGACGCATGACGTCACACTTTTTTGACAGTGCAGGTGTTCACCAATTTGTAAGACGTTATCACGTCAAAGACCATGCGCCGTACGTAAAAATGGGCAGAATGCACACGTCTACGAGCTTCCGTTTAAGGGATAGTGGTAATTTGCCCTTCATGAGTTCTTTCATGGACCAGTAGCTCTTCCAGTAGTTCTCGGTGCGTCTAGCAACTGCTTTTTCTTGTCTCGCCTGGAAGGAAACTAACTGGCCCTAATATATGTACTGATGAAAGTATTCAATCCGCCCATTTCCCATATAATCTTTTGGTTTTCAAAATAGCTGAGCCCACACAGCTGCGTCTTTACAAATTTCGACAAAATTCCTTTCAGGTCTGAGAAATTTTTCAATTGTTTATGGTCATGTTGAGATGATCCTCATGTCATCTATCAGGGCGCAAAGTTACTAGTTCCTTAAATTATTAGATTTAAACTTTCTCTGAATCATATTAGAATTGTAATACGAATTTTACACAACTAAGACGTCACCAAAAAGGAGGGTTATGTTTTATCAGCTTATCTTTAAAAAAATATCCTCGCTACTTACACATTAAATTCATATAATCCGTTCATGCAGTTAACTCGTAGGTTCCATGATGGCGAACGACACGAAACATTTTTATTAGAATTCCACCGTAGTATCGGGAAGTCGGAACAACCCTTGAACAAAGCAAGTATTTGATCCAATTGCCTTGTACTTTCTTGTTTTATTAGGAAATGTTTCACGTTTCTTACTAGTTTTATTCGTTCACTTGTTGGTTCGTTCACTCCAGCGATATAGGGTTAGAAGTAAGATTCTTAAAACTTAAAAAAAGTCGTCATTTTTTTTCACATTGTAAACCGAGTTTAAACGTTTACTACTTTTTTTAAACCTTTACATCCTAACCTAATCCATTTCCTAACATAGCCTATGTTACTCCCAATAAATCAATGTATCCTCATACCAAGTTGCATCAAAATCGATCCAGTGGTTTCGGAGCCAATTCAATTCAAACAAACAATTAAATCTTTCCTCTTTTTATTGTATAGATAAAACATTTTCATAAAACTGAACAAGTCATTTTGAAACGTAAATTACACACATATCTATCAAATAATGGAAGTCTGTCTCCCAGTAGGTACTTGTACATTTACGTACGTCTTGAAACTCAATATAGTAAGGTGTCGACATAAATAACACTGGATGTAGACGTGTAGACGTGTTGAGGCTTTCACGCGAGTTACATACGCTCCTGAGGAAATTGAAACCACAGCGAGCGAGGGTGATGGGAACTATTTCTTAGATAACTACATTTTGGTGTTGGTACCTACATACCTATTTGTGTTTCAATAATAAAATTTATTTGAGCAGTGGGGAAGTTTCAAAAATAGTAGTTGTACAAACAGTAGAAAGCATGTTCCGATAGGATCTTGCAAGCACATAATGATTTTGCAAAAAAGAATTATCTTACATATTTACTTCATTCTGAGGATTCTGCGTCACTCTGATGATTTTCATCAGATTTTCACCAAATGTTTATGAGACTAACTTAAACTGCCTTGCAAATAAAAATAATCATCTAAATCAGATCTTATAAGGTGGATATATACTGAAGAAGCTCTAAGAAATTTCCGAAAACAAAAAATTCCATAAAATCGTAAAACCTGTATACCAAACATCCAGATGGGTTGTAAAAGCACGACCTGTAAAGAAGTACCAACAAACATACATACCTACTGACTTATTTTTATTTCTCTTTTATGGCTTCGCACGTGTGCATTTAGCCAGTGTCAAGTTATATTTTGCATCAAATTATGACCCGATTTTTCATAAATCGGGCCTAAAGTGTTTCAATACAGTCAAAGTCGTCATAGTCCGTCAAGTCAGGGGTTATAGTAAAGCGGTGGCAAGTTTACCATAACCTTAATAGGAGATTTGGAGGCAACGTGAAAACTGCATGTTTGACACTGATTTTTACTTTCACTACACTTGTGCACTTTCACAGAACTAAATTGAATAACATTCCACCAGAATTATACAATTCAACTCGGGTTACATCTAAGTTTCATGAAAATAAAACTGCAGCACGACATGTTGTTAACTCGTTCCCGCCAAAACTCTACTGACTTATTGTATTGACGTTAGCATCGCCATAAGTACCATCTTGGTTTTTTTAATCGATCTCTTATCGCACGGTGGGACCATAGAGGACACAGGCTAGTTTTAATTCAATTTTTGAGTTTTGGGCGTTAACGAGTTACCCCTGACTTGACGGACTATGACGACTTTGACTGTTTTGAAACACTTTAGGCCCGATTTATGAAAAATCGGGTCATAATTTGATGCAAAATATAACTTGAGACTGGCTAAATGCAGAAGCCGTGCGAAGCCATAATTAATAGAAAAAAAATAAGATGTTTGACGTACCTACATATATAACTATACCACAATGTGACAGCTCCTTTAAATAAAAACAACATTTATGTCATGCATTACACGCGTTATACCGAGCGAGTCGCATTCCGGCCTGTAATTTATGTAAGTTATATTAACTTGACACTGGCTAAATGCACAAGCCGTGCGAAGCCATAATCATTAAAAAAAAAAAAAAAAACAATTTTTCCACGGGATAATTACGCGAACAAAACTCCAGGGTGGAACTAGTATACCTACTAAATAGAATCCAGGTACAAATATGATAAGAATGAAAGTTCTAGCATTTATTACGTTCCGAGAGTTCTCGACAACTGGAATTGGACGCCTAATATGGAAATGAGAGCAAGTTTCGCGACGCGAGTTTGCTATACGAGTTCTTGTAGGCGCCTTATTATTATTTAAAAGTTAATTAATTACGTGTCTTACATACCTTGGTAATAAGAGTTTGATGTTATTAGATGTTAGGTAAATGTTAAGGGTTATTATAATAATATTAGTCTTTATGTCGAACTAGCAGCGACCCGCGGTTTTACTCGCGTTAGTGTCTCTTAAAATGATTTATTGATTTCCTACAACTTTAAAACGTTTAAAAAAAAGAAACCCCCCCATGGAAAGTTTCATACACGTATCTTTTGTAGTTTGAGAGCATTCTTGATGACTCTAGTTCTCTTTTTATAAATATAAATTTAGATGATTTATACAGCATTTAATCCATGCTACATATATGTGTCTAGGACATGTATTAGATGGAGTGAGAAGGCTAGCCTAGCACCTATTCTACCCTCTCAGCTTATTCGACCGTGTCCAAAAAAAATACTCTTCAATACGTTTGGACCCAACTAAGCCGCGGTTTTCATCACGATGTTATCCTTTACCGTAAGAGCAATGTTACTTAACGGTTTTAAGCTAACACAACTTAAGGGCAGGTGCTAATAAAGCTACCAAAATCGACCTTTGTTTTAAGCAACTAATAAGTAATCAAATACTCTTTTTTTGTTATTTGGATATAAATGGATATTGTAGTTTAATAACCATATTTTTGTTTATTGTGGTTGAAAACATGATATGAACAACTTCGTTCGATAAAAAAAATGTTAGAAAACAGAGAATTATTAGATCGTTTATCGGGTTTTATTCAAAAATAGTTAACGTTTGTTTCTAAAAATGAATCAAATGATAGGTTTTGACCTCTAGGAACTATATTTGTGGATAATAATGTTAAAATGTTTTGCATAACGATCAAATATAACAGTTAGCACGCAGCACGCTACGTTTTTGAGAGCGGGGGCTAAGGTAATGTGAATACCTACACACGGTACTGGAAGAGCGCCTTAACATAACATAACAACAACAAACTAATAACTTTAATAGCCGCCTATAATATCTGTTTAGATACCAAAAATCGTTCCTACTTTAGGAACAAATATGGGAAAAAAAATTAACAATTGTTGCTCCGCGCGACTAGTCGCTAGGCTTGAATAAAAGTTGGGTGGTTTTGTACTTACCACTAACATTCGAATTTATTTTTGTAATATTGGATGATTAAAAAATAAATTAAAACAGATCTGCACCCAATGTAGTTTAACTTAAAGCACTTTTTTTTTTGAGAAATTTGGTGGGTCCATGGATTAAGAGTACAAAAATTTCATCTCATAGTCATAAATTTTTGCTAGGTCGATCTCCTTAAGAAAATTATGGCTGCACTGTATGTATATTAGGTATATAAAATTCCATGAGGAACGAAAGATGCGAGAAACTTCAAAATTGCAGGTGCTTTTGCAATAAAAATTAGTTAAAACGTAAAAGAGTACTGGGATTGAATTGAGCTTTATTACAAATTCCAACTCATTCATTCATTCACTGAACACAATGGCGAACGTGCAAAATATACCGAATTACTTGTTCATTGTTCAATCGTATGGTTCAATCAGTGAACAACATCGAATCTCATTCTCATCGGAGATTTCTAGAAAATAGTTTTATTCAGTTCAGTATTCCGTATTTAAAAAAATCAACTGTCTAGCTACCACTGTTCATAAAATACAGCCTGGTTACAGACAGACAGACAGATAGTGGAGTCTTAGTAATATACCTTAGGGTACGGAACTCTAAAAACAGAGAATTTATGAGTCGTTTTAAAATAACGTTGAAGTTTAAACATTACTACATCTACATTGTCCATAAACACAATTTTACAATTATTGGTTTTAGTTATCTAAAATTAAATTAAGTACAATTTCACGACGAAAATAGTACAAAAAACAGTTTCACAAATGACGGCTGCTTGAATATTTTTAACCGATTTTTGGAAGTTTGAATATTATTTGTTTTTTTCGAAAAAACCTAAAAAGAAGTGTGATTTTGGTGGTTATTTTTTTGCCGCTGTAGATCCGCTTGGTAAGCTAAAGTCCCGCTTATTTTAATCACGTGATTCGATTTTCCACAAAATGAACCTGGCAACATTAGTTAGGTACTACCCCTTTGACAGATGTAAGTTAAAATCTAGTTATAATTTGACTAGATCTAGATACAAATATTATTCTTGCAAACCGCCCTAAGGACTTCTACCAAAATGTTGTCCGCTCAAGGGAAACACGGATTTACCTAATTAATCCTCAAAATCCAATCAATCTAACATTCTACCCAATTTCCAATACAATGTACTTACCTCAAAGACTTTCAATAATTATTACCAGAAATAGACCGGGCAACAGTAAAAAACTTTCGCAAACATTTTGTATAAAATCGCTCAGTCTAGCGCAACCTACTATAAAAGCTGAATCAGTTATTTTCCATCCAAAGGATGCCTGGTAAACAAGGCCGCCCATTTGTGCAGCCTATAGGTACCGTGTATATCGTGTTCTATTTCTTCCTGTGTTGAACAAATAAGGCGTTAAATGTCCTAATGTCATCTCTATTATTTTGAATGTCTCTGACTAACCTACATCCCATCCCACGTCCGTCCCACGTTCGTCAAACTTTGATAACTTTGGGACGAGCCGTGTCGAATCAACGCCGGAATGAAACGCTGTTTGTTATACCAATTAATTGTTTATTTGTCGGATTAAATCCCGTTTTCAGGGAGTCAGGGGATTAAAGGGGGGAAAGGGCTTTGTTTTCGGGTAAAAATGTTCTGGTGCAGATTGATATTTATCGGTTTTGCACGTGTGGGTTTTTCGATTGTTACTATTTTTTTTGGTTGTCGCAACAATGATAAAAGATGTTCCCATTTTGTTGTAAGACATATTTATTTTTGTCAATTAGTTAGGTATTATTTTCACTGTTAGAAACAGTCTATTAAAAAAAATTGGTACCTCATTCAGTACTCACTAAATGGGTAAGTGCACATTATGCGAAAATGCACATTTCGGGAAATTGAGATATATGAGCCTCAGCCATTAAAAATACCTACTGCTGAACGGATTTTCCTCTATCACACATTACGCGAAGTCAGGGCGGGTCGATAGTATAAACTAAGTATATGCAAAAATTCCTCCCCACACAATGCAACCCCTCCAATATCGGAGTTATGTTGCGGGCGCGGGCGGTATGCCACTCTACCCTGCATCCAGATATTGCACATCGGATAATATCAAATACATAAATGCACAAAATTACAAATTCTTATTCGAAATTTGGAATTTTATCTTCCGATGTTGTCTAGCTTATAGTGGCATAGAAATTGGTGTAAGGAATAGGATTATGAAGCAATAAAATGCACAGTGTATCTATACGTTCATATTTTAGTTTTACCGTCGAGAAATGTATAATGATTAATGTCTGTGTCCCATCACACTGAATGTTGAAGTACAAGTAAGAGAAAAACTAAGGGCGTCCATTGCTTTATAGTAATTTATTAGCGGCATATTGCCAGCATTAGAAAACTAAAAGATTGATTTTTGGTATGATAAATTAATTAAATGAGAATTATTGGAATAAATAGCCCGTTTTTTGAGAGTAGATTTTTCAGCTCAGGTTTCTAACAAATCTCTGGTGGAAAAGCAGCTTTATTCCCACCATGCTATACCTAAGTACCAAAAAAGGCCTTGGTTTGAATAAAATAACTGAGAAAAGTTTTACCGTCCCCAAAAATTGAAAAATGTAAAGTTTTTATGTCAAAGTAATGGAGATTTGATGTATCTAAAGAGAAAATCTTGTCGCTTACAGTAAATTAAATATTTTCGGCGCATGGGACATGTATTAGATAGATTAGGCTTGTCCGGCACCTATACCAACCTCTCAGCTCAATCGGCCTCTATACAAACATATATAATTAATGCCATAAATAAAATATTAAACGCTTTTCTAGATGACTGTACTTAACTTTTTAACTGCTTACAAAAAAATAAGACACGAGTTCACGACAGACACGAGACACAAGATAAGGTGTTATTTTCGATCCCTAAAATTCGTCCCATGGGACGAGTCGAAGGGTCACTCAAACGATGGTTAGTGCTACATATATAGTGTACGGTAAACAAAAACTTATAATAGTTGCAAAGTGCACATAAAACGAACTTCGTGCATACAAAACTTGGCTATCTCCGGATAGTTCGCTTCCCGTTCCGGTAACTCAATAACCGGAACACCGGACGAAGACCTTACCACGAGTCGCTAAAACTCGCTACATACCACGTACTTATCAGTCCATATAATAGTTTAATTATTTATAATAAATAGGTCAATATTTGACCACTATCGGACACGATGATAAGTGACGATGCGGTCTAAGATATAACATTCGAAGTAACTATTAGCTCTCAATTAATTTCAATAAATAGAAATAGCTCTTCTCTCCCCTTAATATTGTCCGATATAGGGTAATTGTTTTCAAATGAGCCTTCAAAGCGATTTCGTAAACTAAAACAAAAAATACTAAGAAGTCGTGTGTCCAATTTAGAAAAAAAAATTAAACTGGATCATTCGATTTTTAACAATAACCTGAATCCATTTAGCAAAAAATATACATCATATTTGTATCATGTATGTATCAATCGATAGTTTTGCTGATGGAGACAAATTCCTTAAAACATTTAAATAAAACACTTTTCACCCTACCGTGCTAAGTGCGTCGGATTCAAGCCAACGCGCCGGCTTATGCCGACCGCAATGGGCGGAATATGTTCCCGACCATAGAGGAAGGACTCCTTCCTTCATGTCCCCAACAATCATACGTACTTAAAACACACAAAAAAAATTCAATTTTTCTGAAGGCACTCTTAAAATTCCGGAACTAAAAGAGATAGCGAAATGCTTTTGTATTGTGTTACGTTAGTTGCGTGCCCGAAATTGACAGAAATTAAAACTACATCATTAGATTATTGAAAAAGTATTTTAGAATTTTTTCCCTAGTCGGGAATCGCATATGATAATGCAACTGATTCAAGTATTAAATTTTCACAGGAAATACTCAACGCGTTACCTACGTTTGATCGAGTGCGTGAACGATTCGTGGTAAGGGTGCCGGTAATTCGATAGCAATTGTCACACGTTGTATGAATGTCGGTTTTATTGTACGACTTACTTGATTTAAATATGGATGGACGTTTTATACGGATGGTTGAATATCAGGATTTTTATGTAAAAACCGGTTAGAATAAAAATGGATAAAAATAAAAGCGAGCTGTCGGGATTACATCTAAAATTCAAAGTCCTGACTGACTCATATAGCAACGCACAGCCCAAATTGGCGGATCGGGATATTTGGCATATAGATAGCTATTACCTATAACGTAGGTATCCGCTAAGAAAGGATTTTGGAAATCTGAACTCGTACTAAAAGCTAGTTTTATATAAAATTGGTTGTACCAGTTTTACCCGTATCAGTCACAATCTCGTGGAAATATCTGAACACAGCGTAGCCCATAGTCCCAAGGATTAATACATAAGGTTTATCGAAATCGGTCCAGTCGTTTTAGACTTAACAAACACTATTTTTCTCTTTGATCTTGTCATAATTTAACATTATATTTCGTTACATGTTTTTTGGAAATCCACTGACCTTCCACAGACCAAAATGAAAGACGTCTTCACGTCAAAAAAACCATAAATTTCCTCTTAGACGTAAAGTGTACATAAATAATAAAATCAAAGTGAAGCAGTAGGTAACAAAGGGCGCGTCTACACGATTACAGTAACTGTTGCTGTCCATTTCACTCGACGCGTAGTATGAAACGAGCGTTTACTTATTTATTAACAACGCGGTACGGTCAGCAAACGCGTGCTTTGAATATTTATTTTACACAAGTCAGCGTTTGACTACTATTACACCTGCCTGATGGTAAGTGATGATGCGGTCAAGATGTAGCACACCTTTCTAGAAGTTATCTGATCATTCCCAAATTGTACACGTCAGGAAAAACAGACGCAGGCCACTGATTCCATTCCCTTTGCTGTATAAATAAAGGATAACGAAGCAAAATGCTTAGCTTAGTCTGGGATCTCCACCATGAATCGGTGTCGCATACCATGAATTTTATCTGTAAATATCGTAAATATTGTTGGACATTGGACACTGGGCCTTCTAGCCCCAAGCTAAGCAACTAGACTTGTGTTATTGTAGTCATACAACGGATAGAATACTTATTAGACTGTACTGTACTTCTTTATAGACGTCTTTGAACCTTTATCAATATTTCTCAAAAATTTAGAGATTTTTCTTGAACATTAAAAATTTCAATTTTTATATTTTTTATTTAACTTACTATCAAAAAACCCTTCATTATGTAAGAAAGTTTTTAAATTTTCTCATAATGGAAAATCGAGGAAAAACTGTGCCGAGCTTTGCTTGCCGACTGTACGTCATAAATTTCATTCGTTCAACGTTCAGCATCACGGTACGAGAAATTATTTCCCTTTATTTAATTAGTTAAGTACTGTCTTAATTTATAATAAGTTAATTAAATAAAAGTGAATATTTAAAAGCCTATTAATTTAAGAATTTTAGTCAGTGTCGGTAACAGGAACTTTTATCTCCATGATCCTCTGCTGAAAGATTTTTCGACTTGTAAAAATATCTTTTAATTCTTAGGAATCTTCACTTACGAAAACGAAATCACAGTTGTGACGTAATAAACACGTCATTATTTGTAACAGATGTTGCTAATTCAACCTCCTTATTATTGCATTCAAATGAAAACTCTTTGGTGCATACAAGACTCTTGGTTATGTCTCTACTGCGACCGTGTCTCTGATGTAGAATACACTTTTTTAAACCATAGCTTCTCAAGATTTGTGCATATAGCCAGCAGTTCAAGTAATTAATACTGCGTTTTAATATTTGCATGAAGTTTATGATTGGTTAAATAAATATTTGCATGAAGTTTATGATTGGTTAAATAAATATTTGCATGAAGTTTATGATTGGTTAAATAAATATTTGCATGAAGTTTATGATTGGTTAAATAAATATTTGCATGAAGTTTATGATTGGTTAAATAAATATTTGCATGAAGTTTATGATTGGTTAAATAAATATTTGCATGAAGTTTATGATTGGTTAAATAAATATTTGCATGAAGTTTATGATTGGTTAAATAAATATTTGCATGAAGTTTATGATTGGTTAAATAAATATTTGCATAAAGTTTATGATTGGTTAAATAAATATTTGCATGAAGTTTATGATTGGTTAAATAAATATTTGCATGAAGTTTATGATTGGTTAAATAAATATTTGCATGAAGTTTATGATTGGTTAAATAAATATTCGAAGTTGTAGAACATGAACTAACTCGATTAAATTTAGCGCAACAAGAAAAAATAAACCACAAAGAGTACCAAGTTATTGAAAAAGACATTACCTACAAATAATTAAGAACATTTTCATAAAACGAACTTTTTAAGTAGGTCCAGTAACTAATTAGTCCAGTTGCTACTGAGCCTATTTGGCAACTCGCATCACCAACCGCTTCAAACAAAGAATAACCTCAACAATACTATCATACAATATAGGCATCTATAATTAGTTAGACGTATAGTTAAGCAGACAGGTATTGCATTGTCTGTTCACTGTTGCTTGGAGCTTGGAGCCGACCACTCTGTAATTATCTGGAGTGCAAATACATTATTCTAAGCTCATTTGTTCTCGTTCATTGTTTTTCTCGATTAAAAGTAGTGAGAGGTTTATGTTAGGTTTAGATAGAAAAATATACAAAAAAAACCTGGGGTGAAGGAAAACAGTAAACCACGACTTAGTTGACGCTAGTCTAGTCCTTTCCTCCTGGTCACGGTCGACTAAGTTGACAGGGTGGTATAGGTTGGTTGCAGGCCTACTCCATCTGTTACAAGTCCCAGACACTACAGCGTTCTGCGTTCTGGATTAAAGTTGCTAGCGCTGTATAAATTATCTAAATAAGATGTAAAAACTAATATTATTACAAGAGGCTAGCGCGAGTTGTTTATGCACTCGATCAAACGTATTGAGTATTCCCCATAAAACACGACGTGTATTAAACATGAGCCGAGATAAATAGCTAACAGACAGTATATCTGTGTCCGCACCGTCTATTTCAAAAAAGGCTTAGGTTTATACAATTAAAAGTCCACCAAACTTTAAAGTGTAAAACTCAGGAAAAAATACACGAAATATTTGGTTATTTATATTATTTTGTGTAGTGTGATTTATTGAATATTCCATTTTTAGTATTTATTTATTTAATTCCAATTCAATTTATTCTTATTTAATGTAATGTCATATGGATCGCGTTATCTGAAATAAATGTTTTTTTTTTTCAAAATTACAAGAAAAAAACATAGAATTGATTTTCAGATTGACTATAAAGCAAATATTCATCTAATGACCTGTTTTTAAGTAGTTTTTCCTATTTTTACGACATATTTAGTTGTTAATTAAGGTGGTAGGTTGCCCTTATTATTAATTAATTCCACACACATACAAAAGAACAGGTAAAATAACCGAATTAAGGGTACTCTTATCTTTAGATATTAAATTAGGTTGACACAAAGACACGACCCCTTGTAATGGCAAACTAATTAAAACTAATACCTACGGCTTGACCCGCGGTTTGCGAAACTATTAGAAGGGGTTAATGAAAAAAGTGGCGGTGTTTGTTTGAGAAAATCGTAAAGTGCCTACCTACCTACTATTGGAGGAAGTAATAGAGTTCTTTGGTACTTTTAAGCTAGTAAACTCAAAAGAAAATTTCCATAAATTAAAATGTGCAACGCTTTAAAAATTAAAGTACTTAAAATTTACAGTTTTTTAAACTATATAAGTAGGTGGAATTTTGCGTTTTAAATAAATGAGGAAGACGTGAACTCGGTTAAACTGTGCTCTGTGTAACTCAACTCAAAAAATAACTCAAAAGCCGAGCTATTGAGGTTTGGCTATTAAGTTATTTCGCAAGGAAAAGATACATAAAATTAATTCGGCTATAAAAAAAAACAAATGAATTTCAATTTAGAAATTTTAGTATTTACGGTTCCGTACCCAAAGGGTGAAAACGGGACTAAGACTTTACTGTCCATCTGTCTGTCTGGCACCAGGCTGTATCTAATGACCCGCATAGCTAGATAGTTGGAAATCGCACAGATGATGTATTTATGTTGCCGCTATAACAACAAATACTAAAAAACAGAAAAACAATAAATGGTACGGAACGGACCCTTAGTGCGCTAGTCTGACTCGCACTTGGCCGGCTTACACACTACACCTACGAGGCTTCGATTGTTTTTCCAAAATCCGCATGCAACCAAGAGTCAGACAGTATTGCCAGAGCAGTAAATTAAAAAAGGGTCAGATGGAAAATCCGTGTGGTTAGAGGCTTAATTGTGGACCGGTCAATTCGACGAGTGGTTTCGCTTGGCTATTTCCGCTGTCCCCTCGATTTTACTCATACATACGAAGACCAAATTCAAAAGAGGTTTTTGTTAATTTGTACGTAAAATATAATGAAAAAACGTATGGGTTTTTAAATCTGTTTAAATGAAATTAAAGGTCTGATATACCGTAAATTTAATAAAATGTAAAAACCCGTTTGACCCGAATTAAGTCGGAACAACACGGAGTTTTCTTTCATTAAGTGCCTAAATTTACGTATCTAATTTTGTTAGGTACAATTAATACCTATCTCTTGTATCTAACAAAACGCGTAATATGTTACTAAGGTTAGATTACATTGACAAACTATTTTGTAACGATCCGCCTGATGCCAAAAATGAAAAAAAAAACATAATATCCTGGCAGGCTGGGTGCTGTTCACGCAAGAAACTCCACGTCGAGAACTTGAATGAACTTGAATGAAAGATAAAAGAAATACCAAAACTTAATTCAAGGATTTTATTACACTGGCTATTAGAAAGCAAAGCCAAAAACACTTAGCAAACATAGAACCAATAAATTAAAGGGACCAAACCCAACTCTTAAATCATACAGCATTTAATTTATTAAGGAACAGGATATAAAATTCAGTAAGATTAAACCATAACAATAAATAACTTGAGAAATCACAGTATATATCTGAACCAACAAGTAACTGTAGTCTAGTTCTACGCGGGAAAGTTACATTGATTTATGTAGCCCCAGTCGGTTACTGACTGAGATTGCACAGGTACTTAATTAAATTCTTCCATTATAGACACTCTTAAGTTGCTGCAGTGCCAAGCTTAAAAGACTTTTATCAATTTCTATCTCTGTGGCTAAGCTAATTGGCTCATGCACTATATTTCAGTTTAAAAAAAAGCTTTTAAAATATAAAATGGTAGAAATAATGAACACTTTTCTCCATTGCAAATAATTTAAATTTTAAAACGTTTGTCATGATTTGAGTGTTGATTACAAGACACAAATCGCGGCGGCCATGACATAGTCATTGTTTAGACCTGCAATACCTGTATGTTAACGGAAGGAGAAACACCAGGACATGATCTGCAGTGGTCTGCGTGGAAGTTCCTTTATCGACTCCGGCCCAAAGTAGTTGCTGCAGATCAAATATGAGTAACGAGGGTTCACTCCGATTTTATATATTGAGGCTGTGTGGCCACAATGCAGTCTACTGCACATTTTCTCCAATGTTCAATGTGCCCCTAACACCTGCACATTGGACGAGTTTTTCGAGGCCTATGATGCAGCCATCGATGTTGCAAGTTATTGGTCAAACTAAATATAGTTGAACCTCTGGTATGAAAAGAAGAAAGCGGAAATATTACAAAACCCTTACGTAGTAAGCCTTCAACGCTAAGAGCAATTTTTATTTAAAAAGTTGTTAAAAATTAAAAACCCGGCCAAGTGCGAGTCGGACTCCCGCACGAAGGGTTTCGTACTATGTTGTATGGGAAGCAATTTGTTGTTATAGCGGCAACAGAAATACAAAATCTGTGAAAATTTCAGCTATCATGAACGGTTCATGAAATAAAGCCTGGTGACAGACCAACGGACGCACAGTGAAGTCTTAGTAATAGGTTCCCGTTTTAATCCTTTGGGACTCCTAAAAATGATTTAAGTTATTATTGTTGTTTAGCGAAATTAATATTACTACATGTGGATGAAGCAATCTTGACGCAATAATTTGAATAATGGCCACACCGCCTTACCTATGTTCATTCCAAACATACGTAAACACGTTTATCCTCATGATAAAACACAGTAGGGTACTAAACAATCGTTCATCATACAACCCCGTGTGTGATGTGTAATGAATCCCGAAAAAATAGAGCTCCGCGATTTCAGCGCTGTAAAAAATATGTTTATATTCTGTGTAAGGAAAGAATTTGCGTTTCTTTTTTTTTTGTTAGTATTCTAGAAAAGTTACTAGATGTTACAAAGTTAGATAGATGGACAATAGAGCCACAGATTAAAAAATCTATTCATTTTTATTTGAACGACTGAATCAATAATAAGCCATTTCACAAATTATTAGAGGTACACTCTAATAATTTGTGAAATGGCTTATTATTGGCTTATTATACACCATTGTTGACCAACCAAATGTGTGCAGTGGGCGGGAAAATTAGAAGACTTGATTTTTAGACAAGATTTTTTAACCTTACTGAAATATTAATTCTTAATATAAACAAAACCTAGGTAGTTATTTTTCAGTTATTATATTTTAAAACGGGCCTGTGTTCCTTTTTTTAGACGAGTTATAATTTCAATTGTTAAGAAATATTTGTTCTATGATGTGTTTGTGTGTGTTTGCCTGTTGTATAAATGTACGAATGTATAAATGTACAGCCATTACAGTCGGTGCCGGTGATTGCAGTGAAATGTTGTATGTAATTATGAGAATGGGGTGTGCTTTTGTTTATCTACGTCGGGGTTGGAAAATAAATAACTAAATACTTATATTTAGAAGGTAGTTTTTCATGCTTTAGATAGAAGAAAAAAAACATATTTGATCCATTTTTATCCTTTTTCCTGAAAAGAAGTATAAACTTAAAAAATATAATAGGACGTTTATAACTAAACTAACTAACTGCTTTTCAGTTATGTGTTAAAAATAAACTAGAAAAAAAATGCAGATCTATTTAAGACTTATTTCAGAAAACGCGAAATACGCGATTAAGACCCGGGAAAATAATCGTGTGAGTTTAAAAAGTTTATTTCAGAAATAGGAGGAAAGAACGTTTTCTCGTAGTTTCAGCGGTTCTAGGGCCCTAACTGACCTTCTCAAATTAACTCAAAACCACCCTGGAAAATGGCTACCTTCTCAGTTCCGTCTTCACTAAAAACAAAATAGTTTTTCGTAAAAATGACCCCGTTAGAAATCGTAATAAAACTTTTTTGTAGTTACCACATCTCAAACATAATTTTCGTAAAATCAGAATCACAGTAAACACCCACCCTATCTCATTTACGACTAACGACACCTCTTTACATCCAATGGTTGTAAAACGCGCCTTTACGAGGTACCTCGAGGTTTTTCTACCTACGAATAATAAACGTGAATTTACGATTGACATTTTTAAGCACGGTCAATCATCCGGGAAGAGGTGTCGTAAAAAAGAAAGTACAAAACACGATGGCAATAGAAAACGTTGTAAATTTTCAAAGAGGACAAAGTCATATTGACTGGAAAAATACAAGAAATATCCTCAGTCTTTCTCTAAAACTGGCATCATCTCGCTATTTCGAGTTGCGTAGTGGTGGTCCAACTATTTTGTCCAACTAGTTGGAGCACGGTATTCCGAAAAGGGCCGTGGTCTAATTATAAAGCAAAGTTGACCAACGATCCCTAGTCAGAGGCCCGTGGTCTGCGAACATCAATTTTAAGCTGACTTACGATTAAACAAAAGACGATCTGAACAAAAAAAAGACGATCAAAATGAAAGCAAACAGACAGACGGGACAAGAAGATAGATAGATTGATAAAAACTTTATTTGTACAACACACAAAACATTGAAAATGACAAAAAAGACAAGACAGCTTATTAACTATGAAATTGTACAAACATGCGACCTTATCGCTTAAAGCGATTTCTTCCAGGCAACCTTAGGATGGAGAAGGTCTGTTTTGCTTAACTGGTAGGTCGTGTGGTGTAAGGAACACATATAATAATAAATACCTACGTAAGATAGATATTATAAACGAAATACTTAAACATAGATATCATACCATACACATAATAACAAGAAAGTAATCTTATAAGGGTTCCTTTGACCTTTTGAGGTACCTAAAGTAAGCCTTTGTTATTAGGATTTAAACTATCCTCATACCCAAGCGTCATCAAAAATAATTAAATAATTTCAAAGCCTACTATACAAACAAACTAGCCTACAATAACAAAAAGTCCTTTTTTCATAACTTTACTAATAAAGTTCACAAAACGATTACTGCTACAGAAATTTAATTTATCATATCTACATTTATATCAATGATATCTACAGTTAATAAATTTGTAGGTATATTAATAGGTTTAGATAAATCCCTAGAGACACTGTCGCAGGTTTATTTAATTAATTGATTTTGTATTTTAAAACGTTTTCGCAACTTGAACAACTATTTTAACGCATTGTTTTGTTCAGCGATATCCATTAAAATAATTTCATTATGATTGTAGGGTTTTTAGATAATAAATACATACGTACGTAAAGGTTTTATACCTTAACTCATGAATCTGAAAGGCTGTATTTCACCAAAACCATTTCCTAAGCTGTAATCGTTGATAAAAAATGAGATTCCTTACAATATTGTCTGGAAAATTTCTCCTAAATTCATAAAAATGAATATTACTGAAGAACAGCGCCAAAAATTCTTAGAAGAGGTTTCTGGTAACGGTATTACAAATTTTATTTAACTATATAGTCTTACTTTACTATTCTTTTGAAATAAGTAAATAATTATCATTTTAACCCCCGACCTAAAAACTACGGGGTGTTATAAGTTTGACGTGTCTATGTGTGTGTGTGTGTCTGTCTGTGGCATCGTAGCTTCCGAACGGATGAACCGATTTTAATTTAGTTTTTTTTTGCTTGAAAGGTGAATTAGTTCAATAAGCAAACATTACACTTGCAATCTTGTACTTATCTTATTTTAAGAACTTTTTCCTAATAAATTAATGAAAGAAAGAAAAGAGATAGAGAAAGAAATAAAGAGGAATAGGGAGAGAAACTTGAAAAATATACCTTCAATAATAATTGTAATCTTGTCCCTTTGTGAGGTTATTAATATTTCCTACATGAGACAGAGAAAAACAAGTTTTCGCGAAAATGTAAATTTGCCCATATCTTTTTATTGTGTTGACTCAGGACATTGATTTGTATACACCTAATAGGGACTATGGACCTCAGTATCTGGTATGAATTTTAACTTGCTAGGTCCAGCCGTTGTTGAGAAAATCAGTGGTGACAGACATACGGACAGACAGACAGAAGGACAAGAAAGTGATCTTATAAGGATTCTTTTTTTACCTTTGGAGGTCCATAACCCTAAAAAGAACCCCATGAGTTTCTTGTGCTTTTTTCTCATTAACGGGATCATTCCGAAGACATATCCTAACTTAGTGTTTAATTTCATAAGAATGAACAAGGAAATTTTGTCTAAGGTTGAGCAATTAAAGTAACTTAACATGTTATGGCGCATATTCATATATCGTTACAACCATTACGTTTGGATAATGCATGTAACCTTCATCTCTTCTGAACTTTTTAAAACACTAAATTGCTTAAAACAAATTCATCAAAATTAAATACTAACATACCTTAGCTGGAAGATATGACTCTCTGGTTCGTACAGTAATTTCCTGGGCACAGTTCAAACATAATATTTCAAAAGTAAGCAATAACGTTCACGAAAACAACACAAAAGAATTGAGGGGTACATTGTTCAGGGGTAAATTAAAACGGGACTTTTACCTACTTTTAACGCTGGAGAGTGTTAACGTAAAAAATAATGTTTTTTTGCCGTATTATTTTCGGTGAAAACAGTTTCGGGAGAGCACAATGGAAATAGGTGTGCTATTCTTTTGTATGTGAAGTGACGATTTTCATTTCATTTGATTGTAGTAGCGACAGTTATATCTTGGGAAATTTCACGAAATATAGGTCAATAGGTATATATTTTATGTATTTACTAATTATGTAACTGTTGTAATTAATTTTAGGTTGGTACCAAGGTACTTGTATAAACTCAAGTTATCGTCAGGACATGACTAAAATAAATATTTTTTTCATGAAAATAAAAGTATTTTTAGTTAGGTTTCCTGGAAGAGACTGCTTTCAGTCAAAAGCGCCTATTGTGCCACTCTGTGTTGTTAATTGTTTCCCTGTTTTATTATTATTATCTATATGTGTGCAATAAAGCGTTCTCTATCTACTATATTTATTTAAAGTTCGGGAAAATTACCCTAAAGCTCCCCTTTTTTTTCTCATGACAAAAACAAAGCATTTGTAACATTAAAAACACAACACAAAACAAATGTCACATTTTGTATGTATGGTTGTAAAGTTAGGTTGTAAATTATGATGTACAAAGTTTGAGTGTTAATACACGAGTCACTGTGACAAATTGCGAAGTTTCTTACACTAGGACAGGGCTTCCCAAACTGTGCGTCGCGACGCCCCGGAGCGCCGTGGGCGTCTTCGTGAGGCGATCTATATAGACTAGTCCAAAACTTAGAGACATAGATGAGAGTGTAAATCCATGAGTTTCTTGTGCCTTCTTCTCATCCTAACTTAGTTTTGAAGTTTCTAAGTGTTTTCATGCAAATTGAATTTTTAAGTTTTAAGTGGCAATGTCAAAACTTGAGCCTCGTTTGAGAATCTATGCTCAGAAGAGCAAACACATCCTTCTTATTTTTAGCAAATAAAAAGAGAATATTATATACGCGACGATGGGTGTGCTTGCTTTTTGATCTCTTTTTTTTTTTCATTTTTTAGATGCTATTGTTTTTGTGTTGTCTGACGTTTTCTGACAAATGATTATTAGGCTATAACAAAAACTGGTACAAGAAACAAGGCCTGGGCGTCGCAAAAATGTAGCAGCTTCCCAAGGGTGTCTCAGTTAAAATAAGTTTGGGAAGCTCTGCACTAGGAGATAGGTATCGCGGCGGGCGAGTAACATGAGGGATCCTTGGGGTGTCTTTTTAATTTGCTTTTATATGATCTAAATGAAAAGTTTGCAAAAACTTTTGTTCCAAATCTTTGTATACGAAATTATTATTAAAACGGGACCCTATTTCTAAGACTTAACTGTCCGTCCGTCTGTCTGCCTGTCTGTCACCGGGTGGTATCTCCGTGATATAGCTAGAGAGTTGAAATTTCACTGATTATGTATGTCTATTGCCGTTATAATAACAAATAAAGTACTAAAAACAGAAAGTTTTTTTTAATTTACCTATTACCCAATAAAAATAGCCGAATTTTAGGGGTAAGGTTACAATTCGCTGGATATAATTCGCAAGTCGCTGAAAATTTGTACGAATTTTCGGAACGCCATTATAAAGGAATCGTCAAAAGTCCCCATCGATCCAACATCGGCTTATTCTAAACTGATTAGTTTCAATTGGAAATATTTTTTGCGTAGAATTTCATTTTATACACTTAAAACCTTTACTTACATAAAACCTTTCTCGTTTCGCAGTCACGTGACAAGAACAGCAAGCTGGCTGCCTCCAGCGGAGAGCTGGCCCTCTGCCAAAGATGGTAGCAGCATCAGCAGCCAGGGTATTGAGGAAGAGGATCTACCTTATGGATGGGAACAGGCGCTTGACAGCAGAGGGAAACCCTATTACATAAAGTAAGTTGATTAAGAATCTCTATAGGTATGGAATAGTGGTTTGATGGGAAGCTGACAAAATCCCCAGTGTCTTCTTATTGGAGTCTGCGTTTTAAAACTATCGCTTCTTTATAACATTTTCTTGGTGGTGCTTTTACCATTTTCCTCTTATTTCCAGCCATGTGAACAAAACAACAACGTATGTAGCTCCCGAAGGTTGTTCATGCGAGTCTCCTCCTGCGCCACGCGACGTGGTGTTAGAACGAGATCCAGAACTGGGGTTCGGCTTCGTTGCAGGATCAGAGAAGCCGGTGCTGGTTCGCTTCGTTACTGACAACTCGCCCAGTGTTGGGAAGGTAAGATATCAAAATCCTGGAGATCCCGAAGTAGGGTTTAACTGAACTGATCTTCGAATTTCGAATTCGGATTTCGGTCATCAAATTTATGGGGATGGATCCCCAAAAATTTCGCTTCTTCATTCACCACTGTAGAGGATTATTATGTAATCAGTTACCAGAGTCTGTTTTTGTAGATCTCGAAGTGTGAGTGAATAAAAAATTATACATACAAATACATGAACTTTACACATGCTGCTGCAACTAGCCGTGTCTAGAACTTTTAAAAACACTACGTTACGGGAATCACAATAAAGAACCCCGAAGTCACAAGAGAAATTAAAACTTTACCAATCTTAGATTCTCCGGACCTTCTAGCTAGAGTCGGTACCTTGTCGGTGTCCTCACGGGTACGATTGTCGATGCAACTAGTTTACAGTAGTAGAGGTAAATCTTCTAGTGCTGGACACCTAAAGTTTATAAAAACAACTTCGAGAAATGTAAAAGACTAGCTTTTGCCCGCGACTTCGTCCGCGTACACGTCGAAAATGGTACTCTTAAGCAAACCACCCCAAAATAACTTTTTACCCCTTTTAGGGGATGAATTGCAATAAAATACGAAACACGTGTTCCATCAATTCTGTTAAAGAATGTTTTTGCAAAATTTAAAGTAAATTGGGCCAAGGAATTACGTTGTCACTTTGTACGTTGTTACCATACAAACTTTGCTCCCCTTTTTTAACCCCTTAGGGGTGGAATTTCAGGAAATCCTTTCTTATCGGATGCCTACGTCACACAAAGAACACACCCTCCAAGTTTCAGGTCTCTACGATCAGCGGTTTAAGCTGTGCGTTGATTCGTCAGTCAGTCAGTCATTCAGGACAAAGCATTTTATATGTATAGATACGTATACCTTATGGATGTAGGTACCTATTCTTGAAATATGAAATATTACTTCAAATTGAAATGCAGATGGCATCGATAACATTTTGCATTTTGTCTGAGTACTCAAGATTGTTTGTTTATTCTTTATCAGGTCACTTTACCTCATAGGGTCAGTACCTTCGGGAGTGTTCTTGAGCACTGTAGATACACTGTGTATACAGGGTGATTTTTTATGTGGGCATTACGTATTACGCATTACGTAAAAATATAGGATGATTATGTTTTTGCAAAATCAACAGGTGCGATTCCCGGCTAGGGTAATGACTTTTTCAAAAATCTAATGATGCAGTTTTAGTTTCTGGCAAAATTGGGCACTGAACTCCTTTCAGCATATTTCATAGCTAAAAGACTTCCCGTTTTATTGAAACAACTCGAGAGAGCTCCATGAACCATTGAAACTCTACAATTTAGTTAAAAACAAACTTCGGAACATCGCACTTGGAAGTTGAAAGAGAAACATGATCTATGGGAGTTGTAAAGTTGTTTTAATTAAGAAGGAATACAAATATACCAACATTTTCTTTTTAAGTGTGGACTGTAGTTTAGTACGAAAGCTAACAGTCATTATGTCAAGTTAAAAACTTTAAAAACAACCTAAAAACTAACGAAAGCCATATCAAAAGGAGAGTTTTAAATAGTTCTGCTTTTACCCTTCCAGTTAGAACCAGGCGACCAAATCCTCTGTGTAAACGGTGAAGACGTGAGCCTAGCTGCGCGCGAGCACGTAATATCAGCCGTGCGCGCGTGCACGGAGCGTGTTACCCTTCGCGTGTGCCAGCCCGCAAGGACCGGCAACCTCGCACGGCGTTCTGCGTTACTATCCGCCGCGAAGAGAGCGAGGTTGCGTGCCAGGCCTCCACGGGTCAGGTTCGCTGACTCAGTCCAGTTGAATGGAGCTCCAATGTACCCTGTAAGTAAAGGTTCTAAGAGACTGCCATAAAAGTCTATGAATAGTCTCAAACACGTCTCAAACTACAGGCGATAGAGCTTGAACCAACGCCTGTGACCAATTGCCGGCAAAATGCTTGTACAAACGGCTATGGCCTGACATAGTTAAGCTTGATTCTTTGCTTGATTAAATTCAGCAAAACATGATTTTCATAAATTATATCTGTTCCAGCCGTCAGCCTTTTCGCTCGGCGATCTCTGCCTCCCACCTATGGCGAACGTTCTCAAGGTATTCCTGGAGAACGGTCAAACCAAATCCTTCAAGTACGACACGACCACCACCGTAGCTGATGTCGTCTCAAGCCTCAAGGACAAGCTCTGCATCACTGCTGAAGAGCATTTCAGTCTGGTCGTGGAACATGTTAAAAGTTTGAGGAGGAACAAGTTGACTTTGCTGGATTCAAAGGAGTCGTTAGCTAGGGTAAGGAACACTGCAACTTTGCTGAAAACTTTGTGACACGTATTTATCAGGCTCGGTTCCCAACAGCATTAATGTTGCTTTGAGTTTAAACTTTTAACTCGAGAAAAGTGTGCTCTTGAATCAATCTAGTATTTAATCTCGCAACTTAATTGCGCTTTGGTAAAATGTTTACTGCCGAATACAGAAGTGCTTTATAGGTACACGTTTAGGGTGTATATCTATATCTACACTAATATTATAAAGAGGAAAGATTTATTTGTTTGTAACGAATAGGCTCCGAAACTACTGGACCAATTTAGATGAAACTAGATATGTAGATAGCTTAAGACCTGGATTAACACATGTGCTACTTTATATCCCGATATTTCCACGGGATCGGGAGTCACGCGGGTGGAACCGCGGAGCGCTGCTAGTGAGATATAAAACCCGTCAAAAACTTACTCCGAACTGAAGTAAAACGACTTAATGTTCCAGATCGCAGCTCGTCCCGGATCTCACAAGATGCGGTGTTTATTCCGTGTCGTCTTCATGCCGGTTTCAGCAGCAGAACTGGCGCAACGAGACCTCGCAGCGCTGGACTACCTCTACATGCAGTGCTGTAACGATGTGGCTCAGGTACTTCATCTCCTGATGACTTCTGAAAGATGTGGATATGCTTCCCATACTGGAACAAATATCTGCATGATTTACAGATATTTGTTTGTTGTCTGGGTACTTGTACTTGTATACAGGCTGTTTTCCGCCATTGAACCCTTTTTAATTGGGTCCTTTTTGCGTGAGGATGGAGTAGGCTTGCCCAGCACCTACTACCGTCTCAGCTTAGTCGACCATGTCCAGAGGAGAGAACTTGTCAATACTTCTGGAGCCAACTAAGCTGCGGGTTTCATCACGATGTTTTCCTTCACCGTAAGAGCAATGTCAATTAGCGCACATAAATTTTTCTTAAGAAAAATACATTGGTGCACGGCCGGCTGGGATTCGAACCCACGACCTTCAGAATGAAAGTCGAGGTATCTACCACTAAGCCAATTTGTTGTCTGGGTATTACTGTGTCACTAGTATACCTGTTTAATTGGACCCTATTACAATAACACTAAAGACGCTTTCGGGTCGAGGATTGTGAGCACCATCTGGTAGACTCTTAGTGCGGATTTTTACTAGGTCATATTTTATTTATTGCATCTTTGATGTGGAACTTAAGGACTGACGAGTCTTTAACGTGATCCTTCCATTACATTGAGAACTGCGTGATTTTTTTCTGGTTTCCCCAAACTCTCATCGGGTGACCTGGAATGGCTTCTGTTTGTAGTCAGCTAGTTAATAAGCTAATAAAGTTTTTAAAACATGTCGTATTATATTAATCGCACTCCTGGGTGCAAGTCCTGAAAGTGATCAGTTAAGTGATACGTTGAGAGAAAAATGAATAAAAATGTTTAGTTTTGCGTCAATTGATGTAACTGAGTTAAGGCTTGTAGTCGTATAAATGGACTAATTATATACTAACTATTCCAGGAGCGTTTCTCCCCGGAGCTCCAACCGGAGACGGCGCTACGTCTCGCCGCACTACACATGCACCAACACGCCCTCGCCAACAACCTGCCACCAAACAAGCTCACTGTTAAGGCTGTCGAGTAAGTTGCGATTTTTTAGCCAAAAACATGGTCGAATCCATACACCCAACAATAATAGTGACAACATTGGAAGTCCAACAAATATTTTGAAGGTTAAAATTTATTTAACTACTCGCTTACTCCGCTGGGTCAGCGACCCAAAGTGGATCTTGGCCCCCGAAACGAGAGTCTTCCATTGTTCCCTGTCCTGAGCTATTTCTTGCCAATTGTTAACTTGAAGTACGCCCAGGAAAAATATTTTAGCATATTTTAATGTTTTGGGATATAATAAGTTACCTTTCTACTTTGGGAATAGACTTATACCTGATCTTAATTGTTTAATACGCCAAGTATAAAAACTTTAATATTCCAGACGCGAGTTCGGTCTAGAACGGTTCGTCCCCTCCGGTCTACTGGAGAGCATGAAGCGAAAGGAACTCCGGAGATTGATAGCACATTTCCTCAAACTCAACTCGCAGATGACTGGCAGCCAGAGGCAGCTTACCCAATTGCAGGTATAGTCGTAATAAAATTAAATAAAAAATGCTGACTGTCATCAAATAACTGCTACATCCTGATAAAAATGTGACTATACAAAACTATTCGTTTCTTCTCATATATTTTTAGTTACCTCCTTTAAGCTTTAATAAAGCTACCAAAACCTTTGTTTTAAGCAACTCTAAGTAATCAAATACTCTTTTTTTGTTATTTGGATACAAATGGATATTGTAGCTTAATAACCATATTTTTGTTTATTGTGGTTGAAAACATGATATGAACAACTTCGTTCGATAAAAAAAAATGTTAGAAAACTGAGAATTATTAGATCGTTTATCGGGTTTTATTCAAAAATGATTAACGTTTGTTTCTAAAAATGAATCAAATGATAGGTTTTGACCTCTAGGAACTATATTTGTGGATAATAATGCTAAAATGTTTTGCATATCGATGAAATATAACAGTTAGCACGCAGCACGCTACGTCTTTGAGAGCGGGGGCTAAGGTAATGTGAATACCTACACACGGTACTGGAAGAGCGCCTTAAGTGTAATTGTAATAATATTTGTATATTTCAGGCTAAACTCCATTACCTGGATATAGTAGCCGGTCTACCTAGCTACGGAGCCAAGTGCTTCAGCAGCAGTAGACCGGAGCGAGTATTGCTTGTATCACCAAGGTTCGGATTGAGTCAAATCATTGGTCGGAGTAATTCTGTGGTACGTCAATGGTATTTTCTTAGATACAGATAGTTTAAACACGTAGTTATAATTATTTTATGCTGAAGAATGTATAAAACGATCACGAGATCTTTCATATATACTTATAAAACTGAAGGGCCTAGGTTGAAGCCCTGAGGTAAACCTTATGTGATTAAACGGAACAAATTATCTGCTATGTCTCTACCTATAGCGATTGGTGTACGCATTTATTTCTTATTGAAACTTTTTATTAATTTATTTTTCATTTCCAGCCTCAATCAATAGCATCCCTAGAGGAGGTGGAAGGCATTCGTGTGAAACGTGAGAACTCTGGCTGTGCAGACGTCGCCATCTTCTTGCAACGAGACCGAGTGTTGGCCTTGTTGATGGACGAACGAGACGCTACTGAGATGCCGCTTGTTATTGCTGGGTGAGGGAATAAATAGCCTAATATCTTTCTTCAACATGTTGGCGGATTAACTTATTTGAAAATGAACAAGAAAATGGCTAAACACAATGATTTTCTTACAGATATTATCGGCTGGCTACAGGACAAGAGTTAAATGTAGAACTCGAAAGAGAACCAATCACTGAAGATATAGGTAATTGATTTGTAGTTGATGTACCAATAGCCTTTGACTTTATACAATTTCAAATAGTCAAAGCCAATAGCATGTCTTTCTTTACTTAGACTTACTTCTTACATGTATCTTGTTAATTTCAGCTCCACCTTACTTATCTCAACACAACGTAGTGCCTGCAAAGTGGAGCTTTCTTCACTACGATGATCCGAATATTCTTTCTAAGAAACATTACGCGATATTTAGCATGCCTCCGCCTTATCATTCCACACCAGACCAATCGAAAGCCAGTTTAGATACTAATATGAATGCTAGTATCGCAAATAGAAACCATAGCAATAATACCAGCCCACTTATGGGTTATGAAAGTAAGGGAGTTTTAGGTCACGATGTACATTTCGATAAATGTAAAAGAAACGATGAGTTCAGACTCTTCGATCCGAACGATGAATGTTACCTGGACGACGGTATGGGTTTCGATCTTCAAAGTGTTCTATCGATGGAACTCTTAGAGAATGCAAGCAACCCAAAATTAGTAGAAGCTAAGAACGAAGAAGTATTAAGGAGAGTAGCTGAAATGCAGAAACTAGTTGAAAATTCTGAACAATATTTAACTGAAAATAGCGAAGCGTATCATGACGATGCATATCATGAAGCATTACTACGAGATGAACTTGTCGGTAAAGAAACCAGTGTAGATATATTAGGAAGTGACACAGAATCTAATCACAGCAGAACATCGGCTACTGATGATGCCCCGGGGATATTGAAACATAGTGATTCTTTACTGCTTCTCACTGAAACCATAAACCAAGGTCTCAGCGTATTGGCTGTAGCTGACGCTAATAAAGATAATACTAGCAATTTAACTACGAGACAATCACAAGGACTCAGTGCTATATTGAATAACTGTGGTCTGACCGACGCTTTATTAGCTTTAAACACCGATATTCACTCAGAGAGCGATAATGAATCTCTATATACACCAACGAATAGCCCAATAAGAAGGTATCAAAACCCACCACCGAATAAGGCTGTTCGGACCAGTTTTGGGTTACACAGCCCCGACAACGGCCCAGAAGCGAAAGAATCGAATCTAAGAGAATACTTAAAAGAGCTTAGAGAGAAGAGTAGTAAAGAGGAAGCGACAGATTATAATTTTTTCTACACTGAGAGTGGTGTGGACGGTGACGCTGAGCTTATAGATTTAACATTAATACCTCCCCCACAAACTCCTGACGAACTAGATAGTGCTACGCAAGTGCCTCAAATTTTACCTGTAGTACCGCCCTCCTTCGCAGACGAAAAAGCTAATTCACAAGAGAACCTTAGTGCACCTAAATCTAACGAACTAGAAGAGTTTATAGCCAATGTTACCATACAACCGCCTACAGTAAGAGTTACGCCTGCAATAGAACTAACGCCTGAAGAAATACTATCCTACATCATTCCACCGCCGCCAGGGTCAAATTCTTCCACTTTAGATAGAGATCACGTAAGCTACGTTAATCAAACTCAGTTAAAAGAAGCCAAGAACGGAATAAAAGGGGAAACGAAAACCGCAAACGGTGAAGTAGTTAAAGGTACACTAAGCGTTAGTGAGATTAGAAATATGTTTACTGCGAAGAGTCTGAGTGAAGCTAGGAATAGTCTACTGCTGAAAGATAAGAATAAAACGGTACAGGGAAAATCTGATTCGCCAAAAAGCAAGCGTAAAAGCGTAACGAGTGACAAACAGAATGGAAGTGCACATGTAATAGAATACCCAACAGTTGAAAGAAAAGGAATGTTTTCTTGTTGCAGTAAAGATAAGAATAAGAGTGACGATAGTAGTAATGATGAGACTGAGAAACTAGACGCTCAAATACATAATTCTGACTCGATGCCGGACGTGTGCGAGGTGAGACCGCCCCCTAGAAGAAAAAGTATAGAAATCCGAAAACCTCCGGAACGACCTCCAAAAATTCCACCCACCCCTGCACCGAGACCACGATCAAACTCCTTCACTTGCACGAACAATGAGCTATCGACTGTCGAGATACCGACGAGCCATTTCAGCACCCTCACTAATCGAAAACTAAACTACCAAATGATCTGTGACATCAACGAACAACCAAACCCCCCACAATTACCTCCCAGATTAGAGAACAGAGTCCTATCTCCACCGCCTCCTTTACTCTTACCTCCAAAGAAGCCTCCTTTACCTCCCGTCCCGAGTATCGAAGTTCTGCGCTTGAAGAACTCAAAACTATCTCCCGTTAGGAACCCTGAACAAAGACTAGCGAGTATCGGTTCGCCACATTTTCAAAGAAACCTAAATACTTACAGAAATCTGGAAATCGAGAGTAGATTGGATGACGAAGCTCAAAACATACGATCCACACCGAACTACAGTTCAATGACGTTACAAAGCAGACACGTTCGTTCCCATTCAGAAACAAAGAACACTATATTGAAGAACAAAGAAATGACTGCTCTATCCTTGTGCTCGCCACAAATGAACCGTAGATTTACAAACCGACCGGATCTGTTGAACGGAGCCGCTGGGAACGAGCAAAAGGCATTCAGCCCACCTTTTGACAGGAAATCCTTTAGACGAGAAAGTGCAAGTCCTTCTAAACAAAATCACGTTCGTTTCAAAGACGATGTTAAAGTGGATGATGATATACCGACGCCTCCATCGCCTCCGTTAGCGAAGTTATTTGAGGGGAATAATGGTTGCGTGTCAGTGGAGAGTCTGCTTTGTAAGACTGAAGTAGCAGTGGAAGGGTTGCTGCAGAGACTGCATCAAGTTGCTCAGAGTTGTTCGCATCAGCACGCGCACGGGGGTGGGGAGGATATAGATGAGATTAAATTTCAGGTAAGTTATCATTTTTCTTTTTAAAAACTACTACCGATTCCTTTTTTCTTTTATACCTCTTATGATCTTATTTGGAGCAAATAAAGTACTATGTATTTAGTAGAATCGTAAAATGATCCAATTCGTAGACAACAAAAAAGCAGTACGTAACATTTTATATGACGAATATAGGACGGTAGCGCCCGAACTCACGTTCAGTGCCTCGATTCACTAAGGTTTAAGTCGTCGGGCGTGTGTGATTAGAGCGCGATAATTCCAATTTTGGCAATCGCACACTAAGGTTCACTAAGGTTTAACTAAGTTGCACTAAGTTCCGGTTTTGACCGACTTCAAAAAAAGTGGAAGGTTCTCTAACACTAAGAACTTTAACAGCTTTAGAGAGATAACCTTGTGATTGCAGCGTGCGCGCAGCGAGCTGACGTCATGCGCAGTGTCCCTGGTTGGCGCGTCGCGCACGCTGGTGGGCGCGCTCGGCGGCACCGCGCCGTCAGCCGCCGCCGCCGCGCTCGCTGATTGTCTCACGCCATTGAGACGACTTGCTGACCTCGCACAGGTTAGTTACAAACGATACAAATATGAAATGATACCTTAACTGATCTAGTTATTGATTAGACAATACACAACCTGTAACCACTGCTGGATGCAAATTGGTGGACATGTATGATTTGTGTACCAGGTAGGCGCCGTCTAACTTATTTTCCAGCTCTCAATATGAAGCAGAGTGAAATGTCAAGCTATAGCTCATATACAAATTCCAACGAAACATCGTTGGTGGGCGGCCTACCGGGTATTACACCTGCCCGGTGGAAAATCTTGCCTTTGTAGGTAAACACCACCTCGCACCTCCAAAGGTACCTTATACATCAAAAACCACCCTTAGTTATGATAAAGAGTATCTTTTGTCTTTGTTATCTAACTTCTGAACAAACGATTTAGCTTTAAAAATATTCATAACTAGCTGCGCCCCGCGGTTTCACCCGCGTAAGTCCCGATCCCGTGGGAATATCGGTTATTCGATTTTTTCTCGCCTTTTAAACCTTCCCTAGACCTCCACGAACATTTCAAGACTAAGATAAGATAAATCCGTTCAGCCGTTCTCGAGTTTTAGTGAGACTAACGAACAGCAATTCATTTTTATATATATTCATAATATTTCAGGCTCTAGGCAGACACACATCATCACCACTCCAAACAAGGAACCTTGTTCTCCGAGTGCATGACGTCACTGCCGCTTTTAAAGAACTCGCTGGGGCTGAAATGGCGCAAATAATCCACGATCATAACACGAAGAAGTCTCAAGCACAAAGCCAGGACACCACCCTTGAAGGCCAGCTAGCTTTGAGGGCAGAATGCTTGGCTAATGTCCTTGCTACGCTTTTAAGAAGTCTAAGAGTGTTTTCACCTTAAATATTTCCGGCAAGACAAAATGGCCGCTCGTAACCTCAAAATCTCTCAAAAGTATAGACTCTACTAGCAATATAACTGCAGAAAATCAATAAAATAATTGTTGCAAGCAAGAATTTACTAAGCGAAAGTGATTCTTGCATATTTAATTGCTAGCAAGACACTTGTAAAATGTATATTTTCCATTATTTTCCGTTGTTACTAAATGAGACCAAATAACTTTAGATACGTTTTATAATATTGTATTCGGATTTCTTTAGTTATAGTTTTGTAAATTTTAACAAGCGTTAAATGTTATCTGTTGTTAATGTAAAATTATGTTGTCACATTTTAGTGTTAACATTTCGTTGTATTACTTAATATTAATATAATTCTTATATTCTACACAATGTTAGTTATTTCTTGGAGATTAGTCATGTTTACATCTTGGCAGCTTATACTATATTGTAGAATGTGTTACCATAGATAATAATTACTTTACCTATACATATCTATTTACATAAATAAATGTATATTTTCTAAGAATGTGTGATCGGATTTAAGGTGCAAATGTAATCTCTTTAAATGTCCAATTAACCATATCTCTATTACTAATCTAAATTGCAGTTAAAGCGCGATCACGTTTTTGTATTGCTATGGAAGATAATTTCATTTTAATGTTGCTTTTGTTTTCGTTAAATTTAAGGCGACACTTTGTGGCATTAGGCATTTCACACTACATTGGCCCAGAAGCCGATTTTCACAAAGATAAATCTGACTTTTTTATGCCAAATGTGCCTAAAGTCATGAAGGTTCCCCTTAAGTGCTAATATTATAATATTGGTGCTATTTTTTAGATGAAAAAATAAATGTGTATTTGTATTGTGATCAGTTTGTGTACCCCGCATAATTTTGTACGTATAAACGCACCAGTGATTTGAACTTTAATTAAGTACGAATAAGGTGTATTTTGCAATGCAATAAGTTAGCTAGGCGTCAGTGAATTCGCTATTTATTTCTCGCCTGTTAAAGTACAATACAGATGTCTTGTTCCAAAGCTGGCAGATGCCAAAGAGACGTTATCATTCCTTAACATTATGAGATCTTCTAGTTTTAGACTGAAAGCTTCCTCTAACATGTCTAGACATACATACCTACATACATACGTATGTGAGTGACCAACTACGACCAATATTTTAATAATTAGTCCCAATTCGGACTACTTGTACTTGTAGACGGAGTAATATCAACTACTGAACTGAAGGGTCCTTTTTGCGTGAGAGTCTACTTGTCAGGGGCGAACCAATCCAGCTTTTACACTGCCACTAGATATGGTTTCATGAATATTTGTGTAAAAAATAGTCCAATTCGGATTAATGTTGATACCTTAAAAAGGCATCTTTTTCTAGTTTAGTTCTGAGCAATATGAGTATTCCGAGAATTAGATCCATATCTAAAGAACAATCACAAGTTTTATTACTTAATTCCGATACTGGTTATTATACTCAAAACGTACAAAGCCAAATAAAAAATGCATGTAAATGGAGCCATGATAGAAAAGCGTTTAATTTAAAACTATAAAATCTCGTATCTACTACTATTTATTAATTATTATCTGTTTTTGTTACATATACCTATTTTAGAGTTTATAAAAACCATAACCCTCGCGTGGTCACGTGTACGGGTAAAAAGGAACAAAACTTAGCCTATATACCTACCTAGATATTTTGATCAAACTATATTCATCGTTTTTCTACTATGTATGTACACAATAGCTGAATATATCACATTAGTAAGTTTGACTGTCTGTATATTAACACGTACAAGGTAACTGTATCAAACAGTTTTATTTATTGTTCAAGCCTGTATTCATATCATAATGCAATGCATTTGATGTAATAAATAAACCATAATATGAATAATTTTGAAGCAGTTTTATTTCTGATAATTTATAAGAAAAAAAATTGTAACGGAAAAAAAATCATGTCAAAAAAATTTGGTTATGCTATAGTACATTGAATTTGTTTATTAATTTCGCTATTCCACAATAGATGGCGTTAGCTGTAGCATTGAATTGAATAAGGAATACTGAAGAAAGTACTAGTTTTTGGAGTTTTGGCGGGAACGAGTTAACAACATGTCGTGCTGCAGTTTTATTTTCATGAAACTTAGTTGTAACCCGAGTTGAATTGTATAATTCTGGTGGAATGTTATTCAATTTAGTTCTGTGAAAGTGCACAAGTGTAGTGGAATTAAAAATCAGTGTCAAACATGCAGTTTTCTCGTTGCCTCCAAATCTCCTATTAAGGTTATGGTAAACTTGCCACCGCTTTACTATAGCCCCTGACTTGACGGACTATGACGACTTTGACTGTTTTGAAACACTTTAGGCCCGATTTATGAAAAATCGGGTCATAATCTGATGCAAAATATAACTTGATACTGGCTAAATGCACAACCCGTGCGAAGCCATAATTAATAGCAAAAAAAAAGTACTAGTTTCATTATGTCTCGATAGGTAGCAGCACTACTTAGTCACCACTAGCTATTAAATAGAAAACTGAAAGATGTCTATAGCTCGAAATAAAAAAACAAACCCTTATAATTTTTCTTATAACTAGTTCTGAACTGCTCGGATAGATGGCACCCTCTAATACCACCATAATCTCAGGTCAAGATAAGTCGCGCTAGAGAAATCATAATGCAAAGGTAATGAAACTAAATTAAATAAATTAAAAAAATATACTTACTTGCTTTTTTGGAACCTTTGCGCCGGGAACAAGAAGGGGTGGGTTATTTGATTAGAGAGCATGTTTTGATGATAAAATAAATAAATATGTATTACTAAAATAATAAACAAAGTTTTATCATAAATCACAAAACGATTTTTTACTATAGACATCTTTCAGATTTTTAAATCTAGTAACAAGCAAGTGGTGACGTTGTGGCGACATCTATAGCATAGCGAGACATAGTGGAACTAGTCTTTTTTATTGGAAAAGCCTCGTTGAAATTCTAATGGAATTATTAGTTGTTAAGATCCCTACATAAAAAGATTGGAAGAATGGTATGTCAAATAATCGTCGAACAAACATACAAACGCTTTAGCACTAGAACTTTACTACTTCAGGCGCTCGGTCCTATCGGGCGACCGTAAAGTCTTTAGTCTGATATAATCAAGTAGTTTATAATATTGGTACTCGTACGTCTAGCGTCTAGCGTCTAGAGTCTAGGCAATCATGTATTGGTAAAGTGACAAGGCGTTCGGACATGTTTAATTTTCACACGATATGTTACGACCGGTTTCCGACACATGACTGCGTGTGAGGACAATTACAACGGTGTGGTTCCGTAGGATATTCAGATTTTTGTTATAGATAGCTTTAACTTGTGACTTTCTCCGCGCAGTAGTTGAATTTTCCCTGAAATTCTTTCTTAGCAGATGACTCAGACATAACGGCTATCCGTCCATTAGTTTGAGCTGTGCGTTGATATATCTGTTACACGAGTAAATCTACACCAATATTATGTTAGGTTTATTTATTTCTGTAAAATAAAAAGGCTCTATGTGAAGAATATTTTTGCCTGCGCAGTTGGCGTAAGAGATTAGGGAAAAAAGAAGGAAGTTGTAGACGCGGGGTTTTGGGAAGATGTTAGGTAAGTGAGAGAAAAAGTGGATAAAATTGAGTTGTAAATGAAGCTAGATTGATTTTAAAGAGAATAATAATTTTATATTCGAGATTGTGGACAAGGCTGATTAAGGCAGGCTGTTTGAGATCGGCCGAATATTGAAACGAACGAATAAACAGTAAGTACCTACCTACATAAACTTTGTTTTCTTTTCGAATTGGGCTTAGGTTCCCGGGAGCAGAAAATATGTCGCGGACACTGAATTTCAGCTGAACTAAATACTGTAGAGATTACATTTATTAAAAAAATCATTTGTTTAAATAAACTCGAACCTACTGGATCGATTTTGATGAAATTTGGTGTGAGTATACATTGATTCATTGGGAGTAACATTACATACTTTTATCCCGATATTCCTATGAGATCGGATATTCCGTGGGTGTAACCGCAGGGCCCCCCCACTAACCCATAATACAATTACATGTACCTACCTAAATGATGATAAATGCTATCGTTTTTATAGATCGTTAAAAGTTAAGGAACCATAGGCAACTTGTTTTCAAAGATATACCTTGTATTATACATAGGTTTTGAAGCAAAAAGATTAGCAAGGATCATAGCTTACAGGCTTGTAATCCAACGAAAGCTACATTTTTCTACAAAATCGGAAAAAAATTAATCTCAGGGTTGAATTCAGATTCAATTTGAGCCATCAAGTACCGCGGTCGGATAAAAACTGTAGGCTGTGGTAGTACCTTTACGTTGTCTTCGTCGTCGTTACGTTTTCAATGCCCTTTGATAGTAGATTTTTCCTCATGCTGCGAACTTTGAGCTTTGAGTTTAGGATTCTATTATTCACTCCGCTCTACGTCGAATGGTGCGGCCACAAAAGGATGTCATGCCATCTTCCTACCTTCACTCGTGTCCCTCGAAAGTTCCCGTCTATTTAGGGGTCCTTGAGTCACGACGAGCGTATCTTCACATCTTAGATCGCATCGTCACTTAATATCGTGTGAGATACTGGTCAACCGCTTGTTTGTTTGCATTGAATAGGCTCCGAAACTACTGGACCGATTTTGATGAAACTTGGTATGGGATACATTGATTCATTGGGAGTGTCATAGGTATACTTTTTATCCCGATATTCCCACGGCATCAGGAATTATTTGCCTACTTTAAAAAAAACTGTGTCACGGATCACTCGTTTGGAACGAAATCTTTTTGTTTTTTTTTTTTGTTTGTTGAATTTGGGAGATTTGTTTCTCTGACGGTTTTTCGTTTCTTATTTTCGTAACGCGTAACATTTTTTCTCGGCTAGGTCTCCTCGCCAACCCGCGATTCTCTCTGCATATCAATCTATACACTACCATCTTAACCTATCATAAAATTGTAGCCCTTCTTCAATGTTTACAAATAAGGTCCACTAAGGTATATTGAACCTTATTATCTCCTTGTTGTTTTTATACAATACAAAACAAGGAGATTGACGACCCAGCTGGCACAATGGCCACCAAACACAGGTTCTGGTGCTGGTTCGATTCCCGCCTCAGACAAGTATTTGTGCTTAGATATTTGTCTGTGGTCTGGTCGTTTTTATGTATTTCCAAAAAGAAAAGTATATCCGTTGTCTAGCAACCATAACACAAGTCTAGTTACTAGCTTGGGGCTAGATGACGATGTGTGAAATGTCCTGCTATATTTATTTATACATTGGTGACATAATATGCCTCGTGTATACCGTCATACGTAACGCACAGCAATGTATTTCGATGATTTGTCTTTTTATACGTTACTAGCTGTGCCCCTCGGTTTCACACGTGTAAATCCCGATCCCGTGGGTAGTTTTCTACGTACCGAGTTTCACCGCAATCAGTTCAGTAGTTTTTGCGTGAAGGAGTTACAAATACACACAACCTTTCACATTTATAATATTAGTAGGATTTTGGATAGAGGTAACCATCGGTACATAGCGTTAGATTACAGGTCGCCTGTTTGCGTAACTTTTGTAGCTTATGATGTGTTTTCCTGTGAAAAATAATTTCCTATGTTTGATAATATATTGTGCAAATAAAGCGTTTATCGCGGCCGAAGTCGCGTTTGAAAGCTAGAAATTAATAAACTAACCGGGACATACAAATGTAATCGACTGTTTTCTCCCTGGATAAGGACACTGAGCAAATATTTTTATTGCATAAAACTTATAACTGCCATGACCATGCCCCTATGTTTTTTTTGGTTTTTTTACATCTTAATTTCTATGATAATTAGAAAATGAAAAAAAAAAAAACATAGGGGCATAGTCATATGGCACAAAAATATTTGTGCTAGTGTCATTATCCAGGGAGGAAACAGTCGACTATGTTTGTATGGAGAGAGCGCCGGTACCCTTTCGCCTTAAAAAACATAATTTGTCCGTTAGTATGTCATGCAACAAACAATAGCAGATACTTAGGTCACATTAGCTAGCGTATATAAAGTTCATATCCACTGACATTTACACATGGTTCTTTTAATTAGTGACCTTTGACGGACGTTGGAGTTCCAGAAAAAGTAAATAAAAATATCCATAGGAACTACACTACATAATAAAGAAAGAAAACACTAAAAAGTCTGTAAGCATTTGGAAGCAATTACAACAATTTAAAAAACCGGCCAAGCGCGAATCTGACTTGGCTGTTAGGAGGAGAGATGAGAGATTTTTCAGGGTTTTTTTTCAATAGATCGCATGAAATTATAGTTATTATAAGCACACTTAATAAATTATAATATATTTACTTACTAATTAATTTAGTTAATTAATTTAATAAATTAGCTGCGGGTAATAATGACCACAATTGTTTTAAAACCTGGATATTGTAGTGACAAAATAAATAACTTAATTGTAGTTCAGTTTGAAAATAAAGCAAATATTTATCTAATGACCTGTTTTCAAGTAGTTTTATCGTATTTTTACGAAATATTTAGTTTTTAATTAAGGTGGCAGGTGGCCCTTAATACCCTTATTACTTGGCTTTAGGTGCGTATAATTTATTATATAGACTAGTAACTGTGTCATAATAATTAACGATAAAACATAATTGTCAATTATGGAGTATAACGATGGGTAATTTCTTCTGGACACGTTCTGAGAGGATGGTATAGGTTCTGGACAAGTCTACTCTATCTAACATATGTCCCAGGCACTACAGGTCTTTATGAATAGAATGGATTTAAGTTAAATCATCTGGATTGGATATTATAATGAAAACTCAATCTATGATTTCATAGTAAAGACTTCAACGGGCGTAAAAAACTATGTTATATTTGCTGTCGCGATGAAACCCGCGGCTTAGTTGGCTCCAGACGTATTTTCTCTGGACAAGGTCGACTAAGATGAGAGTGTAGTATAAGCACATGAGTGTCCACCTTATCCTCACGAAAAAAGGCTCCAACAAAGGTCTAGTTGCAGAAAAAGCCCGTATACAAGAACATCTATCTGTCTATACGTAACTATATTGAATCTAGATACAAGATACCTAAGTATTCTAGTTTGAAAGATGTACCAGTTTGTTGAGAATCAAGTTATTTCCTAAGTCTAGGCAACGTAGATATCTGAGTAGACTTGACCGATGTCAATGAAACCAACGTTGCTTGTTTATCGCTAACCCTTGCTATAACTTGTATACTTCGTAACTGCAAGTTAATATAACATAACCACGTTCACCTGGCTTGCTTACTCTCTTTTTATTCAGAACTAGCTTTTATCCCTGACTTGCTTTGTAGGAATTAATTGACCGATTTTCTTCCCTAGCGGATGGCGTCTACGTCATAATAGCTATCCGTTATTAAGGTGTAGACCCATTAACTTACAACGCCCATGCTTTTGTTGTAGAAAATTATATAATGACATTCCCTATCCGTACAGCAAGGGAATGGAATCAGTTGCTTTCTGCCTGCGTCTGTCCTTCAAGTCCCATGTGATGTTCTGAAAACGTATCTCTAAGACCGCATTGCATCGTCAATTACCATGAGGCAAAGGCAAAACATCTTTTAAACTGTTCTCGGTGGCGCTATGATTACTTATAGGTATATAAAATAAAACTGAGACGTTTTGCATGAAACCGCAAGCTTCACCCGCCATTTCGCTCTCTTAGGGGTGGAATTTCGATACCTCCTCGAAATGTTATGTATCTAAAACCAGCGGCCACCTGTGCCAGCAACCAGCAGCCATCTGTGCGTTGTTATATCAGCCAGTTTGGAGTTTTAATTTTATATATACATATATATGAATGGCAGCAAGGTAACGTAACGTGGTTATAGTAGAACCGCATCGCGGTCGCAGCTTAGACGGTGGCGAGTGCATTGCGCCGAGCGCCGACGACGCGACGTCGTGAAACCGGTTCCTAATCGCCGCCTCGTCCGATCGCTCGCACTCGTGCTCCCTGCCTTCTCCCGGCCTCCTCCCTGCATCGGTTCTTGAGAAAAACTCAGAATAAGTGCATTTATATACCTACCTCATATATTATTCTTATAACTTTACACTGCGTCTAGGACCTAGGCAATTGCAAAATCACGCGCGCCAAATTCAGGTTTTTCTAAAAATTACAAAGTTGGAAATTGAAACTATTAAATTTCCTAAACACAAAGTTTAGAAAATTTTCTAAAATAACAATTCAGTTTTTTTAAGACCTCGTTGTGAATAATTTTGTTGCAACATCTTGAAAATTTTCATAAATTTTCAGTAAATAGGGGTAAATTTATCGAAGTTTAAATTAATAATATTCTTTCTTCTTATTTCCATGCAAAAATATTTTTAAAAAAGCAATATTATGTAATTGGTATCAAGACGATGTGTTTATCGTGACAATGACACAGCAATCCAGAACTGTAACGGTCCAAAGCTTGCAAACTAGTCTCGCCACATAAAAACTCCAACTAGTTATGTATTATAACTCAACCCTTACCTACTTACAAATAATTTCCCACATCTAAAATTCTCACTAATCCATAATGATTGTCGTCTCGAGCTAGTGCACAGGTTCACGGTGTCTGAGCTTGGCATTTCTTTCCAAGGACAGGCCCGGTCTTAGTCGGCTCTGCTATGTTTTTACACGCGGCGTGCCAACGTGCCTAACTGCCTGATCATTTGTGAGCTTTTTAAGGTTAGGATTCTAAGGTTTCGCTAAAGGGAGCAGTATAATTTAGTACTTTGCCGCAACACGGTTATTAAACTAAAGCGGAGGGTATAGTATTTACCCTGCTGTTACTTTAAATTAAATATTCACCAAAACACTTGTAACAGGTAACAGCTGCTACAAGTGTAATATCTGGACAAATAAAGATTTTTGATAATCATCGATTTTCCTAATTAACAAGAATCAATTTTCATCAGTGTTGATTTTTCCATAAATATGAACCTCATATAAGTATTGGTACTTATATGAGGTTCATATTTATGGCAACGCACGATAAATATGATAGAGCAAGCAATGATTCCCAGAGAAGTCTGGACTCTGACTCTACAACCCATCGTAAAAAATTAATAATTCCGGACCTACCGTTCCCAACTCAGTTTTAATATGAGCCATAGTTAAGAATCCCCGTTCACATAATTATGAAAATATAAAAGCAATAAATGATCATTATGATCATGAAAAGGATTTCGACAATATGTCGAAATAGCAATAACATCAAAAAGACAGGTCTCAGCTACTGAAATCTAGAATTTTGATGGCTTCGTTTGCGATGAAAAGTTATCTTTTTTTGCTACTACCAAGAATAGGGCAATATCGACGGTTTATGGATGACTAGCTGCGCCCCGCGGTTTCACCCGCGTAACTCTCGATCCCGTAGGAATATCGGGATAAAATGTGGCCTATGCTATCTACATACCGAATTTCATTGCAATCGGTTCAGTAGTTTTAGCGTGAAGGAGTAACAAACATACACACAAACTTTCACATTTATAATATAAGTAGGAATTAGAAAGTAGGATTATACATTTTAGTATATATACATATGTTTATGTCAAATTATAGTACTTACACACAATTTTTACCACGTAACAATAATTTTCCATAAGCAACAATGACAACTTTAGGCTTTCATATTCACATTCAGGATTGCAGTCCGGATCAAAACCCTATCTATTTTGGTTTGTAAATTATTAATAACTAGCTTTCATCCGCGACTTCGGCCGCTTAGGGGTTGAATTTTTCTAAATCGTTTCTTAGCGAATGCCTAACGTTTAATAACAGCTAGCTGTATGCCAAACTTTATCCCAATTCCATTGGCTTAAGCTGGGCGTTAAAATATCAGTTTGTACTTGTACTCAAATATTCCAGGTGCCTACGTATTTTAGCGACTATCCTATAGGATAAGACCTAGCGATAAAGAATATGTACCTACTTATAAAACTTTACGTGTCTATCTAAATCGTAAAATCGATGCCTTTTAACTCATACAAAAGAAATATATTACAGAAATGTTATAAAATTCTTGGAGTTTTATTTGAAATGAAAACGATCACGTCTGCCATGTACCTGCCTCAACCATCATCGCAAGAACTCGAGTCTCTTCCATTGCTACTAAGACAAAACGCTCGTCAAATACACCCACGCAACTGCATCAAAAATACGTTAAAAATCCAACTTTGTCCACCAAAGATAGAGTTGATTTTGGTTTGGGTTCAACTGTTCGATACGCCGTTTCGTACTGAGATGGTGTTAGTGGTCAATAACAGTGGTGTTAGCAAAAAGTGCATCAGTCGGCGACAGCATTCCAAGATCGCCCTTAGGTTCTAAATAAGCGAATTGCAATTGCTCCTGCCTGTCTCTCTAAAGGTTTATGACTGGATGTTTTTATCGAATACCTTTGACATTTCAAATTGTATTTAAGAGGATCACATGCCATTTTTTGATAGAATTTTTGTCCCGCGGCATACCTTATTCACCTACCTATTTTCATCCCTTCTATTGAAACAAAATGGCAATCGCTTTTTTTTCTATTAATTATGGCTTCGCACGGCTTGTGCATTTAGCCAGTGTCAAGTTATATTTTGCATCAAATTATGACCCGATTTTTCATAAATCGGTTCATAATTTGTATTTCAAAACAGTCAAAGTCGTAATAGTCCGTCAAGTCATAGTATAGCGGTGGCAAGTTTACCATAACCTTAATAGGAGATTTGGAGGCAACGAGAAAACTTCATGTTTGACACTGATTTTTACTTTCACTACACTTGTGCACTTTCACAGAACTAAATTGAATAACATTCCACCAGAATTATACAATTCAACTCGGGTTACAACTAAGTTACATGAAAATAAAACTGCAGCACGACATGTTGTTAACTCGTTCCCGCCAAAACTCCATGGCAATCGCTTAGTTTGTATTCTAGGCTTACATGTTTTACTTTTTATATTTAAATAACTTGTAACTTTCAAGTTATTTAAAAAAGAATCATCTCAATCGGTTGATCCGTCTTGTGTGAAATCAGTGAACAAAGGTACATAAAATACGCAACGAATTAGGAACCTTGTCCTTTCTTAGGAGTCGGTTAAAAGCGAAGAAATATACAAGCTTAGTTTATAATGAATTAATTACACAACAAAAAGGGACACCAAAATCTTACAGCTTTAAGGGGAGAAAAGAGTTATTTAGCGGTATGTAACCCTCTTAAGTAGGTGGGTAGGTTACGTCATCAGTTGCCAAGTGCCCGTCGACGTCGTCGTCTATAAGGTGAATGATACCTAATTACTTGTAATTAAAAATATTATAAAGTTTTTGTAAAAATAACCCGTAATTCATAATCTACAACATAATTTCTCAAATACTAAAAGCTTAATCAGTCCTTGAAACTGTCTTAAATTAACGATTGATCCGTAAATTACACACTATATTTATAATGTCACTATCTATCAAAAAAAATATGTTGGCCGATTCCCAGGCATAACGAATAAAAAAATCACACAAATCGGTTCAGCCGTTTCAAAGAGTTTGGTAACTAACGAAATATAAGTAAGTATTAAGTTTTGGAGTCCCAGTGCAAAGGCAATCTTCTAGTCTTTGCGAGGCCACAGGGGTCCGTAGCTAGGTCGGGAGTTTTATTTACCAGCGTAATAACCTCTAATTTGGGTCTGGGAACGCCTTGGAAGACGAGTTATGTTTTTAAATTATGTTTGTATTGTGTTTAATTGTTTACTAAAAAATGTGTAGAAGGGTAAAATCTATAAAGCCGTGATAAGACCTGTCGTCATGTATGGATCGGAATGCTGGGCCGTGAAGAAGAAGGATGAGAGAAGATTACATGCAGCGGAGATGAGAATGCCAAGATGGATGTGTGGAGTAACGAGGATGGATAAAATAGAAAATGAGTATATCAGAGGAAGCCTGAAAGTAGTACCAGTTACTGAAAAAGTAAAAGGGAACCGTTTGAGTTGGTATGGACATGTGATGAGAAGAGAAGAGACGCATGTAACTAGAAGAGTGATGAGTATGAATGTAGAAGGATGGAGAGGAAGAGGGCGACCTAAAAAAAGATGGATGGACTGCGTGAGACAAGACATGAGAGAGATGAATGTTAACGATGAGATGACGACTAATAGGAGTGAATGGAAGAAGAAGACATACTGCGCCGACCCCAAATAAATTGCGATAAGGGCAGGAAGATGATGATGATGATGATGTGTAGGTACCTATGGAAAGTAAACTTGCAAATATTTTTTCAGAAAAACAAAAATAGATATCGTGAGCTTCACTAATTCAATTAACATAACGAATTATAATTAACAAGACTAGGTATTTGTCTATAAAAGAGCGACTAACGCCGCAAGTGCACCCCATTGATTCATATCAAATGTAGCGTGACTAAAATATTCTTAACAAAAACCATAATTACACCTTCTATAATTATCTATTAGCTACTTGCGTAACAAAATGATAATTATCCACGTCGAATAGCAAAATAATTCAAATAAAATTAATGTAGAATGACATGAAAAGCAAATGGCGGACGAGATGGCTACATGTTTTTTTTTTCTATTCATAGATTGACTGCTAGTACCTATCTACAATCTACAGTGTGTTATAAAAAAATCCTTTTACCCCAGTTAGACTAACATGCAGGTGCCTAAATAAATATGAATAAACTAATAATATTCCAAGACTGATTGGCTGAATATCAACGCATAGGTTAAATCAATGGATTAAAATAATGACGCAGGCATTTAAGAAATGTTTTTTCAACAATTCAACTCCTACACTAGAAGTCACGGGTAAATGGGATAAAAACACGAAAAAAAAAAGTATTTTTAAGGTTTGGAAAAATTTGATTTAAATTAACTGAAAATTTAACGTGTTTTTAAGATGTGGCAACCCATGTCATTGGCAGTAGTCAATGTTAAAAAAAAGTCAATATCTATACTCTAAATAAATTAGGCTTATTTTTCTAACCATTATTTTGACGAGGCTTTAAAATCCGTCAAGGGACAAGGAAAAAGGGCCCCCTTTTCTGACAACTTCATAAGTCATTAAACCTCTTTATTAAATTGCATTAAAATGAGAACTCCTTAGTATAACACGTTTTCACATCTACGGCTACGTCCGCGTCCCCTAGATTTTTTTGATAAGTTTCGGAGATACCTACCGCCTACCATGTACCTAAGTGATTTTCTTTACACGCTGTATACCCAATATAAAAGTACATCTAATATAGTCTCGGGGTCTAAGACCTGACGTATAAGATCCATAGATCCTCCCATATAAGGGCTATGTCAATTTATTGCACGCAGTTGATCGTACTCGTTTCCAGCGCATTCTAACCAACTCCTGCGACGCCATTATTTTTATATGTTTTTATTTTTTTTATTATTATAATTTATAACTAACGACCCGCCCCGGATCGCACGGGTAGAAGGGTTTGAAAAATTTACAGGTTCTATTCCTGTCTAGGGTAATGACTTTTCCAAAAATCTAATGATGCTAATCTGCCTGAAGCCTGCCTAGCCCTGAAGGCCCATATAAAAAAAGAGGGTGATCTTAAAAGGTTTTCTTTTTTTACCTTTGGAGGTACGGAACCCTAAAAGTAGTGTTGTAAAAAACTCGAGTCCGAGAGTCTAAATTTGTAAGCTCGACTTAATTTTGCATGCTTGGTAGACTAATAAATTCACAAGTCAGAGTCGAGTCGAGCATGAGTCGCCGGAGTTCGGACTCGAGTCGAATAAGAGCTCGAGTCGAATAAGAATTCGAGTCTCAGAACCAACTCGAGTTTGAATACCAGACTCGAAACAACTTCTTCTCAAAAAACTCTTGAGTACAACAAGTTCAAATCGTCTTGGTAATAAGTCTATCCGAGCTTCGATGTGTCTTGCATCGTGGATTCCATTTTTTGAATAATATTTTTTTTCTGTTTAATTAACTTTGTGATAGATAACACTGTTGTTTCCGAATAAATACAAATATTTTGATTGAGCACTACATTTTTATTATTTTCTAGTTTACACCAAAGTAAAACATCAGACCAACCGAACTGTATTAAAGTTTAACACACATTTCACAACACCGCTTAGTAGCTTACCAGACTTGAGCGCGACTCGTTTCCTAAGCAGACTCAAGCACACAAATAGACTCGAGCACTAATACCGAACTCGAGTCTATTCGGACTCTTAAGTAAAACTAATACATCAAGCAGTAGAGTTTCTGTTTACGAGTCAAGTCTTGTGATTTAGAGTCGAGTCAGAATATCTAGACTCTCGGACTCGAGTTTTTTACAACACTACCTAAAAGTCACCCTATATACGACTTAAATTTTTTCCAAAATGTTTTAGCCAATATACAACACTTCCTTCGTTCCAAACATGAATCGCTCATCCCATTGGTTAAACCGTATGAAAATCCATTCAGTGTTTTTTGGTATAATATAGAGTTTAGACAGACAGACAAAGGGGGGCCTTGTGTTATAATAAGTATAGATATTTAGTGTTCTACAATAGAAACATGATAGATACCATAGCGGTTAATATACCTATTAAAATCACCTAACTAATAAATGATAATTTCTTTCTTGTGGTTAAGTTTCATTATGTTTAATATTCATGTTTTATTATGGTTTTTAAGAACTCATTAAAAGCGCAAAAAGGAGCCAATAGCAAAATGCATGTCGCCTATTAGCTAAATTGACAATTATTGTATTATAAATTTGACGACCCAGTTGGCACAATGGTCACCATGCCGGCCTGCCAAACACAAGGTTGCGGGTTCGGACGTGTATTTTGCTTAGATATTTGTCTGTGTTTGTTGTTTCTATGTATTAGAATAGAATAGAATAGAATAGAATAGAATAGAATATTATTTATTTGCAACAAAATAAGAAATCACAAAGTCTATAATAAGTATTATAAGTTTATATTTACGAAAGAAAAGTATATAAGTAGTATATCCGTTGCCTAGCACCCATAACACAAGTCTAGTTACTTTAGCTTGGGGCTAGATGGCGATGTGTGGAATGTCCTGCGCTATTTATTATTATTAGTGATTTATCTATCTTCTTCTTATATATAAAAATGAATTGCTGTTCGTTAGTCTCACTAAAACTCGAGAACGGCTGAACGGATTTATCTTATCTTAGTCTTGAAATGTTCGTAGAGGTCTAGGGAAGGTTTAAAAGGCGAGAAAAAAATCGAATAATTTCCGGGAAAACCCTATCAATTCCTACGGGATCGGGACTTACGCGGGTGAAACCGCGGGGCGCAGCTAGTCTATAATATAAAAATGAATCGCAAAATGTGTTGGTAAGCGCATAACTCAACAACGCCTGGACCAATTTGGCCAATTCTTTTTTTGGTCTGTTTGTTATTATCAGGAGAAGGTTCTTATGAAATAAAAAATTAAGAAAGTTGCGCAGAAAATTATTACGCGGGTGAAACCGCGGGGCGTAGCTAGTTATTTATAAATTGTTGTTTCCATACAATCGTTTTTGTGTGCCTACTTACAATTAACAACAATTTATTATAAACACCAATAGAAAACATATGGTAAAATTCTCCTTTTTTCTGGATTACAACTTAATTGATAGTATTTCGTAAACTAGATGTGGAAAAAAATATATGCATTTTAAGTCACTTGTTTTTCATTGTCTTCATCAGCATCTGACGAACTTATAGGTACACTAGCTTTTGTACGCGACTTCGTCCGCGTAAATGTCGAAAGTGGCCCAAGGAATCACGTTGTCCCATACAAAATTTGCACCCCCTTAGGGGTAGAATTTCGGGAAATTCGTTCTTATCGGATGCCTACGTCACACAAAGAACACACCTTCCAAGTTTCAGGTCTCTACGATCAGCGGTTTAGGCTGTGCGTTGATCCGTCAGTCAGTCAGTCATTCAGGACAAATCATTTATATGTATAGATACTAGTTGTCCCGGCAAACGTTGTTTTGCCATAAAAAATAGATGTTGTTCGATTCTCAGACTAAAGTATACATATATACAACTAGCTGCGCCCCGCGGTTTCACCCGCGTAAGTCCCGGTCCCTTGGTAATATCGGGATAAAAAGTAGCCTATGTGTTAATCCAGGTCTCAAGCTATCTAGATACCGAGTTTCATTGCAATCGGTTCAGTAGTTTTAGCGTGAAGGAGTAACAAACATACACATACACACACACACACACACACAAACTTTCATATTTATAATATTAGTAGGATAAATTTCATACAAATCGGTTCGCTCTTATAGGTAACTAACACCGCGACACAAGAATTGTATATATATAGGGATAAATAAAGGATCTTCAAAGTCATTTTTGTTCAAAGTTTTGCGATTATTCTTTAGCTATTGACGATAGGTATTGTGCATTTGGTCCCTTTAAGCACCTAAATGTTAATTTAATTTTTACAAGTGGATAGTTTTAAAGCCGAGTTTTCAGTTTACGAGTTTATTTAGATACGTGTAGGTCGGATGGCTTCGCGGATGCCATTCGGATAGAATAAGCACGTCTTTGGAATTATATGTATTCTTCGATTAGCCTACTGAGTTTTCTTTGTCCCACAAATTTTGGGACATCTTAAATAATATTCTTCCTTAGTCCTAAATTTTTTTTTATACCCGCTCCGTTATTTTTTCATATTTTTTTGTAGAAATCAAACTTACTTTAATGTATACAAGCAAAAAAGAGTTATACGTATTATAAAATATTTAAAATCAATCAATCGAATTGGTAATAAGTATACGAATTTTAATAAAATTAAATAATTTTAGAAAAAAAATATTTATTTATTTTTATTTATTTTATTTATTTTATTTATTTTATTTATTTTATTTATTTTATTTATTTTATTTATTTTATTTATTTTATTTATTTTATTTATTTATTTATCAGAAAAACTACATCTATCATTACAGGATTCCCCAATGCAATAGTGTAGTTAAAACAAAGGAGAATGGTCTTTCTGGGCCTGAAGGCCTCATGAAACGAGTCATATATCAAATGAAAGGTGGTTTCAAGAGGAACATTTTATTGTAGGACCACTTTTTCAAATTAGTTGTGAGATCGGAGTTATAGGTCATTAATGATAGGTGATCGATTCACTCTCCGTACACCAGTAGGGAGTATTAACGCCTTAATAGAATCAAATGTAGCCATCGTATAGCAATGAGTCATATATCAAATGATAGGTTATTTCAAAAGGAATAATTTAATGTATGATGATTTTTAAAATTATTTTTATTTTTAGTGTTATAGGCCATTTATGCTAAGTAGTACGTATAGGTGACTGAGGTCTTCTCTTGTGCAATGCAAAAGCTTGATTAGAACCAGATGTTTGTCTCCTCATGAAACGAGGCATATATCAAATGAAAGGTGGTTTCAAGAATTTTTTTTATTTTAAGACCACTTTTTCAAAATAGTTGTGGGTTCGGAGATATAGGTCATTAATGCTAGGTGGTCATTTCACTTGCGAGTTTTCTCCGTACACCGCTAGGGAGTATTAACGCCTGAATAGAACCAGATGTATCCATCATATAGCAACGAGTCATATATCAAACTAGCAGCGCTCCGCGGTTTCACCCGCGTAACTACGTGCGTAATATCGAAATATAAAATAGTCTAAACCCTTATTCAACAATGGACTATGCAACATAAAAATATTTTTTTTCTATCCGAACCAGTAGTTTCTGAGATCAGAGCGTTCAAACAAACAAACAAACACTTTGTATGCTAAGTAGTAGTTATAGGTGTTTAATGTGGTTTTTCAATAATAAATGAAAAACCACATTAAACTTAACACAAAAACATAATAAAATAACAAAAGATATTACTAACTAAAACGTTTAAAATAATTAAAAACGCATTTGCTGCATAAGCTGCATCTGCATAAGCTATTGCATAGCTTTTATCGCGGGCTTTGAGCGCAGCGCCCGAATCAAGAATAAAACCTAACACCCCCGACTCCACCCACCATGTAGCTCGGCCGAGCGTTCGCTTAAGTGTATGTATATGGTACGAAGCTCGCACGATGCAATAGCTTTACCGCGGCAGTCCCCGGGTGCCACACATTTTTTTTTAAATAAAGGAACAACACTGACCGTACGGTCGTATAAAGCCACATCAGCAACATCACGACAGGGCACTGGCGGCGGCGCAGCATGGTCATACGACGCTTTGGCCATTTTCGTCTTTACATTTATTTTGTTAAATAAGATAATAATATCTTAAACTAAATATATATCTACTTGAATTCGATTACTGAGAAAAAACCTACTAAGTACTAAACTCTGGCAATATACAGAAGCCGTGCGAAGCTATGATTTGACATGAAAGTTGTCAGTGAAAGCGATTTTCCCTATGGCTGAAAGTTTTACTTTCAACACGCTCGTTAGGCACTTTCGGAGTATGAATAATGAAGAGTACCTTTTGTTTTTTGAAGATACCTAGTCCAAAAAAGATGGTTTTGCTTTGTCGGAACTTATTGATTGCAATAGGTTCCGCCAAAGCAAAACCATCAACATCAAAATGGCTTGCGTATGGCTTGCGTATGGCTTGCGTATTTGTGACTCGTGATGGCACCTATACCTCGGTTACGATAAGCATCATGCTTTTTATCAGCCTGTTGTGTCACTAAATAATGCTAAATAGTGATGTCTATATCACGACAGACATTGTCAACAATTTCTAATACTACCGAATACTTACTTCAGTACATTTAACGATCTCTTACTTCGAAACCATTAATATTTCGAAAAAGTAGTCATACAATAAAATGTTTCCCTTAAAACCACCTTTCATTTGATATATGACTTGTTTCATGAGGAGGGCAACATATTCTGTTTATAGCCAAGCATCTGCATTGCATAAGGAAAGACCTTAGTCACCGATATCTACTAATTAACAGAAATTACCTATAACCCCTAAAATAGAAATAATTTTTAAAAGTCATGATACACTAAATTATTTCTCTTGAAATAAACTATTATTTGATATAATATGACTTATTACTATACGATGGCTACATCTGATTCTATTCTGGTGTTAATACTCCCTAGTGGTGTACGGAGAAAGTTCGCAAGTGTACCGACCACCTACCATTATTAACCTAAAACTTCTTTAAAAAAAATTACTTAAAAAAAAACTCTACTTAAAAAAAAATGTTTTTCTTGAAACCACCTTTCATTTGATATATGCCTCGTTTCATGAGGAGATCTAATTCTAATCAAGCTTTTGCATTGCACAAGAGAAGACCTCAGACACCTATACCTACTACTTAGCATAAATGGCCTATAACTCTAAAAATAAAGTAATTTTAAAAATAATCATACATTAAATTATTTCTTTTGAAATAACCTATCATTTGATATATGACTCATTGCTATACGATGGCTACATTTGATTATATTAAGGCGTTAATACTCCCTACTGGTGTACGGAGAGTGAATCGACCACCTATCATTAATGACCTATAACTCCGATCTCACAACTAATTTGAAAAAGTGGTCATACAATAAAATGTTCCTCTTGAAACCACCTTTCATTTGATATATGACTCGTTTCATGAGGCCTCCAGGCCCAAGCTCTGTACATTTTTTCCCATTCTCCTTTAAATTAATTATAACAAATAATCCATAAAGCTACTTTTTGGAATTCACTCTTCCCGCATATGAATACGTCAATTTGTTCGTGCGTAATTGCTCTTACGGTGAAGGAAAAAATTGTGATGAACCCCGCGGCTGGGTAGCTCTAGACGTAGTGACGAGTTCTTTCCTCTAGACATGTTCGACTAAGCTGATAGGTATAAGCCTACTCCATCTAATACATCTCCCAGGCACTAGGGGGCGTCTTATAGCACAGATTCACTAATAATTCATCTAGATTAGATTAGGCAAATACTTATTAATCTAGTATATTTCAAAGAATATACAAGTCATAGCTACCCACAGCCCTATGAATAAAGTAAGCAGCAAATTATCCAATACCTTCGTCTCCATCTAAATATATTCCATTCAGAATATATCGCTGTTATTCTACGTACAATCAACGTTCAAAATTACACCGCCACCGTATCATATACAATCCTGTGCAGCACTATTCGAACATTATAACAACGTAACCTGTGGATCGAACCCACGTCGGTTGATGAAGCGAGTGGCGGCTTATACCACTCACACAGCTTAATACATAGCTAACACGTTGAAAATAATAATCACACTGAGTACTTTTAATTCCAGTATTTATATTTGTGTGTAATGTCTATTATAAGAAGGTCGTAAGTACAATACTTGTTTATAGTATTATTGTAGCAAACTGATAGTGTACTTGTGACGCAAACTGAACCTACCTTCTACTGAATAAATACAATAACACTTGGTGTTATTTATAATTATATTATGTTAAATTCCATGTTACTATGTTTATGGGACACAATCATGGGGTCTGAAGTTTATTTATTTACTAGCTGCGCCCCGCGGTTTCACCCGCATAAGTCTTGATCTTAATTTATTCCCAATTTTCACATTATTTTAACTTACCCTGGCTGGACTGTGTTATGATGTTATGGTGTGACGAAGATAAATAGGGATTCATTCTTATATACTTACTAGCTGTGCCTCGAGGTTTTACCCGCGCTATTATATTCTATACATATAAAATGCTTTGTCCTGAATGACTGACTGACGGATCAACGCATAGCCTAAACCGCTGAACGTAGAGACCTGAAACTTGGAGGGTGTGTTCTTTGTGTGACGTAGGCATCCAATAAGAAAGGATTTTCCGAAATTCTAACCCTAAGGGGAAGAAAAAGGGGGGGCAAAGTTTGTATGGGACAACGTGATTCCTTGGTCCTTTTTTGACTTTTACGCGGACGAAGTCGCGGGCTAAAGCTAGTTTTTTAATATAAGAATCTTCTCCAGACTATTTACTTTCACTTGTCATACTATATTTGTTTTTAGGAATTAATCTCTATCAGCAACACAATTGATTTGTTTAATAAATTGATTATTTTTTTGAAAATTGTTAGGTTCGATTCCTGGCTAGGGTAATGACTTTTTCAAAAATCTAATGATACCGTTTTAGTATTTCAAAATCAAAATCGAACACGCAGCTCCTTTCAGCATTTATCGCTATCTCTTATAGTTTAGCCCTGAAGGCCAATGTAAACAATTCACCCTGTAAATTAATCACCAAACCAATGACACTTAGCTGGTTTTAAGGGTTCTGTACCTAATTTAAATAATAAAATATGTAAATAAACCTAGAATACAAACTATTCAAGCTTTTGACATAAATAACATTTCATTTTTTGACTATTTAAATGATGAAAACATGTATCCAACGAAAACTCCATCAAATGTCTTTGGGTACCTACTTGTAAGTACAAGTAACAGTAACAGTTGTGGAAACAGCCCATATCCAAGTGTATATGGGCTGTTTCCGCAATTAGACCTTTTTAATTGGGTCCTTTTTGCGTGAGGATGGAGTAGGCTTGCCCAGCACCTACTACCCTCTCGTCAGTTCTCTCCTCTGGACATGGCCGACTAAGCAGTCGGCCATGTCCAGAGGAGAGAACTTGTCAATACTTCTAGAGCCAACTAAACTGCGGGTTACATCACGATGTTTTCCTTCACCGTAAGAGCAATGTCAATAGCGCACATAATTTTTTCTTAAGAAAAATCCATTTGTGCACGGCCAGCCAGAATTAGAATCCACGACCTTCAGAATGAAAGTCGAGGTATCTACCACTAAGCCAACACCGCTATCTGTCATTGGGTATGTGATCATCTTAAGTGAAACTTGTCCACAAAGTTTTTCTAACAAGCTGTTTGTCCAGTATTTCAAGTCAGGTCTCTGTCCCTTATTAGACGTTATTATAGGGCAGGACATTCTGCCAACCAGATTGCAAGAACTAATTACTGTGGGAAAATATCTCGGTCCATATCTCATTAGACATGTGAATATTTAATGAAATAATGTAAAACAACGAAGTTATGCGCAAACAGCCATAAAAATAAATACCCTACCTGCGTGTAATAAGGGCATTTAAAAGGTATTTTAAAAACTTTAATATTAGTGACTAAATAGCAAGAAAATAAACAAATACATTATTTTTCAGATTGACACTAAAGCAAATATTTATCTAATGAACGGTTTTAAGTAGTTTTCCGTATTTTTACGAAATGTTATATTTAATTAAAGCCCTTATTACCCGCAAGTATCTTATTAGTACATCTAAATGAGAACCTCCTCCTATTTTTGAAGTCGGTTAAAGATTATTTGTATACGTTCTGTTTTCCACAAGTAGAACTCTTTCGTTAAGTCCTTTTTGCGTGATGGAGTAGGTTTGCCCCGCGCCCATGCTACCCTCTCAGCTTAGTCGACCGGGTCTGGAGGAAAGATCTCTTCAATACGTCTGAAGATAACTAAGCCGCGGGTTTCATCACGATGTTTCCCTTCACCAGATAGTACCTATACTAAGTACAGAAACCTATCTGGTACTAAATACTAGGGAATGCAATCTCGCCAAAAAAGGCCAAGATCTCGGCCTTTTTTAGCGCGGAATATAAACTCGAGGGATCTCGTATGAGCCCCAATCTCGCGAAATCTGCATTCCCTACTAATTACTGATAACCTGGCAACTTTTTTACAATTTCGTTCAAGTTAAACCCCCATTGACTTATTTACAACATTGTTTTCAAATTCTCGAGCATGTCCTGAGCATAGGTCCTGAGCAACATTGTATGAACAACCCGTACCTATGTATGAAAACAACCATTATCATCATGGGATCTTTGAGCAATGTTTCCCAAACTGTGTGTCGTGATCCCCTCGGGAGTCGCAAGCTTGTCTATAGACGTTGCCTGTCAACAGGCTAAGGATAACGCCGTGGGTTTGTCGTGTGTGGGAGAATACCACCGAAAATAAAGGAGTATCCAAAATATACCTAAAATATCCGTGAAAATAGCGGGAAGTGGGAGGCGACAATTGAGAACTGAACCAGAATAGGAGCAGTATGTTTTTTGAGTATACCTACATAAAAATCCATTCTTTACGAAATGCCCATAGGTTTAACGATTAGAAGTGGTTTCACTTAAAAGAAAATTAATACTGGTATTGACCGGACCGGTCTATGTTGTTGCCGTTGCCGTTGATGTGGCGCGGGATGAGCGGCAATTTAAACCGGTAAAACGGATATCCGTGGTCTTCTTATAATATTTCTGCATATTAAGGGGGCCGCGCCGTAAAAAACGTTGAAAACCACTGTTTTAGTTAGAGTATGGGAAGAATAGTCGCTACTGACAGGACAGGACCACTTGTAGTAAGTCACTTGTTAGGTTAGGTACAAAGTAAATAATGCAGAGTTTATCTAGCTGTGCCCCGCAGTTTTACCGGCGTAAGTTCTGATCCCGTGGTAATATTCGGATAAAAAGTAACATATGAGTTACTCCAGGTCTCCATCTATTTATGTACCGAGTTTCATAGAAATCGATTTTGTAGTTTTTGCCTAAGTAACAAACATACACACACTCAAACACCAAACTTTTACATGTACCCTAATCTGGATAAGTTTTTCAGTCTTTTTTTGTTTGTAACCAATTGGCTTCGAAACTACTGAACAGATTTGGATGAAACTTGGTACGAAGATACATTGATATATGGGGAGTAGTATTGGATCGTAACTTACACAGGTAAAAGCACGGGCCTTTTGGTATAAGTAATATAAAAAATATAATTTCTTGTGTTTTTTAAAATATGGTTTTCTTTTTGTGTATTTTTATATTTATCTGTTTTTTTAAACAAAATTTAAACATTTAACACCACAAGCACAAACAAGAAAATTTTAAATCACGTAACATTTAAATTATTATTTTATTTATCTTGGTTTGTACACTAAAGAATTCCATCTATCTAGGTTCCGACAGTAGATATTAGTACTCGCGCAAGCTCTCGACAAAGCTGAGGAATGCCATTCAACCATCCCAAGACAATGTAACGTAAAATATTATATACTTAGCTAGATGGATATAAGCTTCGTCTACGACTGAGTAGGTACACATAGGTTGCTTAGGTGTTATGTCTATGTATTTGTTTCCGGTTTTCTCTGTGTGTTATTCAGACTTCAAAGTTTCTCATACTAACCAAGTTTCATTAAATCGGTCCAATGTTTCATTGTATTAATTAGTTACAAATTAAAAAAAAACTTTAGAGGTGTCAAGGGACACCCGGATGGAACGAAGTTTCTTTCGATTAATTAGCGAAGGAATTGTAATAAAATCAAAAAGTGTCGTTACTACTTTTCCGTCTAGTCCCCTTTCGCAACGCGCGATAAGGAATATTCGTTCCAATAAAAATCTCTAATCTTCTAGAAGATATAAAAATCAAAGTCCTGACTGACTGACGGACAATCAACGCACTTCGAGCTATTTGGCATCATAGTTTGGCATACATATTGCCATCGTCTCTTGTTTTAATTTCGATCGTCTTTTGTTTCCATTTCGACCGTCTTTTGTTTTCATTTCGATCGTGCTTCGTTTTCATTTCTATCGTCTTAATTTTTAATCGTCTTTTTTTGTTTTGATTTTCGTGTACCAGGGGATCCGATGAGATTAAAAAAATCTTAACAGTTCAGCTTCTTATAATCTAATTTTAAATTAGCTAGCACCCATCGTCCCCCCTAATCCAGTCCTGGCCTATAGTTTCTAAGACGTTTACAGCGATCAACGTTAGTATCAGATCAGTCTCAGAGGACAGACCTACCTACCTATACTACAAAACGTATGTTTTACAACATTTCCTAGGAGGCATTTACCAAACCGACGACGACGAGTAAAGTCGTTGTGTATAAGTTCAGACAAACCGCCGAGTAATATCCGAGTACATACATCATGGGATTTTATTTCCCCGCAAAGCGTAATTATGGCGAACGATTTACATAGAAGTCTTGAACTAGCTACGACTTTGAACTTGGCTCCCTTCGGATGGTGGGAACACGGTCACACAGGCGTGTAACTAGCGATCATTTTGTTGCTAATCTATTCGGAAAGCAATCGTTGGATAAGATATACTGCGCTTAGTAATTACTTTTAAGGTTTTTACATTTATTGGATTAAAGATCATTCCAGATCATGAAAAAGCAGCCATAGTTATTGAGTTTTGGCCATTGTTGCACACAGATAAAACTCAGATCGGATAAAAGATAGGCGTAGATAGTAGTAGGTGAACCTACCTTTAAAAATTTACATAAAAAATGCAGTCAGTGGTAATAGTTATTTCACCCGTTGATTATTTGTTGTCTGGAGTTGTTTTAGCGACATTGCAACTCTCTGTCGCAGACAGACAGATGGACAGACAGTGAAGTCTTAGCAAATAAAGCTTATGCACCGTCCCGCTACCCCGGGGGAGGGGCAGCGGGGATGTGTGGAACTCCCCCTGGCTTAAGATGGTGGGCAGCCAGGGGTTTACCCACTAAAACTCCACCGGGTCCTCTCTCGCTTTGATGTCTTCTACGGCCCCAACAGCGCTGGTCTCAGAAAGACCTTCGTACGGAGTTAGAACTCCGCAGCCACTTCGGTCGCAGAGGACAGGGAAAGCGGCAACGCCACACCGACAGTCCTCTTCCTCTGCGACCCCACCGCATCCGCCATCTAACGGTGGCGGCCCCGTCAGGGCCACGGAAGGTAGGGGAAACGGCTCACCGCAATACCAACCCTCTCCCGCCGTGGCCCTCGGTCCTCAGTTGCGGTGCAGCCCATACTACACCGCAACCCGTCTCAATCGCAGTACTGCCCATACAGCACTGCGACCTACATCTCGTACCGTTCACACCGGACTTTGCGGGGAAGTCGGTGGAGCGGTCCGTCTCGGGCAAGCCAGCTCCTCCAGCCTGGCTTGGCCCTGGGTTTCTCTTGGCTTCACCGTGGTTAGCAAGGCCACGGTTACTTAGCCCCCCCCCCCTCTACGGTTAGCAATAAAGTCCTGTTTTTACCCTTTGGGTAGGGAACCCTAAAAAGAAGAAATCCTCTCCCTATATTTTTAATTTCTAGACGCTATTATTTTTAATATGCCCTTAGTTCATCTAAATTCTAAATGATCTATGCGTTACGTATCGGTGCAAGACGCATACCTCTCGCTGCAGTGTGTACTTAGGTCCCACGCACACTATCACAAAGTTACGTGAAGGTACATATACGTAATAAACCAGGCGCACACATACACACACGCAGCCGTAGCCAGTGTGGCCAGGCCAACGTCCCTAACAAACTGATACTTATGTTATGTTTTATTTATACTTTCTTAGCTCTCGGGAGCGGAGAATAACGTGGTAACTACGATTTAGAAGTTAGATACCAAGTTTTTTTAGGAAGATAATTTTTTTACACAAAATAGGCTTGCATTTGACCTCATCTCATGATGGGAAGCGCAGATGAGGCCGAGGATGTAGCATGCTCGCCAAGAAGGTAAATTCACTTAGACTTAAAGACTCTAAGGTTGTAGTTTTGGGGGAACAGCGACGCGGGCAGAAAGTAGTTATCCCGATATTCATACAGGACGCTGCAACTTCACATATGGTAAAAGTTTCAATTTAGGGTGACACACAGCATAAAAGATTCATCAAAATCGGTTTAATAGTTTCAGATCCGATTTATTAAAAACAAAAAATAATCAAAATTAAATATTCGTTTAGGTAAGCCTTATCCAATCGAATATTTAATTTAATAAGGTATGCTGATTTCAAATTTTTGAATTGGTAAATTCATCTAAAAATGTCTGATAAGAACAAGTTACTGTAAATTAGAATTCACCATATAATAGCAACCTACCTTCCTGTTCAATACCTGAATAAAAAGCATATAAGCAAATAAACTTAGTGAAAATCTATTAATCACTAAGTTTATTTTTTTATTTTAAACAACGCAACTGTCTGAAGTCCAAATATAAATTGAGCTATTCAATTCAGTAGCAGTATCCACTTAAGAAAACACCCCAAAATTATCCAATAGCAAAAAAATCTGAACCACTTTCGCTCTCAAAAAGTGTATTAACCAAAAAAAGGGTGAAAAAACGTAATTTTCCGTAGCTAGTTGCTACCTCATTCCTCTTCCCTGTGGCATTAGGAGCGCGTCTGTGTACCGTCTCGCGTTTACATGTGTGTGCATGTGTGTGTGTGTGTACGGCGCGGGCGCAGGTAACCGGGGACGTATGAATGGGACACGTTCACATTGCCCGTTCCTATTTCGAATTTATTTTCTTAGAAGATTCTTAGTGGGGTGTTAGTTTGTTATTAAATTTTGAAATAGGTATTTTAGATTGAATTAATTCACAATCGGACAGTATGAATACTTTTTAGCAGAAGAATATTTTTATTTTTCTCGTTTCCATCAGTTTACACATATCTTAAACCGACTTAAAAAATAAGAAGGTTCTCAATTCGATTGTATTTTTTTAATAATATCGCCGTTAATTCTAGTTTTAAGTGGGTAATTAGAGTTAGCCCTAAAATAAAAAAATCTGTAAGTTTTCGGACACTGGCCTAGTTTTGCCCAGGACTGAAATTGAAAGGGTGTGAAGGACACCTTTGTCCAGCAGCAGACGAAATAGGTTACCTAAATGATAACTTTCTAACATCGTCCTACAGGCCAAATAATCATTTTATTGGGCAACTTGAAAAAGGAACATGGCCAAAATGTAACAAAACCACGGCATTTTTTTTCTCCTCTATTACTTCAGCCTATTTACACAAAACCGTAAAGAATGAATCACTCCGTCCATTAGTGAAAACCGTATGAAAATCCGTCCAGTAGTTTTTGAGTTATTGCATTCAGTCAGACAGACAGGTTTTACCACAGGGTTTTAGACTCATATCTATGTTCATATTATAAAGAGTAAATATTGTTGCTGTTTGTAACAAATATACTCCTAGACCAATTTTGATGAAACTTTGTATGAGGATACATTGAATCCATAGGCTACTTTTTATCTCTAAATTCTTACGGAATCGGGACTTACGCGGGTTGAAACAGCGCTAGTAAAAATATGTACAGTCAAAACTAGAACCTCCTTTTTATGATGTCGGTTAGAAAAAGGAAAGGGGTGTGTGTTGTGTGCAGTGTGCTCGCTGACGTAATGAATGTGTCGATGCGCGCGCGCAGGGCGCAGGCGCAGGCGCAGTGGTAGACGGACCCTCGCGCCTCCCGGACCACACCACATTGTCTACAATCTTTCTAACTAGGTACGTTCTAATTGGTCTATCTTATTATACGTCAACCAATTAGATTATTTTATCTACTTCAGTGTTACGCTCTAAATTTGAAGGCGTTTAGTACCTAAAGTGTTTTTTTTGTTTTTTTTTCAAGGTACAGATTACGTCCCGGGATCAGTGTAGGACACGCTAGTCGCGATGGTGCACGTGGTGTGTCGTCGTCCGACCTACCCAGGGGCAAGTGAGTATTCTTTTTATTTCTTATTCTTAGAGTTAGACCCTTTTCTTAGTAGGCTACTGAAGAATTCGTTTTGGCGATTATTTTCGAAGTTGGACGATTTAAAATAAAACGAATACTAGGCCATCTCGGTTGGGCCAAAGATTAAGAAACAATAATTTTAAAATCCGTGAATCAATCGATTTGTTTTAGAAGTTAAAGTTTAGTTCTTTAATTAACGCTTTACAATTATTTAATACCAACTGTTTTTTAACTTCTTATTTTTGTCCCAGAAGCTTTTTTCACAGTTTTTTTCATTTGACCTTTTCAAAAACGTTATCATTTATTTAATTGACAAAAAATATATAAAAAGGTAATAAGAAATAAGTAACAACCGTTTATTAATCGCTTGAAATTGATTCTTTTTATTTGTATCTACCTACTAGAAGCTTAATACAGCATACCTAATAAAAAGTTTTTAAAAAACTTTAAGGTAGGTAAGTTACTATTTATTGAAATTAGCAACAAAACCCAAAAAGTACGCAATTTAAAATAAAAATGAACTAAAATCTTTTTTCATAGCTTCACAAAAAGAACATTGTTCAAAGCGTGTAGTTTTCCCGGCATTTTCCTAACGCGGCGCGGAGCGGCGTGTCGATGTCGGCCACGTCACTCTGACGCTTAGAACCTAACCTAGGCCAAGCCAGCGCACAGAGCGAGGTCAATACACCCACGGTCATGGCCGCTACTTTCACAGGAATAGAAACATACTTGTTTAGACTGGACGCAGGAATTCTTATTACATTTAACGTTACTGCATTTCGCTAATTGAATTTGGTTTTTTTTAATTCATAAAGTTAGCTAATTGTCTACGTAGTCCTAAAACGAATAAACCTATATTTAGTTATATATTTAGTTTGGCTTTAAGCTGGCTTATTTGGCCAACGAATCGGCATTGCCATCCAAAGAGGTAATGTCAGCCTTTTGGGCACCCTATCTAGAGAAACTAAATAAACCTAAAGGTTTTTAACGGCTTCAAAAAAAGGGAGGAGTTTCTGAATTCGTTGCATATTATTTTTTTATTAGGAAATCGATTGAGCCGATTAAATATTATGAGCATGAGGGTATAACAATCCCGGGGTTACTGATGAAAAATACTCATTGCTTTTTCGGTTAGGCCAAAATGGTCAATCTTCTTTAATAAAAATATATTCAATCTGTTAAAACATGGTACATTAAAATTAAATTGCGTTAAATTGAATTTAAAAAGAAACAATCGTTGCTTTCCAATACCCGAGTTATTGATAATTAAATAATTCGCCTACTTTACGTACTGAGAGACGATTGTCGTAAAAAGACGAGTGTCATTTTTAATCATATTTTTAACTTACGATCATTGACTAAATCAAGAAGAAAACACCGACCTAATATGTCGGTTTTCTTGTCGTTGAAAGGTAATATTCATGCCCACATACCTGTGCTAGGTGAGTGCTGACTGGCTTCTACTGAAAAGGTTATAAAATCGTTTGCGTTAGTCGTTAGGTTTTTGTAGGATAATTTACCTACTTTAGTTAGGTATCACGTTAGAGTAAAAGTTCCTAATACGTAGTTTTAGAAAGCTCATGTCGCCTATTGCCCATTAGACCGATCGTAAACAGCCGTTACACATCTATCTGATGCGTAACAAATGATCATTAATATAATTATTAATACTTTGGTTGATTCTCCAAAAGTTACATTTTAATATTTGTGCAAAGAAATAAATTATTTTTGGGGAGAGTCTCAACACGTCTGACGATTTATAAGAGCGAAGCGTATGAAATTTTACAAAATTCATACTAGTCCAAACTGTTCATACTCCGCTCCGTTGCGAGAGCTATCTAGATATACTATCCATTCTCTAAAGGTACGAGTTTTATCAACCGTTAGCTAACATAAGGTCTGGCATATTAATTGTTGTGACTACTACGTTTCCTACAACTGCGTTGAGTTAAATGCTTTGCATCTGCATTTCTTGTCGTTTCTACTAAGACTAACCCTATAACATTAAAAAACACCTATGCCGTTCTTTTTTCGTCGTTTATGTATTACCGGCCCGCCAAACTTTTTATTCTTCAGTTTCGCGAAATTCCTCCAAGTCAGAAATTGAAATGTAACATTATTTTTAACCCGAGCATCTAAAAATATTTTCCAAGTAAGTAGGTAAGTGCTTACTACATTATTTTTGGGTTTTGAAACTGTACCAAAATAAATGAATGTTTTGCCGTAATTTTTTGTTAAATTACCCTACACTGTTATTTTGGGTTAGTTTCAAAGCATAATATTCCTTAGGTTTGGAACTATTTGTTGTAGTTTCTGAGTCTTTAAGAAATCAGATATTTTTATTGAACTACCTGTGTGTTTTACATATGTTAGGTAATATAGCTAAAATACAAATAGTATCTTAGATACATAAACATACCTACAATCCTACAAAAGGCACATAAACCTATATTAAAACCTTTTTTATTATTAACTTTTAACATTTACCTTAAGGGTATATTTTTCATATTTCTAACCATTCTACTAGTTTTAAATCGTCTAAGTACCTACTTTTATATTTTTAACCACAGATCTAATATTTGTCTAGGTTTACTCTAATAAGAAAAAAAAAGGTCTTGTTAATGTCTGTCGGCAGGGTAGAAGTAACAATTTGTCCTCGAACGGCCCTACCTGAGGGTCACCACTGACCACTAGACTGGTTTTTGCTTCCGAAACTAGTGGTGGGACAATCAGCTGGTTGTTACTATCGACTAAGTATCGATAGAAATTGGGGCACACCGTTTGAGTTAAATAATTAAGCCAAAAATAGTACTGAAAAATTAAAAATAAATATGATAAAGCTCTTTCACAGCTAATATTAGGTATAATTTACATAATATAAGTCAGTATAAACCAAAACTGGTAATATCAGGATTTAAAATAGCCTATAGTTTATTCCAGAACTCCACTTTTCTACATATCAAGTTTCAATGCAATCAATAAAGTCGTTTTTACGTTAGGAGACAAAAATTAACAATTTTTCCCATTTATAGAATTATACATTTTTAGAATGTCAGGTTTAGATATTGCGACAATTATTCATTCTTGATCGTTAAAACTATTCGTTATTTTATTATAATTACCCGCCGTTCATGGTCGGTGTAACCCGATCTAAAGATCATGATGATGCGACCGACCATGATCGCGGGAAGACTGTCTGACTGGGAAGATAATTATTATCGCGTAAAAAAATAGTTTAAAAATAGTGACAATCGATAAAACAAAGCCCATCACTAGATTCCACGCCGGTGCAGTGTGTCCCTACAGCCGGTTCCACGTTTCACTGCCAAGGACTCCATGCTCCAGCCCTACTAAAGTATAAATATTATGGGTAACATCGAGCCCTTTTGATTCGTTAATTGAAATAAAACACGAGGGTCCCGATAACGGGTCTGTGATGGTTCTAACTGATCGAGAAGTTCAAATGTCCAACTATATTTCAATACTTTGGTTATAAGATAAATTGATTTATGTCAATTAACTTATATTTATTCGATAGAAAACATGAAGTCATTTTACTCTGCTTTGCAACCTAAGTTCTATCTTTAGTGGGAAAGTTATTGTTACTAAATTAAGCCTACATTATACATAAATCCTTGATACATATATTCGCAATTTCTATAATCTACTAGCAGCGCAGCGTGGGAATATCGAGATAAAAATCGCCCAATTAATCAATGTATCCTCATAACAAGTGTCATCAAAATCGGTCAAGTAGTTTCGGAGCCTATTCGTTATAAAAATAAAAACAAAAAATCTTTCTTTTTTATAATATTACTAGCTGTGCCCCGCGGTTTCACCTGCGTAAGTCCCGATCCCGTGGGAATATCGAAAAAAATATCTTATGTCCGTCTTCTGATTGTAAGCTACCTCCCCACCAATTTTCAGCTAAATCGGTTTAGCCGTTCCCGAGTTATAAATGGTGTAACTAACACGACTTTCTTTTATATATATAGATAGGTAGGTACCTAGATTAGTTAGTGTAGATATATTAATATAGATAGAGATAAATACCAAATTGTAAGTACCTAGTCAACTGACTGGCTAACATATCTACTGACTGGCTAACATATCAACGCAAAAACCAATAAACGGATCGGACTACATATTTGTATTTTTAAATTAAAAAATATTTTGAAAGGTTAACGGAAATTGTACCTACGAGTTTTAAAGCCCTTTCAATGCACTTTCATAGTAGGTAACAAGTTGTAGGTACTACCTAAGAAGAATGGGTCAAATGCGTGGGATGCCCTCCCACCACGACCTACCTTGGGAAGGGATATCGAATAACTTTGAAAGTATTTACAAATTATAACCACTCGAAAGCAGATATATGTTGGTTGCCTGGAAGAGATCGCTTTTAGCGATATGGCCGCCCATTATGCCATATTGTTTGGTGTACTTATATTTTTTTAACAGGAATTTTATTAAAATATAATAAAGATTTTATCTATCTAACTTATCTAACTCGGATATAGTTTATTAGAATAGTTGCTACGGATCTTGAATAAGACTTTAGGTAAGTCTAAGCTATTTATGTGATATAAACTGTTAGCGACATTAGAGTAAGTGTAACAGAGTAGGTATGAACAGTGTGCATCTGTTCATATTTCACTTTATACAAATGGTCAGGATTGATAGTATTCCCAGCAAAAAATATTTATATCCTTGCGAAAATTGATTACCTAGTAGATGAACTACTACTTCTCTGGTTAGCACATTTTTACCACTAAAAAGTTTTATAAATATACATACTCACTCACAAACAAACAGTCAAAGGTCAAATTACGCAAAATAGTTTCTTACTGGGGAGCACTATTACGTCAAAAAGGAACTTCCCTGCGACTCGAATTTAATAATTCGAATTTAATTTTTTCGCCTATAATTTCAGAAATTTCTAGAGTTTTTTCTTTTTTTAAACCTATAGTAGGATTTTAATCTCCGTTATACAGAAGCAGAAAACAAGGGCGTGATTGATAGATTAATTATCTCAAAAACGGTTCAGCATATTTTTTATGTTGTCTATTACTCGAACAACATCTGTATCCGCCACGTGTCTATAACAAACGAACTGTTTATTCGTTTTTTATATATATACGTAAAATAATACGCTACGCGGGTTTTTCTTCAAATGTGGGTAACGCGGCAGCTGTTTTATATTTATAGATTTACTAGCTGTGCCCCGTTGTTTCATTTGCGTAGGTTCCGATCCCGTAGGAATATCGGGGTAAAAGGTAGCCTAGGTGATCTAGTCTCAAAATACCAGGGAAGAAAGGATTTCAAAAATGCCAAGTTGCCAACAGAAGAGTTGGGTTGAGTTGGGAGGGTTGGGTTACAGAAATGCTCATAGAGGCAAGGCCGCGGGCGCAATAGAAACATGAATACGTCGTGTTTAAAGCCAAAGATTTTTTATTGCAATAAACTTAATAGCCCAAAGTGATTGGATTAGCAACACCTGTTACTCTTCTGACCGATTTTAAAGGCTCTAAACGTTAATATTTTAAATCAGGCAATATACATTGCACATACATATTCTGTGACATTGCACAATGGTTGCGTAGTAAATAGACCAATAAAAATACTATTTCGTATGTCAGAGTTCCTTACTTAACCTAACTAAAATTATAAATCCGAAAAAAAAAAGTTTTTATTCGTTTGTCACCACGGTCTGACGACTAAACTGATTTGGATAGTGACGTAGTAGTAGTTTAGGAGATGAATGGATGGCAGGACATAGGATATTAATGATACCGAAATTCCCGCGGGATCGAGACTTACTTGGGTGAGATCGCGGGGCGCAGCTAGTTTGTCTCTAATAGTTTCCGAAGGTATCCGAACGCACGCGGAGATCACCGAGCTCATTATGCATAACAACTGTCAAATTTGAATTTTTAATGAGATTGTTTATATCGATTGTTACATTCCAAGATGTTTCTTTCTATGTTTTTGAGCATTGAAATGATATCTATGTTTTAGACAGGTTTTTTTATTAAAACAGTTAAGCCCTGTTCACCTGCGTAGGTTCCATTGAGAATTTTTATACAATTTCATTTTAGTCAGATAACTTATTAAAAAAAATATAATGAAAGTTCTACTAATTTCAGTTTTCTAAGCTAGTTCCGAATCGCTCAATAGATAGCGATAGATTGATTTTTAATTTGACCCGGTCAGGGAAGGCAAAGATTGCTGGGTAAGCCTATATAGTATTATCTTTACGCACTTCGTTCGTCGATTTTTACTGGACATGAAAACATTTCAGCTTATACGTTGGGTCAAATTGTCATAAGACCTTTTCTTTGTTAGTCCATTGATTAATTAATTATCAGTCTTATTGGCCATTTAATTTTGTAACACGCGTTGTTCTTATAAGAGTCTCAATAGGATTCATTTTCTATTTTTCATGTTTTTTACTTTATTGTTAATTATTGCATAGAAATGTTTGTAGATGCGATATGTTCCTACATTTTGGTATAATTTAAAGACAAAAATTCCTTGTCGTCTCTAGTCTATTCAAGTCAAAAAATTACCTTACTGTCGTTTTTCGATTAAAGTTTAGATATAAGCTATAAAAACGACCAGGAATTTTTGTATTTTAAATTATACCAAAATGTAGAAAAATATCTCACCTACAAACGCATATCAAAATTTTCGATGCATTCATTAACAATTTTAATTATAGGTGAAAGGCATCTTAAATGTTGCTATTTAAGTTACACAAATTGTAAAACCAATGCATGTAGCTAAAGTCAGTAGTCAGCTCGCAAGTTCCGAAAGCACCTCATCACAGCTCGCCGACAAGACAGCATACCACATACCACCAATATTTGTCCCATAGAATTCCTATGCACTTGTCTAAAAGCAAATAACCTATTCAAACGAAATCGGAAAAAATAGAGGAAGAAAAACAAAAGGTTAGAACGAGAGACGCATAGGAATGAGACGCAACACTGTTCCAACCGACTGCATTAAATAAATTATTAAATATTCGACACACGAACCCCTGGTAATGGAGCCGACAGGGTTGCTACGTCACTATAAAATACTATACTCCTTACAAGTAAAATACCAGCTAAACGCACACCTATCTAAAACCTCAGTTTTATCTTTAAAATATTAGCTTTTTAAATTAAATGGAATCGATAGAAGAATATTATGGAATACTTGAGTTTGAAAGTATTCGACACCCCTACCGTGCGATCGAGTTGAGTAAACGACGCGCGCCGCTGCGCCCGCGCCGCCCTCTCATTGGACGATGCAAGTCGATGCGGTAGGATAGAAAGAGAGGCAAACAATGCGGTTCCTATTAGAGGGAAAGAGATGGATGAATGCAGTCGGCGGATGCGAGAGCTTTCGATCGTTGACTCGGTTCAAGGACAAGTTATACTTTTTGTTGTAACGCCTGTAACTCCAACTGAAATGAAACTGACCTTCGAAACTTTCTTTTGAGGTCGTCTCGGAGGACAACCCACACAACGCGGACTATAATTGCCTCCAAGTACCTATAATACGATTAATTGACGATTAAAGTAAGCTGAGTAATCGAGTAGTACCTACCTTTATTAAACTTGTTCAACTACATTATTTTTAGCCATGTATAAAATAAACTACGGGATAAAAATAGACCGATCGCTATTTTAAAATAAAAACACGATGGTATCGTAACTGTACTTGCATTTATCGACCTGTCTCGACGTACACTTACCTATTCAAATACAATGGATTAACAGCGGAAAATCATTTACTTAAGTATTACTACACAAATTACAGGGAAGTTCATTTCCTACGTTTTAGTACAAAGTTAACACGAAAATTCCATGTCGTTTCTAAACATACATCATAAACAAAGACTGCATAGGTGTTTTCTGGCATGTCGAATAGGCTTAGAAGTAGGTAAGTATTTAAATTATACCAAAAACCACGGCTAAAAACGTAAAAGACAGACAGAGAGACGGACGGACTGTGAAGTCTTAGTAATAGGGTCCCATTTTGCACACTAAAAAGAGCTCACGTCCAAACGTAATACAATTTTTTAACAAAATCAGCTATTCGCTTTATCGACCGTCATTTTGCGTTCAGCATCATCTTTATGAAATTTCAATTTTTCATGCAATATTTAACAACTTTACCAAGGCATTTGGCTTCTATAATGTGCTTTAAGTAGTAAACTACAGTCGACCTATCACAATTTAAAAGCAACAGTAACTTCCAAACTCGACCTACCTCAACTTACGTTACTAGATAAGCACATAGTGAACACCGTGACGGATTGATAAGCGATGATAACGAGGTCAATATACTGTTATCTACGGGGAAGATTCGGTTACAACAACGGAATAATATGTGAAAATAAGGGTGGTATCTGTCAATATACGGGCGATAGTACTGATAACGAAAGTTCTAAGAGAATAATTTGACGGGAAATAGGTTTATGACCCAGTTACGGCCCCACTCGGAATTGTTACCAAGTGAAATTTATGCGTTGCTTGCTCTTTCGTGTGAAATATAACAAAAAAAGGAACTATCCTTTGCCTTGATAAATAGTGAAAAACAAACTAAAAGATGCCTTTCATCGTAAAAGTTTTAACTTTTCGTTTTCAAATGAATTGATTTTTCCAAAATGCAGAGATTTAGTATCATGTTATACCTATCTGCTTACGATTGCTAAAACCTAACTTAATTATGAAAGAAAATAATACGAAATAGTGGTTTTCTTGGGTTTTTGCTGTTCTTAAGACTTTAGTAGTGTTAGTTTTTCTAATAAATGACAATTAACATGTTTGTCGATCCCTTAGCACTTCGGCCAGCTCTTGGCCTTAGCCAGAAGCGATAGCTCAATCCATGAAATACCTATCTAAGTATAAAAAAATGTATTTTCATTCAAGAATAGTCATTTTAATACCTACAGTATCATATTAAATGACTTGATTATTTGATGATTAAAGTCATAATGATGGGACAAAAGCAATTTCTCAATGAATCATCAAGACGAGTGCGCCCACGCACCCTACGCGATCAATTGATCCTCTATTTTAGTACCTACTTTAATTGAAATAAGAGTAATTATTCCGTGTTAAGTTTTTAATGCATTGTATGAAATATTTTAGGTCTCTACAGGTAGGTACTTATTTATGCTAGGATATCGAACCTATATATTACAATAACGCACTAGACAGGCCCTTGCAAAGTCAAAGGTCAAAAAATCTTTATTCCTTTCAATGCTTGCCTTTAGCTAGTTTATCTAATAAGTCCTGACTGGCTGACATATCTACGCTCAGCAGTAAATTCGGGATAGAATATAATGGGATAGAAAAACATTTATTTGGGCAAGCTCACGACATAACAAAAAATAATAAAAATAGACAGACAAACATAAGAACAATGACATGCATGGATACAGATAGCTGATATAAAGATATCGTCTAATAAAAGATTTTGGAAAATTCTAAGTCGCAGGGGTAAAAGCAAGTGTATGCATACATGCCAAAGGAAAGGTTCGTTTGCAATCAAAATGTAGGTATTTTGTAACTAATTACCATGACAAAACTCCGGGGATAGTTATTACCTACATGTGCGCAATTTTTTTAAAGTAAAAATGATCCAGGACGCATCCACTTTTTTTTAAACAAAAATCTAGTAACTTATATAAAATCATGAATTAAAAAACTGAATAATTATAAAGTTTTAAAACTCTATTTATTTTGTCCAATAAGACTATTAATTACCGACCCACAAACAATTGTCTGACTGTTCAACTCCTAACTTATTAAATTAGCAGTGAATAAAATCATCCCTACATTTAACGTCTGCAATACCAACATTCAAATTACAACCTTATCACTGAGGAATAGAGTTTATAGTAGATTGCAGTATTATTTCAAAATGGCGTCGGAACTCAAGCGCAGCTTTTTAGCTTCTTTTTCATTTTTAACAACCAGTTGCAGTCTGCGTTTAGGGGTGGCAAAGAACGCATGTTTTTACAAAAGTTTACTCACGCATTTGGGTTGTAAACGTTAGTAGGTGGTGGGTGATAGTGGAACGGAAGTGGGGTTACGAAACCGACGAATTATTGTTTGAAGTTTGAACAAGTGAACGCTTTGTGCATTGTCTCGGAGGTAGGTGTGTTAGTATTGAAATTTTACGGCGTTTCAGTTATACTTATGTGCAATAGGCAATGTATTTATTATATACTAGCTACGCCCCGCGGTTTCACCTGCGTAATCATTTTCTGCGCAACTTTCCTAATATTTTCTTTCATAAAAACCTTCTCTTGACAATATCAAAGACAACAAAAAAAGAATTGGCCAAATTGGTCCAGGCGTTGTTGAGTTATGCGCTTACCAACACATTTTGCGATTCATTTTTATATATAAGATAAATAGCAGTGCGCCGCGGTTTCACCCGCGTAACTCCCGATCCAATGGGAATATCGGGAAAGCCTATAGCCTTCCTCGATAAATGGACTATCCAAGACAAAAATATTTTTCTATTCGAACCAGTAGTAGTAGATTAGCGCGTTCAAAATAACAAACAAACTCTTCAGCTTTATAATATTAGTATAGATATGTATTGATAAAAGTTAATGGAAAATTATTAGATTCTAACTGGAATTTTAATTTGATAAATAAGAGTATTTTGTATCGGATTCATCGAAAAACTAAGTTAGGTACTTTTTCGTAAAAGTACATATGTATTTAGACATCGAAATGTTACTTTGAAACTATTACAAATTTAATTAACAATATAATATGTATGACTGTAAATTTATAAACGACAAAATCAAAGCAACAGTAGTGGAATAAAAAATATTTGACGGTTAATTCTACGATACCTGTTATTGGAACGAAATTCCTTATGAAAGGGGGCTACACGGAAAAAAATTTTAACGACACTTTTTTCACTAATTAATCGAAAAGAACTTCGTAAACAATTCCTTCACTAATTAATCGAAAAGAACTTCGTTTCATCCGGGTGTCCCTTGACACCTCTCAAGTTTTTTTTAAATTGTTTATAATAGTTTCAAGATTTTAGTTAAAGTTTTTAGTTGTTGAAAAAATATGTTCCAAAAGCGAGTTTCGTAAAATTAGTATCAGATTTTCATTTTTAATCTTCAACCGCATTTACCGTTTTTTTTTTTTCATAAGTAAAAATAATTCTTATGAGAGAACTTAAATAATTAAAACAGACGTAAAAACGTCGTATTTAAACCAAAGAGCCCTCATTTTATTGCAATAAATTTAATAACCCTCAACGGTTGGATTAGCTACATCCGTTTCAATTAAGTATTTATGACGTCATATTATTTAGGATGATTTATTATGACATCCGGCATTTGGTTTTATGCGAGTGTTCGTAACATATGAAAAACAGTAAAATGCGAATACCTATTCATATTTTACTGCTTCTAAGACTCCTATTATTTTCTTCCATATACCTACAGACATTTGTTTTCTTCGTCTATACTTATATTATAAAGTTGAAGAGTTTGTTTGAACGCGTTAATCTCAGGAACTACTGGTTCGAATTGAAAAATTATTTTTGTGTTGGATAGTCCATTTATCAAGGAAGGCAACTTTTTATACCCAATATTCCCACGGGATCGGGAGTTACGCGGGTGAAACCGAGGAGCGCTGCTAGTTTAATATAAGAATACTTAAATATATTCCCCTTTATTCCAAAACAAGGTTTAATAATAGTCCTATCATTAGATCACTTGCCAACTGCGAGTGGGACTCGCGCAAGAAGGGTTTCGTACCATATTGAATTCCCACACAGAAATATAGGCCATTATCTGTGAAAATTTCAACTGTCTAGCTATCACGATTAATAAGATACAGTCTGGTGACAGACAGTCAAATTTTAGTTCCGTTTTTACCCTTTGGGTACGGAATCCTAAAAATCGTCGAAAGCCGACATTCATTTATTTAATAAGTTAAAGAATCGTAATTTAATTTTGTTATTTTTTATTTCCAGCTTTAATAGAAAAGCTCCTGCCTGAAAGAATTTAGAAGTAAGAATGAAGAGAAGTTGAGAAGAAAGCAGAATATGGAAGAGTGTCGTATCTGGGCTTGGTAACTCCACCACCGTTGGCGTGATGGTTTCGCCAACGGAGGGCGAGTTCCCTTTCCTAGACGCGCGGATCAACGGTCGCAAACAAACACCATGGGAACGGGCTCTTGCCCGCGACTTCGTTCGCGTAGAAGTCGAATGATAAATGTTTATGTAAAATATTAAGGACGCATTTACGATTTGACGCGCCTGATGTATCTAGACTGACTTTTAATTCAAAATGGTCGTTACTTTATTCATCGAACTGACACAGAGACAAATAAAGTCAACCTTATTTCTATGAATATAAGCTTTACGTGAATTAGAAAAATATGCTGGAAGATTGATGATCTATTTTTGTGGTTTATGGAGTAATTGTGAATATTTTTGGCGAATCTTTTTTATACGAATGAATGTTTAATACTTCTATTTTATCGTAGTTAGTATATTTTTTGTTATTTGAAATGAACCGAAAGTAGGCCTATTTTCATAGTTTTTGCGGAAAACGGCTACGGAAAAATCATTTTTTGTATTAAACGTATTTATTTTTTTATTAATTTTTTTTTGAAATTATTTTTATACATTCTACAAAAATTATTTATACAAATATAATTCTTGTCTGATTCATTTGGTCTCTTTAATATGTAAAACCTGGACGGATAAACCGGAAAATGAACCGGAACCAGCTATACTTTGCTGATATAATAATTGACACTTTCCGTAAATGCGTCCTTAAGAAGATTGGACTAAGAGATCACGTTGTCCCCCTTAGGGGGTAAAAAAGGGGGCAAAGGGCGCTTCCGTTTTAAAATCCTTTATTAGTGCTTACGCCATACAAAGAACACACCCTCAAAGTTTCGGGTCTCTACGATCAGCGGTTTAGGCTATTCGTTGATCCGTCAGTCAGTCAGTCGTTCAGGATAAAGCATTTTATATGTTTAGATAAGAAGATAACGAGAAAAGATTTGATTGTTTGTATTGAATAGGCTCCGAAACTAACTACCTACTGGACTGATTTTTATGAAACAAACAAATAATAATAATAATAAATATTTCAGGACATTCCACACATCGCCATATAGCCCCAAGCTAAGTAACTAGACTTGTGTTATGGGTGCTAGATAACGGATATACTACTTATATACTTTTCTTTTGTAAATATATACTTATAATACATAGAAACAACCAGACCACAGACAAATATCTAAGCATAAATACTTATCTGAGGCGGGAATCGAACCCGCGACCCTGTGTTTGGCAGTCCGGCATGGTGACCATTGTGCCAACTGGGTCGACAATACAATAAGATCGAACACAGTAAAACTGTAAAATAAAAAAAGGGTGCACAGACAGTATAAAAAGGGAAAGGAAATAACGAGCATCACCACAATTAACGCACAGTTCAGTACAGCACTACATATCATTTCGAATAATCCCGAACTTGAAAATTTTATTTAAAATGAACAACAGCAGAGCAACAACACCAACCGACGACCTAAGGAGCGAGGAAGAGGACGAGGCGAAGTTGACAAGCGACGACGACGAAATTCAGATGAGCCAAATACAGATACCGACGCCGGAGGAATCGACAACACCAAAACGCCCACCTCCCCAACGGCCGACAGAGGAGACATTCCAAGCTCCGAAGAAGAAGAAGACGAATCAATTACAAGAACAATCTTCGACGACGACTCAAGAGGAGAGTGTCTTTCATACACAACTGTTGTAAAAAGAAAATATTAGTTATGCAACACCGATCTCCTTGGAAACTCAACAGTAAGCATACAGGAACAACCAACTTGCACTACCATATCGTGTACATTTCAACCAACCAAAAGTGGGGATATCATACAAGATTTGCCTAAGCTATTAGAGAGTCCATCCATAAAGTTAAAAAAATTACATGTCTACGTCATGTAGATAATTCTTCGTCGGTGCTACTAGCGTTTTCCACCATTCCGGTGTGAATTTAACTAGATGTTGTGCCTTGTTGGTTATAAATTCCCAGGCTATAAGCGGCACAGCGGAAAGCTCTTTTATCTTCCGTGGTGAGAATGTTTCGTAGTGTTGTACGATCAGTGCCGGGATTGAGATACTCAAGTAGACAAGGTAGACATGTAATTTTTTTAACTTTATGGATGGACTCCCTAATAGCTTGGCGAAATCTTGTATGATATCCCCAATTTTGGTTGGTTGAAATGTACACGATATGGTAGTGCAAGTTGGTTGTTCCTGTATGCTTACTGATGAGTTTCCAAGGAGATCGGTTAGTGTTGCATAACTAATATTTTCTTTTTTCAACAGTTGTGTATGAAAGACACTCTCCTCTTGAGTCGTCGTCGAAGATTGTTCTTGGAAGTGATTCGTCTTCTTCTTCTTCGGAGCTTGGGATGTCTCCTCTGTCGGCCGTTGGCGAGGTGGGCGTTTCGGTGTTGTCGATTCCTCCGGCGTCGGTATCTGTATTTGGCTCATCTGAATTTCGTTGTCGTCGCTTGTCAACTTCGTCTCGTACTCTTCCTCGCTCCTTAGGTCGTCGGTTGGCGTTGTGCTCTGCTGTTGTTCATTTTGAATAAAATTTTCAAGTTCGGGATTATTCGAAATGATATGTAGTGCTGTAGTGAACTGTGCGTTCATTGTGGTGATGCTCGTTATTTCCTTTCTCTTTTTATACTGTCTGTGCACCCTATTTTTATTTTACAGTTTTACTGTGTTCGATCTTATTGTATTGTATTACAGTTTATTTTTGTATGTCCTTAAATTTCCTTGCCATATTATTTATCCATAAAGGGCAAAGAGGATTTAAAATGCTACGTAAGAATAAAGGGTTTTTTTTTTTTCTTTTATTATGGCTTCGCACGTGTGCATTTAGCCAGTTTCAAGTTATATTTTGCATCAAATTATGACCCGATTTTTCATAAATCGGGCCTAAAGTGTTTCAATACAGTCAAAGTCGTCATAGTCCGTCAAGTCAGGGGCTATAGTAAAGCGGTGGCAAGTTTACCATAACCTTAATAGGAGATTTGGAGGCAACGAGAAAACTGCATGTTTGACACTGATTTTTACTTTCACTACACTTGTGCACTTTCACAGAACTAAATTGAATAACATTCCACCAGAATTATACAATTCAACTCGGGTTACAACTAAATTTCATGAAAATAAAACTGCAGCACGACATGTTGTTAACTCGTTCCCGCCAAAACTCCAGACTCGAATAAAGGGTTTTTTTTTTTTTTTTCTGTGTCCAGTCAGCTCTGTGACCGAACTATTGGCCCCGGATTTACGGATTTGCCAGTTTCAAGTTCTGTTGTAGTTCTTGTTTCTTTGTCCAGTCAGCTCTGTGACCGAACTCTTGGTCCTTTATTTCTCTTCGTATTCGTTTTCAAAGCTCGGGTGTTTCTTTGGTATGATGTTTGTGAATAATTTAGGACCAATATGTTAATATAAAAATTAGGGAAGCATATTATTTACAAGTAGATATTTACCGCGGAATTTGGAAAATGGAAAGGATCAGGAAAGCAGACGGGTAGGTATGAATTATAAAAAAATAAAATAAACAAATAAATAATTATTATATAAGTAAGTACATATGAAACATAAAATATACAACAGTCAAAGTTTAATGTTATTTTCATTAATAAAAGTAGATAGCATTTTATATACAGATAGATCTTTAGACGTCAACAAGCAGGGAATATTTGTTGGGAACTCAACACCTAAGGAAGCTAAATCATCATGGAATTTATTTGCATTGTTAAGTTGGCATTGAAAAAATATGTGATTGATGTCAGCCTCTTCACAACCACAAGCACAAGAGGCATCCTCTGAAATACCAATCCTGGCCAGATGAGCAGGACTGCAAACATGGCCAAGGCGCGCCCTAATCAAGATTGAGGTGGCTGTTTTATCAAGTATGATGGAATAAAACCATGGTTTTTTGCTGGTTTTCGATTGGATATTATGATAGTATTTACCCTTTTTTTTCGCACTGTCTGCCCAAGCTTTATCCCAGGATTCCTGTAGATATAGTTTGGGCTGACTCATTAGGTCATGAGGGTAGTTATTATAATGATCCACATCTCCTACATTTACAGCATCTTTAGCTAATTCGTCTGCTTTGAGATTGCCTTTAATGCCTGTGTGGCCGGGAACCCATGCAAACTCGACCACAAGCCCTCTCGTCACACACTGGTGCAACTTGTCTTTGATTTTATAAACTACTGGGAAGTGATTTTTAGTTTTGAATGGAAATCTTTGGAGAGCTGCCAAGCAGCTTTTCGAGTCGGTGAATATAACGGTGTTTGGTAGTTTCATCAACAGAATATATTCTATAGACTTTAGTACGCCTAGACACTCTCCTGTGAACACAGAGGATTGGGGAGGTAATTTAGTTTTTTGCACTATATTAAATTGTTGGTGATAAACGCCCACACCAACGCATCCATCAATAGAAAGTTTAGATGCATCACAAAAAATAAAATGCCAATTTGCCCATCTGGAGTTTGCAGAGACCTTAAATACTTCTTGAGCACAAATACTCTTTTTATCAACATCCACACTGTCATGCACACCAGGAGACAAAATCAGGGCTTCATATGAGATGGTAAAAACCGGGAGGCAAGAGGAACGATGAGTAGGTGCCTCTATGGACAAAAACTTTTGCATACTCTTAACTAGACAAGGTAATTGCTTATGAGCCCAATAACTGAGGTGGATCTCTTTTAATAAGTCATTAATTTTTGATATAATTGGGTGGTTGGAAAATTGTAAAGTACGGTATAAAAACCTGTCACAAAGATATTGACGTCTCAGAGTTAATGGTGGGTCAGAGCATTCAACTTGTAAGGCATTAATAGGGCTGGATTTCATTGCTCCAGTGACCACCCTCAAGGCCTTTGACTGGATACCATCCAACTTCCCCAAAGCCGCCTGACTACAAGGCTCCAACAAGAAAGTTCCGTAGTCCAGAACACTTCTAATTAGAGCATTATAGATCAGCTTTAAGGAATATGGATGAGCACCCCACCAAACACCCGAAAGACATCTCAGTAAGTTGATAGTACGCTCACATTTGCCACTGATATATTCAATATGAGGGATCCCAGTTAGTTTTTGATCTAAAATGACACCTAGAAACTTGGCTTGTGCATCTACCGGTAATGGCATACTATTGTATTTAACGGTTATCGGAGGTGGTAGCCTTTTTCTAGTAAAAAGGACCACGGTACACTTAGGTACCGAAAGTTCTAATCCATTGGAATCCATCCAGACCTTCAGATGACATAATGCATTAGTCAAATCTTCACATGCATCATTTATATGTTTGTTAGATGTGTACAAAACTATATCATCAGCATATTGTAAAATATTAGCAGTACCCTGGAGAGACGCCTCTAAATCACTCGTATAAATGTTATACAGTAAAGGACTTAATACTGAGCCTTGTGGTAAACCCTTCCATAAAACTCGAGATGATGATCCTATTTTAATTAATCTTCCCGATAAGATGTTAATGATAAAATTGACAAGTAAAATAGGAACCTGTACGGCCATTAATTTATTTTTTAAGATGGGTAAAATAACGTTATCGTAGGCTGATTTGATATCTAAAAATGAAGCAGTTAACGAATTATTCCGTGACATCGCAATTCGTATATCAGTGATGAGTACCCCGATGTTATCAATAGTGCCTTTACCCTTGCGAAACCCATACTGAGAGTTAGAAAGAAGCTTATTATGTTCAATATACCATTCTAATCGATTTTTTACTAAGTGTTCCGCTATTTTTGCTATTACAGAGGACAATGCAATAGGACGGTAAGATGTAATGTCCGAGGGGTCTTTATTCGGTTTCAAAATTGGCAACACTAATTGAGATTTCCACGACTTTGGAACGTTACCTGTCAACATGACATTATTAACCAATTGTAAATAATATTTTAGGCTATTGTCGCTAAGTTTGGAAAAGAAAATGTATGGAATGTTATCCTCTCCAGGAGCTGAATCCCGAAGATTAGACAATACTCCTTTAAGTTCTTCAAAGGAGAACGGGGCATTGAGACCGGATACGTTTGTGTCAGGTGGTAAATTACGTGGGTGTATAAGTTCCTCTTCAGGGACAAAAGGTGGTGCCAAACGGTCAAGAAATTCTGGACTACGGGATGGTGGAATCGTGGAGAAACTGGAGTCTGACATAGCACATCTGTATCTCTTAAGATTATTCCATACTACACTGGATGGTGTATTAGGAGAAATACTTGAGCAAAAACTTCGCCAGCCTAAGACACGTTTTTCTTTATATAATTTTTTTGTGCTATTCATGACTTCCATTAAATGTTCAAAGTTATTATTAGTCATTTCCTGGTTATATTTCTTCTCTGCCTCTTTCCTAGCCTTAGCTGCCTGGGTACATTCAGAATCCCACCAGGGGGGTGACCGAATGCCTCGAGAATGATTTTTCACTGGAAAAACTGAGTCTGCTGAATCTATTATTAGTTTAACTAAGGAATTAGAACAGGTTTCCTCATTTGAACCATCAATAGATGGTAGATTATTTAAGTTTTTGTCAACATTCTCAGTGAACATGTTCCAATTACTAGTGTCTGAATATTTATACTTTCTAGTGCTTTTAAATGTATTGTTTAATGATTCCTGACTGATTGTAGGTAAACTGATGATAATTGGGTAGTGATCACTGCCATGAGTTGAAGATAGTCTGTGCCAGGATAATTTGGATGCTAAGTTTGGAGTGGAAATAGCCAAATCTATAACACTTTTGCCTTCAGTAGGACTTGTCCGTCGAGTGGCTACACCAGTGTTAAGTATGCAAAGATTTTGCTCGTCCAAAATATCTAAGAGTAGCCTACCATATGAATAAGTTCGGGAACTACCCCAAGCAACATGCTGTGCATTGAAGTCACCAACAACAAGAAACGGTTTAGAAATCACTAATAGAATATTATGTAGTTCTTGAAAAATAGAAGCAGAAGGATCAGGTATATAAATGGATAGTATACATATATTATTTACAATAATAGCTATCAAAGAAAAAGTATCACTGTGGGAAGGAAGAGGAAATGGAGTGTAAGAGATAGAATTGTGAATGAGTAGGGCGTTTCCAGCATACCTATCTTGTCTGTCGACACGGAGACAAGAGTACCCATTCACTTTGAATGTGGAACCTGGTTCAAGCCAGGTCTCACATAAAGCAATAAATGCTGGATTATGTTTATTTATTAAATAAGTTAGCTCATTTCTTTTATTGCGTACACTGTGACAGTTCCACTGTAGAATGCTGTTCATTGGATTTTGATCCATGATTAGCAAAGGAGTTAGTTATAGATTCAATTATTGTGGCAGCGTGGTCCGGTTTTATAAGATTGGATTGACAGAGAGAGTTGATAAGATTAGTTATAATTTGAATAACATTAAGAGGATCACTTTCATTGTTGCTTGATGACTTCAAAGCACAGCCATTAGCGGGTGCAGGCATATCATAATCCCTAATTAGTGCCTGGTGTGCAGCATGATTATATTGATGAGTATAAGAGGGTTTGTAAGAAGATCTGGGTTTTAATGTTACTGTTTTTTTATAGGAAGTAGAAGGACTAAGAACTGTACGGTTAGCATTGGAAATAATATTGTGTTCATATCTAGGGACTGCCTTAGCGTTGAGAACATCTACATAAGACCTATGGACAGGTGGATGTAATTTAGTGGCCTCTAAATACGATATACAGCTATTTGCCATTGTTTGTTTAATAGCTTTTTGTCTAGACAATTCTGGACAAGATTTGCTTGTTGCGAAATGCAGACCAGAGCAAAGGCAACAAGATGCACTTTCCTCTTCAGTTCTGCAATTTAGCCCATCATGATCTTGGCCACATTTATAACAGCGAGGCTTAGACCTGCACTGTGTTTTAGTATGGCCGAACCGGCAGCAGCTGTAACATTGTATTGTTGGGAAGGTGTACAGTTCAACAGGTATAGCATTGTAGCAAATGTAAATTCTCTTTGGTAAAGCTTGTCCATCAAATGTCAACACAACAGACTGAGAAGGCTTCCATGTAGGAGTATTATCAACAATAACTTTGTAATTTAACCGTCTAGCTTTCAGTATCTTACCACAACCTATAGGCAAATTGACATTTTCCAAAATTTCATCTATTGACCAATCCGATGGTATACCTTTCACTATTCCTATACGAGTAACATTAAAAGATGGTATGAAGGCTTTGAATTTATGTTCGGTTAAGAAAGGGTGTTTTAAAAAGTTATTAGCATCAGTATGAGTCGAGAAAGAGAGGGACATTCGGTTGCGTCCAACTCTTTTTATGCTACCATTAATAATATTATTAAAATTGTATTTTTTAACAAACCTCCCAAATGCCATGGGATGCAATGTATAGCCATCATTATTATCTACAACTTTTTGAACATGGACTATATAAGGACTGCTGTCTGATGGTTCATACTCTGTGCGGCCAACAAAAATAGGGTGTGGTTGAGGCTGATCGACTGTCATAGGGGCAGATGTGGATGTGGTTGCGACCGGGGAGACAACAACGCCTGCTTGAGCAGGAGCTGCTATCATTGACTGTTCATGATTGTTAGCATTCTTACTTGATTTTTCTTGAATAGTATCACTATCAGAGTTGCAATTGCAAATAAATTCATGCTTAGCTTCCAAATCTTTGGCTTTACAGAATTTTCGTTTGCGTTTGTTACAAGTTTTGCAATTTTTTTTATGCGGTTTAGCGCGTTTAAGCGATTTGGTGGTGGATTCTGAGACAGCCAACATGCCCCGCCTGAAGTACGATGATCCATCAGATTCCATCCCGGATTCATTCGTGGATGAAACCGTGACATTATATGCTACTGCGGGAGGACTAAGGCCAGAGCCAGGGTCCTCCACTTTGCCGCCGCCGCCGGGGTCCGGCGGCCTCATCGTATTTACAACTATATATACTTAAAAAAAACTTACCTACTCGTCGATATATACAAACTACACTAAAAATATATACAAAATAAACCTTCCTGACCACTTTTAACTCAATTAATTAATTTAAAAAATTTTAGCTTTGAAGATCCCGCCTTTTCGCTCCGAATGCTTCCCGCCTTTTTCGAATAAAGGGTTACTTTGTATGTATGATGAAATGTCATTGCATGTGTCATTGCTTCGTTACGTCATTGTCATTTTTCACTGGGTCACGATTTTGTGTCTCTTTGGGTCAGTAGGTCACCGATGGGTCTTGCAAATCGGAATCACTAAGTCGACGACTTTGTTCTCCGATTTGCGGAGCTCTCGTAGCTATACTAATGTATATCTACTGTGTACTGGTCGTATACTAATGTATACCCAATACTTGAGTCACTAAGCTTTGTGTTAACAAGTATTGGACTGTTGCACGTGTTGCACGGCCGGTAGGCCGTGGTGCGGCGGCGGCCCCGGGCTACCGCCCGAACGAATATGTCACAGATCACTTTTTTGCATAACAAGCACTAGAATTATATAGTTTTTGATTTAAACACATCGAATAACGGAGAGTACTTTGTTTCTTTTTAAACCGAAAACGCCATATTGGCCCTATCCGTTTCTCGCTCGCTCATTGGCCGTAGGAAGTGACGGAAGTAAGGATAGGTATATGAAGGGATGCTTAGGAAAGAAAGAGACGGAGTATCGTTACTGTAATTTGACAGAAACGTAATTTCCTATAGTATTATTTTAGTGTTGCCACTTTCCTGGCCCAAACACTATGTGTCTGTGCTACAATGAGATTTAATCATACACCGTAAGGAGTTTCTAAGGTATTTTCTGTGCTATGAAGATGGGGTTACATCGTTCCTTCACAGAGTTCCTGTGACCACCTTGCAGCTCTATCATCAAATCAGACCCTGGTTACCATTTAAAGACAAACTACTCGCCAAGACGATTCAAACGAGCCCAAACTCGATGAGGTTGTGTGGTTTCATTTCGAAGTTCTTATGACCACCTTCCAGTTTCATCATCAGATCAGCACCATGTCATCATAATATTGCATTATCACGCGATTTACACATGTATTCAAAATTTCAGCTCAATCGGTAACTGGGAAGTGGATTTTAATTTCAAAGATTCCATGGCAAACATCGGTAGATAAATAAAAGGTTGTTTTCTAAAAAAGCTTACACCTACTTAAATAAAAATCGTAAAAATCGTGATGAAACCCGCAGCTTAGTTATCTCCTAGACGTATTAACGAGTTCTTTCTTCTGGAAACGATTAATTAAGCTGAGAAAATGGTAATAGGTTCTGAGCAAGCCACTCCATCTAATGCATGTCCTAGGCACTACAGACCCCTAAATATAAATGATAAAAGTGAAAAATCATAAAGATTTAATAAGTCAATATTATATTTGTTAACTGTAGGCATAATAGAGGTAACGCCATCTAGAAATAAGGGTATTATTGTGTGACGTTTTCTGTTCATGAATAACAATCTATATACCATTATTAATCTATGTTATAAAATAGTACTAAAAATATATTTTTGTTGACTCTGCCTATAATAAAGTACCTGCGAGTAATAAGTGCCACTAAAAGGTTTTAACAAATAACAAAGACAAAATAACAAGAAAATAAACAAATTAATTGTTTTCCAGATTGACAATGAAGCAAATATTTATAATAGACCTGTTTTTAAGTATTTTTCCCTATTTTTACAAAATATTTAGTTTTCATTTAAGGTGGCAGATGACTTATAATAAAAAGGAGAGTGAGGCGATTGGATTTCTCGTTAGATCGCGGTATGGCGCTCGGGTTTGTTTCTGGTACAGCTGATTGGCAAAGGCCATTGCCATCCACCGGGGATTTGGGATTTTAGGTACTTATTTTTTTGTTTTTGTAATTTAAGCTAATGTGTAATTTGTTTTTATATGTTTTTTTGTCTGTATTTTAATAATTGCTTTACATAAATAAAATAATTTGTAAATCTGTTAATTTAATACTTTTTAATAAAAATAATAAAAATAAAAATCATGAATATATTATAACAAGTGTACCTCTTTATTTTCATTAAAATAATATAACATGAAATCACCGTCGTCGTGTGAGCTACCCCCTATCGCTTACTGCCGGGACTCGATAACCTATCACACTTGCTACTGTTAGTCGCTGATATCTTACTAAGTCATTTTCACGTCAAAATGAAGGCAACTGTTCAAAGAATAATAGCAAATATATTTGTTATCTTGACCTTTGTGAGCATGATCACAAAAAAAACCCGTATGAGTTTCTTGAGCCTTCTTCATTGGTGGGCGCGTTCCGAAGGTACACATCCTAACTTAATTTTAAAGATTCTTCAAAGTGATGCAAATTTTATGAATAAAGAATTTTGATTGATTTGATTTGAGACACACTATTTAGCGTGGGTGTACTAAACGTGCTTACGGCTATATGTCAATTTCGGACCGTATCTGCGACTGACTGAAGCAAGTACGATAAGGTTATTGATTTCGACTCTTAAGAGATGATATTGAAAAATAAAAAATAAAAAAAATTGGCACCATATCGGACAGCGGGTGGGGTGAATACAGTGGACTAATTATAAAATCTCGTATAAATCCCGATCCCGTGGGGATATCGGGATATACAATGTGTAAAAAAAACTCTGTAATCTTTTAGGCACATGTAGATAGCCCTGGACCATATTCTTGTTGTTGTGTTTATAATTTGTAGGGAAATATTTTCCCACATTTTGATGTAATTTAATGAAAATTCCTGGACCAATTTTAATGAAACTTGATATGAACATTTATTGATTCATTAGGAGGAACATAGGCTATTTTTTATCCCGATATTCCCCCGGGACCGGGACTTACGCAGGTAAAACCGCGGAACGCTACAAGTTAAAATGGTTCACTGTATTCGCGCCCAGACCTCGTAAAATAACAAAGGAAATAAAATACGTAATATTATGTATATTATATATGAATATTATATAATAATAACTATGTACAATACTACATTACCGACTACACCGTTCACCTTTCGTCGTTCATATCATTATTACAGTGCAACTGTTACCTGAAATAATAAAAGAAAACAATACATTAAGGACCAGTTTACAAAAAAGGGTTGGATTTATTTGGTTGGATATATATGGTTGGTTGGAAAAAATTAGGATGTAGAAGAAACGAGAGTGGAAATATTGTGAAGGGAAGAAACGAGAATGGCAATATTGTGAAGAGAAGAAACGAGAGTGGAAATATTGTGAAGGGAAGAAACAAGAGTGGAAATATTGTGAAGGGAAGAAACGAGAATGGCAATATTGTGAAGGGAATAAACGAGAGTGGAAATATTGTGAAGGGAAGAAACGAGAGTGGAAATATTGTGAAGGGAAGAAACGAGAGTGGAAATATTGTGAAGGGTAGAAACGAGAGTGGAAATATTGTGAAGGGAATAAACGAGAGTGGAAATATTGTGAAGGGAATAAACGAGAGTGGAAATATTGTGAAGGGAAGAAACGAGAGTGGAAATATTGTGAAGGGAAGAAACGAGAGTGGAAATATTGTGAAGGGTAGAAACGAGAGTGGAAATATTGTGAAGGGAATAAACGAGAGTGGAAATATTGTGAAGGGAATAAACGAGAGTGGAAATATTGTGAAGGGAAGAAACGAGAGTGGAAATATTGTGAAGGGAAGAAACGAGAGTGGAAATATTGTGTAGGGAAGAAACGAGAATGGAAATATTCTGAGTTTAAAGAACGAAAGTAAAAGGAGGAACGTGAATGGAAGTATTATGAGTGGAAGGAACGTGAATTGAAGTATTATGAGTGGAAGGAACGTGAATTGAAGTATTATGAGTGGAAGGAACGTGAATTGAAGTATTATGAGTGGAAGGAACGTGAATTGAAGTATTATGAGTGGAAGGAACGTGAATTGAAGTATTATGAGTGGAAGGAACGTGAATTGAAGTATTATGAGTGGAAGGAACGTGAATTGAAGTATTATGAGTGGAAGGAACGTGAATTGAAGTATTATGAATGGAAGGAACGTGAATGGAAGTATTATGCGTGGAAGGAACGTGAATGGAAGTATTATGAGTGGAAGGAACGTGAATGGAAGTATAATGAGTGGAAGGAACGTGAATTGAAGTATTATGAGTGGAAGGAACGCGAATGGAAGGAACAAGAGTAGAAATATTGTGTGTGGTCGGAAACTACGTGAGTAGAAGTCACATTTACCACTAGACAGGCCGACAGCCAGGCGGGTGCGACTCTCGATCACTGTTGAAGCTGATGTTGAGTAGCATCGCTTCGAAGGGATCGCTGCGCATGCGCTGCTGGTTGGCGCTCGCCGCTGCCACGCTGTCGCACACCAACCGGGACTCCACTTTACCATCCTGAGGAATAAACAAACATACTGTCATTTCATATACAAAAGCACATAAACTAACTAAACTCAAAGGTATCACCCGAATCCTGTGGTGCTAAAAACCTAGGAAACATGTACAGTAAAGGTAAGGTGCTGCAGCCATGTGATATAATATAAGGTCATAAGAAAGGTCTTGAATTGAATGTTTTTAAATGAGTTAGAATTTCCCGGTTTGTTTTCATTATTATTTTAGTGAAAAATGCAAGTACAGAATACATTTCGCCAGTTTTTAAAGCTGGATTTCAATTTAATGACCACAATTTTTACAAGTCTTGAAATGTGACAATATTTTTATCATATTTCAAAAGGAATATTGCTGAAAGAACGATACGTTTTTGATTTATTTAACTTTTGAGTACTTAACAGATTCTGAAAATTTTGAGAATTTTTTAACATGGAATAAATCCGCAGTCAAGAGTCGGATCCCAACTAAACAAAGGCCAACAGGTAGGAAGACTCCCCTTATCATACATTAGTCCACCATCTACAAAATATCCCGAAGTAGCTGTTGCCTGCGACTTCGTACACGTGGAAGTTTTTTTTATAGTCGTAATCCGTTGCGTAGTTTTAATGATCTAAGCATATATACTATATAGGGACAGACAGACAGACACCGAGACGCGCCTTTGTTTTATAATATGTAGTACTTGTACTTGAACGGGCTGTTTTTCGCAATTAGACCCTTTTCAATTTGGTTCTTTTTGCGTGAAGATGGAGTAGGCTTGCCCATCACCTACTACCCTCTCAGCTTAGTTGACCAAGTCCAGAGTAAAGAACTTGTCGATACTTCTGGAGCCTACTAAGCCGCCGGTTTCATCACGATTTCCTTCACCGTAAGAGCAATATCTATTAGCGCACATACATTTTTCTTAATAAAAATACATTGGTGCACAGCCGGCTGGGATTCGAACTCACGACCTTCAGAATAAAAGTCGAGGTATCTACCACTAAGCCAACACCGCACTAATAATAAATAAAAAAAATAAATATTGCAGGACATTCCACACATCGCCATCTAGCCCTAAGCTAACAACGGATATACTACTTTTATACTTTTTCTTTTGTAAATATATACCTATAATACAACCAGACCACAGACAAATATCTAAGCATAAATACTTGTCTAAGGCGGGAATCGAACCCGCATAATATTCAGTGTATACCTCAGGTCTAGGACTCCAGAGCCGCACCACCGTCTCGATGCCGCTGGTAGCGAGCAGGAAGCTGGTGGGATGTAGCTGGACGCAGTTCACTATGGACTCGTCTCCGCGCAGACACCGGACTATGTTGCCCGAGGACCGGCACCAGATGAACAGGCTCCCATCGTCCGAACTAACAACACAATATTACTAACGGTTAGGGGATTCATACTACTAGTTCTACAAACAAACCTTACGCTTTATTGCAACTATTGTAGTGTAGACATACCTACATCCCAAATATTTCTTTTCAAGTTACCAAACCCACCTTCTCTACTTACTTTATTTTAAGACTACTGTGCACAACGTAACAGTTTTGTTGATCATAAAAATTAAACAATTAATGAATATACCTATTAACTGCATTTTAAGAGCTATTCTCACGATCATCAGATCTTCGCAATAATTCTACGAGATCAATTGCCATTGCTTTGAGGAACTGCAACGTTCCGGCGCTATGGAAAGAGCATCCTCGACTCCCACGAGGCAATTCGGAGGTCTTCAAGTAGCGAGTGAACATATATCTACTAGGAAAGCATGCTATATCTTAGGCCGCATCGCTACCGACCATCAAGCGGGTGTGATAGTGGTCAAACTCTGACCTATCATAGGTAAAACCAGATGGACGAAGCAGATAGAGATGGAGGAATTTATATTAGAATTACACGTCAATGTAGGACAATAAAGAGTTTATCTATCTATCTACGGACAAGAGAGTGATTTTATAAGACTTCCTTTTTTACGTTTTGAGGTACAGAACCCCAAAAAAGGTACAAAACCCAGTGAGGTTATTAGATAGACTTACCCAGCAGCCAAATAATTGGCATCAGGACCCAAGAAGTTGGCTTCCTTGATGTCAGTGGTAGTGTTACAGTGTCCGAGATACCGCCCGCTGTAGTCGAGCGCGGCGCCACGTAGCTGACGTTCCAGGACGGAGGTGCCTCCGCCTTCTTCCGGCGCTCCGCCCTCGGGGCACGGTACACCACTCACTTTCATTTAAATTAAAACAACATTCTCTAATCAAAGTATTAACAACATGTATGTTACAAAAAAGTATTATGTCAAAGTATTATGTCAAAAAATTACAAAATTATATGTCAGACAACTTAATTTTGCATATAACTTTTGAACGGCTGAGTCAATTTTGATCAAACATAACTAAGAACACTCCTGATTAATTCACCATTAAAAAATTAAAAATCAGTTCATCCGTTCGGGAGCTACGATGCCACAGACAGACACACAGAGAGAGACACGTCAAACTTATAACACCCCTCTTTATGCGCCGGGTTTAGATAAAGGGCATGTAAAAGGGAATAGGGCAGGCTTTTTTGAAGAATAATTAGGGTACTGTCAGAGGCTGAATTGCAAGCAATGTTTTTATTGTAATGATACTTATCTAATAAAATGAGTGGAAAGACTTTAAACTTGAACTCAAGAAAGATCTTAGAATCTTGCTTGAGTTGAAAACATTCTAATAATACCAGTTTTGAAGCTCTACGGTGGATCTGCAATTCTGACTCCAGCGGTACGTTAAAAAGAAGAAATGTCCTAAATACCTTCATCGGGCAATGTCTCCATATCTTCGAGAGCAACATTAATATCCTTCTGCAACAAGAAGACGGCGTGACTGTTCGCATGCCTCGGGAACTTGTCCTTGAAGTACAACAGGCACTCGTGCGCTTCACGGGCTCGCTTCAAGTCCATGAGACCTTTCGCAAGACGGAAGTGAGACTTCACATGGAGGGGGTCAAGCTTTATCGCTCGGTAGCAGTCTTTAATTGCGGCGTAGGTGTCGCCTGCCCTGTTGGAAATAAGTAAAGTAATAATTGCCAGACAACAAAAAAACAACAAGTTATGGCCAGATAAATTAAAGAAACAATAGATTTTGGTCAGGCAAATTAAGAAAACAACAAGTGATGGCCAGATAAATTAAAGAAACAATAGATTATGGTCAGACAAATTAAGAAAACAACAAGTGATGGCCAGATAAATTAAAGAAACAATAGATTATGGTCAGACAAATTAAGAAAACAACAAGTGATGGCCAGATAAATTAAAGAAACAATAGATTATGGTCAGACAAATTAAGAAAACAACAAGTGATGGCCAGATAAATTAAAGAAACAATAGATTATGGTCAGACAAATTAAGAAAACAACAAGTGATGGCCAGATAAATTAAAGAAACAATAGATTATGGTCAGACAAATTAAGAAAACAACAAGTTATGTTAAGAAAACAATAAGTTATGGCCAGGCAAATTAAGAAAAAAACAAGTTATGGCCAGATAAATTAAAGAAACAATAGATTATGATCAGACAAATTAAGAAAACAACAAGTTATGTTAAGAAAACAATAAGTTATGGCCAGGCAAATTAAGAAAAAAACAAGTTATGGCCAGATAAATTAAAGAAACAATAGATTATGGTCAGACAAATTAAGAAAACAACAAGTGATGGCCAGATAAATTAAAGAAACAATAGATTATGGACAGACAAATTAAGAAAACAACAAGTTATGTTAAGAAAACAATAAGTTATGGCCAGGCAAATTAAGAAAAAAACAAGTTATGGCCAGATAAATTAAAGAAACAATAGATTATGGTCAGACAAATTAAGAAAACAACAAGTGATGGCCAGATAAATTAAAGAAACAATAGATTATGGACAGACAAATTAAGAAAACAACAAGTTATGTTAAGAAAACAATAAGTTATGGCCAGGCAAATTAAGAAAAAAACAAGTTATGGCCAGATAAATTAAAGAAACAATAGATTATGATCAGACAAATTAAGAAAACAACAAGTTATGTTAAGAAAACAATAAGTTATGGCCAGGCAAATTAAGAAAAAAACAAGTTATGGCCAGATAAATTAAAGAAACAATAGATTATGATCAGACAAATTAAGAAAACAACAAGTTATGTTAAGAAAACAATAAGTTATGGCCAGGCAAATTAAGAAAAAAACAAGTTATGGCCAGATAAATTAAAGAAACAATAGATTATGATCAGACAAATTAAGAAAACAACAAGTTATGTTAAGAAAACAATAAGTTATGGCCAGGCAAATTAAGAAAAAAACAAGTTATGGCCAGATAAATTAAAGAAACAATAGATTATGGTCAGACAAATTAAGAAAACAACAAGTGATGGCCAGATAAATTAAAGAAACAATAGATTATGGACAGACAAATTAAGAAAACAACAAGTTATGTTAAGAAAACAATAAGTTATGGCCAGGCAAATTAAGAAAAAAACAAGTTATGGCCAGATAAATTAAAGAAACAATAGATTATGATCAGACAAATTAAGAAAACAACAAGTTATGTTAAGAAAACAATAAGTTATGGCCCGGTAAAGAAAAGAACGCTTTTGAGGATCTGGGTTCTTATATTCTCAGGTCCTTAAATTGAAGTAGTGTCGCCTGTAAGGATCAGGCAGGTTCTTATAGATCAAAATATCCAGGTATATAGTTACCAAGCTCTCCGCATGAGTGCAGCTGCTCTATTAGAGTACAACAAGGCGGAATGCGGCGCGCGCGCCAACGCCGCGTTGTACAGCTCCACTGCGCCGGAGTAGTTGCCGGCTGTCACTTGAGAATTTGCCTGTTAAATTATTCATATCTTAACTTTATTACAAGCAAAGCCTCAGTCAGAATCCCCGCGAGAAAGTCTTGACTTATAGATAATACAGGAATTAATCCAGATGAACTGAGGAACCATGACCAAATTGAAAAATGCCTGACGATTAACGCAGCCCAAACTGCTGGTTCTACAAACTTGAAATTTTCCACAGTATCGTAGGTGTGATAAGAGAATTTTGGAAATCCAACCATGGAGCGAAGTTAAATCCCTTAAAACAGCACTTTTATTATGGTATTTATTTGGGAAATTTTATTATACTGTTTTTTACAGCAAGAGAATGGAATTAGTTGCCTGCATGTGTTTTTCTGACGTGTACAATTTGAGAGTGTTCAAGTCACAAGCGAACAAGCATCGTTTTAGGAAAGCGTCCTACATCTTAGACAGTCACCTACTATCAAGCAGGTGTGATAGTGGTCAAAACCTATAATTTGTAAAAAAAAATGTCTATAGGGATCTTGCAAATACCGAATTCCTCGCAAGATTTCAGTTCGAAAAAAAACTAGAAGCTGTAATGTAGGCTTGGACTCATTAATAACGTTTTCTTTAGTAAATTGTGTTTTTCGTGCAACGCTAGTCTCCCAAATAACTTAACGATTGTAATTAACAAGTACTCACAATTTCCTTCAACTGCCTCACAGACTCCGGCAGCTGGTCCACCGTGCCGTTGGTGCCGTTAGGTTCCGTGGTGCCGTTCGACCCGGCGGCCGGAGCTACGGGCGTCTTCTGTGTCTTGTCGTCTTCTCTACATCCGTGGTTGTGTTGGATTATGAACGATTCGACCAAAACCGGCTGACGGGCCGAGTTCAGGTCGTAGATGTAAATCTGGAAAATAAAACAAAAGAGCTTGCTGCTGCTTTGGCCAACGGATCGGAATTGCCTTTCAACGGCCGATGTATATGTCGCAGCCAACTAGTTCTGATCTATTTGTATCTGTATGTATATTAAGTTTACATATATATCTGTTATCTAGCGCCCATAACACGAGCCTAGTTGCTTAGCTTGGGGCTAGATGGCGCTGTGTAAAATCTTCTACAATATTTATTTATTTATGATAGGAAAGAGGACGTAGCTAAATAACATCCTCATCATTTCCAAAGTTTGTAATTTTCATTACATTTGCAATAGAATGCGTTCCTAAAATACACGTAAGCTATGTTGTTTGGGCGGTGTTCCTCTATTCACTGCTTTGACTATCCTCCCACACTAGGCAGTTTCAAACAAGGTGTATGAGGTCGTCTGTAACCTATTGGATGCCCTGGCCATATTAGGATAATGGGACCCTCTACGACTTACATAGAACATTATCTTAATATTTATTCTGATTTATTAGTTTTATGACAAATTATTGTATACGTAAAATATTACATAAGTAATAATAAAAAATAGGTATTGTAGTAAGTAATTTAGGTTCGATTTATTCGAATTAAAATAGCTTTTCGGTAAATATCGGTTATCGTTTAGTGAACTGGCCGGAACTAGAGGAACTATCGGAGCTACCGGAACTATCGATCACGAGGTCCTGGGCACTGGGTGTGTGTGGGTGAAATTTAACAAATTACTGTTTAGACCGAAGAGGTTCATCACAACAGAATCTCCTCTAGTAGTAGCTTTGAGCATAGTAGTTGTTACCTGTTCTGATCCCAAATTAACGAGTAATTCGTTTCCGTCCTGACTGAAGGCAACGTAAGTTGTAGCTTTCTTTGGCAACACTTGCTCCGTTGGCTCCATAGATAAGTGACCTGAGAAAATATATTATTTTTTTGTTCATTACTCAGTTTACTTATTATTTTGTTGACTATATAATTTTGTACTCTATATTAATTTATAAAGCTGAAGAGTTTGTTTGAACGCGCTAATCTCAGAAATTACTGGTTCGAATTGAAAAAATATTTTTGTGTTGGATAGTACATTTATCGAGGAAGGCTACTTTTTATTATGATATTCCCACGGGATTGGGACTTACGCGGGTGAAACCGCGGCGCGCAGCTAGTTAATAATATAATGTACTCAAAGTTAGGCCGTTCTTTTACCTACATCATTTTATTTTCTTACATATTTTTTTCGTCTTCAACACAAAATTGCTAAGGCTACGTCAAATTTACAATTTAAGAGTGTATGTATAAAAATAAAAAAATAAAACCAATTTAAAAAAAAAATTTGATTATAATTTTAAGATTGGTTTTCGTTTTAAAAAAATTAAAAACCAAATTAAAATTTTGTGTGATTGTTTCAGTCAACGAGCTCAAGTCACACTGAAACTGGGAGCCTTATCGTGAACCGTGTAGCCTAGACACCTGACGTCGTTGCGAACCGACCTCCGACCAAGTCCCCTCTGCAGATTTGCATGTTGCCAACAGTCTGGCACTGCCTTTATATTAGAAGTGAGGAACGTATGTTACCTGGTGCATAATATACGGCAGCGTGCCTCGGTATGTTATTGTCGGGGTCGCCGTGGCCTGCGCGCGCGCATCGCACGTTCTGTCGCTCCCACAGCTGTCGGCCTCCGCCTCCAATTGTCACGCTGTTCTGTATTGAAGACATAATGCTCATATATGAGCCAAATACGACATGTATGCCTGACAGGCCCCTATGCAGAGCATGGACGTGCTCCTGGATTGCGTGGTACTAGCGGAAATTAGACTTGGTAGCCTTAGCCTCCTAGAAATAATAATGGAAACTTCGAACAAAAATTACTTGATTGCAAGTTACATTCTTGAAGTTCCTATTATGGCGTGAGAAGCTGATGAAGAAAATGAAAAACATTAAAAAGCTTTTAATCTATTTTCCACATCTGGTGCACGAAATATCAATTCCATTGTTGTTCCATTCCGTTCTATCAATTTCATTGTAATCTTGAAAAACGGAGAATTTTGTCATATTATTTCTATTTTGTGTACCTATATGCTCAAGTATTACCTTGCCATATTTATTTTCATGAAACAACATTTGCTGGCAAAAATTAAAGCGGGACTGGTTCGCTCCCTAAATGGTAGAACCACACTCAAGAAGGACCCAACAATATAGGTCCTCATGAACCGCGATAGCTAGCCTATTGAAAGTTTCAGAATGTGTATTTCTGCTGCCCTTATAACAACAAATACTAAAAACAGAATATAATGGTACGGAACCCTTCGTGCGCTATTCCGACTCGCACTTGGCCGGTTTTTATTTAATATTAAATACAGAAAAGTGGTACAGTTTTTTACCCGTAATGTCCCTGTATATCTATGATGATGTACCAACCTGCAACCTTCCCAGCTTGATCATCCTAATATCGTAGAGTCGCACATAGAAGTCGTTAGCTCCGACCGCCAACTGGTAAGGCCGCCTCGGGTTGACGGCCACACACTTTGCTTCAGCGTAACGTCCCATGTGATTCAATAAGTTTATCAACACGTTACTAGAGTCTGAGTTGCAGCGGTGAGACGTTCTGAGGTCGTGTTGCCTGGAATATTGAGTGATGAGTGTAAAGAATAATCTGCACTAATATTATAAAGAGGAAAGAATTTTATATTTGTATCAAATAGGCTCCGAAACGACTATATTGATTATAATGAAACTTTTTATCCCAATATTCCCATGGGATCGGGTAATAAATATTGTAGGACACGTTATACAGCGCCATGTAGGCCCAAGCTATCCGATCGATCATAAGTCGATCACCGCATTAATCTACCAATTCTTGAAAGCGTAAGCAACATTAAGGTAGGGGTAAACATAAAAGATCCCACTGGGTCGCAGTGTTGTTGGCATTGTTGGCCCCCAATGTAAGATAAGGTAGCCCCAAGCTAAGCAACTAGGCTTGTGTTGTGGTGGCCAGAGAAGGAATAGAATACTTAAATATTTTTCTTTTGTAAATATATTACACATAGGTTTTCAATGATCCATTGTCTACTTGTGAAAGAACAGTATAGAAATACAAGTATGTAACTTACAGGACAAGTCCATCTTCAGCGGCCGACCACAGCAAGCTAGGGTTGTTGGGAGCGGAGGCTAGCCGCTTGACTCGCCCACAGTGGCAAGTACACTCGAGGAGCGGGGCACCGGTCGTTACGTTGCGCGTGCGCACGCCGCCATCCGCCGCGCAAGTGGCTATCACTTCCGGTGATACAAACTACAAGGATGGATGATCAGGATGCTTATTATTGCTACTAGGGAGAGCCATACCTCTTTTGGCTGTTGTATACTTTAAAGGCATAAGGCTTTTATGTACCTAAAATTATTGGATATTGTATGGATTTCTTTTGCGTATAATATTTGTAGGTAAAATCTTTTCCTACATTTGATGTAAGTAATTTATAGACGAAATTTCTTTGTAGTTTTTATACTTTGCAAAATTGAGTCAAAAAAGATAGCTCAAATATTGTTTTAATTTAAATTTGGATAAGCTTAGAAACAACAAGGAATTTTCTTCTTCATACCAAAATACTCACAAATAGTTAACACAACAACACATACCTACAACAATTTCTGATGTAAAAACATAACCCTCCCTTTTGGCTTTGCCATAGTCTGGTCAAGTCATTTTGCAAAAGGCCTCTTTTGTGCACCATAAGTGTTCATTACAAATATATGAAAACCCAAATCAGTGTCAATAACAGCTTACCTACTTATGAACAAAAACATGGGTAGACTGTATGTAGTAGTTGGTAGACTGCATATAACATAGTTGCAGTACAGATGTAAGCATGTCTGTTAAACTGACGAATTCTCATAACGCAATAAACTAATAATAATCCAGAGCTGGGATTTATGACATTATTATGTATTAGTATTAAAGGTATGTATGTATTCAACCTTTTATTTTCTGAGTTTTGTGCAGTACCAATGTTTACTAGCTAAGCTATGCTGTTTGAGTCACTTAGGTCTTGATTCCGTGGAAATTTCAGGATAAAAGTTAAGTTCTGTTCCAAAATTCCAGTTATCAACATCACAATAATTATTTAGATTGGGAGATGGAATAAAATTTATGTTATTTTTATCCAATATGCAAATTCTTATGGCTGAGTCTGATTCTTAATGGAATAATATAAATTATGTTTTTTAAGTACCTTTACAGAGAATATGTTGCCGGTGTGACCTGTCGGGATGTAGCTGAGCTGTTTGTAGCTGTAGGGGTCCCACAGCATGACGTTGAGGTCGTCCGATGCCGACGCCAAGATTCTACAACAAAGACACCAATTGTATCAACATTTCAAGTATTTACGGACCGAATCAACGGGAAATAATATACGTACGATCCATCAGAGTTCCATTCCAAGCAGTTGACGCATCCTGCATGCCCGGTCAGTTCTTTTTCCAAGCCTAATCTGTCGATCGTACTGCGAGTCACCGTCAGCCTATTTTGGAACTGTCTTGTGATATCCCCACGTTCCCTAGCGATCGTCAGCCCCACCGTGCCCTTGGCCCACGCTGGCTCCTCTCTCCGACCCATTTTTGTGGACTAACTGCTCGATTTGCCTACACCTTCTACCATCACACTTGCAGATTGCCTACTATCTACGATTCGATCTAGTTACAATATTCGACATCGCACTAAACATTACTAGCTAATAAGTTAATCGCGAGGTATTTAACTAATGTACGCACTAATTTATTCTAGTTCTACACATTGAATAAATAAATTCAGTCAACAAAAAGCTTTTTTTATCGATAAATGGAGAATTTTTCTCTGAACGAAAATAAAAGCTGAGCGAGCTGTCAAACAGCTGTCTGTGTCGGGTTGCCATTATTTCTGCCTCATTGATTCGTTTGATTCGCATTTCAGTCAAACAAACGCTGTTGAAAGTGCTGTTTGTTTTTTCTTAGAGTCTTTTTGGTATTTTCTTAGGCCAAGTTTTTTTCTTATCTGGCAATATGGCCTAATCTGGCACACATCGAACGAAAAAACGATACCGTCAAATGAGGCTGTACGGATCAAAAGGCTGTTGCCTGTCCTTTATTTAGGGCTTTAATAAAAAAATAGGTTGACACCAAATAAACTTGACAGTTTGACAGTATTTCTTCAATCACAAAGTCTTCAATGTTATTGTAAATTTTTCTATGTTTTTGATAATTTCGACACAAATATAGGTACGGTTGGTTGCTAGGTGTTAGAGGGTAAACACGTGCGATTAGAATTTCGAAAATTAATTGCATTTTTTCGCGATTTTTTTTGCAGTTTTTCAGTGCAGAGTGGTTTATTTAGTTTCTATTCATTTTATTATCTATTATTTTTTGCAGGTGGGTGCCGGAATGGTCCGGGAGGGGGAGGCTCATGATGAGCCTCCCGATATTGATATGAATCAATTTCATATCGCCCTCGATCAGTCTGAGGCCACATCTGTGATACCTCAGGTAGAAAATAGACTTGCCAGTAAGAGACGACTTGAGGAAAACGATTTCCGTGATTCTGCGAAAAGAACTATTGTTGATCCCGAGGAAAGTGCTGCTTCTCTTCAAACGATTTACTCACATCCAAGCATCATCGTCGGCACTCCGAACTCTTATTTCTCTAATGACAAAGGTCCGTTTATTGTTATTGTGTCTAAAACGGTATCCCAGCTGGATTCGGGCACGTACGTCAGGCCTATTAAATTTGGACAACTTTTATCCAGGTATAAGATTAAAAATATATCTCCGGACGGTATTAAAAAGATTGGTAGAAACAAACTGTCCATATCCTTTAAATTTCCAGAAGATGCCAATAGTTTCCTCTCAAACCCTCTTTTGCAGGAACATCATTACGATGCTCACATTCCTACATACAATATTACTAGAATGGGAGTAGTGCGAAACGTCCCCACTGACCTTTCAATGGCTGAGTTTGTAGAGTCTTTAAGCATCCCTACATCTACTTTTGTCCTGAAAGCCAGGAGATTTAATAGGAAATCCGTTCAAGACGGAAAGGTCAATTGGATCCCGACTCAATCTGTCGTCATAACCTTCCAAGGTCAATCCCTCCCGTCCCATGTTTACTCATTTTATACTTCTCTTCCTGTGGAGGTATATTGTTACCCCACCATCCAATGCCTTAACTGCTGCAAATATGGTCATATTAAATCTCAGTGCCGCTCAAAACCAAAGTGTTTCAAATGTGCGCAAGAACACACTGGAGACCAATGTAATGTTGAGATTGACCAAGCCTCATGTATTCACTGCTCCGGCTCTCACTATGCAAATAATAAAATATGCCCTGAATTCCAACGGCAAAATGATATCAAGGCGGTTATGGCAAAGGAAGGTATTTCTTATCATGACGCTTCTATACGCTTCCCCATCGTGTCCAAATCTTTCTCTGAGGTGTTATCCCAATCCCCGTCTTTCTCATTAACTCCTTTCTCTCAGATTTCTAGGAAATCTGTTTCCTCCCATCCCTCTACCCAATCTTTTCGTAAAACGATCACTTTAAACCCACGTTCTCGTCCCTCCCTTGGAAAGTCCTACGATGGATCTGCTCTTCATAATATTACATCTACCCCTTCTTCTTCACAGCCTAATGGCTGTGCCATTCAACATAACTCCTGTTGTAATTCCCATGCTCCCCAGTCTCAGGATTCTCTCCAATTTCTAATATCCCTACTTTTATCTATTATTACCCAAAATAACATTAGCTTACCGTCCGACGTTGCCCACAAACTTTTACAATTCTCTAAGGTTCATAATGATGGATCAAATCCCTATTCTTCAATGGAACAGTCGCAGTCTCAGGCCTAAGAAGTCAGAGTTGATTCATTTGATAAATAAATATAAACCGGTGGTGATTGCCATATCGGAGACATGGTTTAACCCCGGTGCTCCTTTCAGAGTTTCGGGGTACTCATGTCTCCGAGATGATCGATCAGACAATCATGCCGGCTGTGCTCTATTTATTCGACGTAATGTCTCTTTCTCCCAAATTTCGCTTCCTCCCCTTCCTTTTGAATTAAATGCAGTAGCTATTAGAGCTTTCAATATTTCTTTTGTTTCAATATATATTCCCCATCCTATTCTTAATCTCATCCCTATCATTTCACATTTAATATCTTCTATCCCAGCCCCCTTCATTATCTTAGGTGACTTTAATTCCCACAACCCATCTTGGGGTTCGGGTCGTCATGACTCCTTCTCGGACAACTTATTAGAAGTGTTTGATGATTTCGACCTCTGTGTATTAAATAATGGATCTCCTACTCACAGGGTTTTTCCCAATCAAGATCCAAGAAGTGTAACAGATCTTTCTCTTTGCTCCTCTCACTTGTCCTCTCAACTTTCCTGGGAAATTCTTTCCCAAACGTATGGTAGCGATCATTTTCCTATAATTCTTAAATTTCAGTCCAGAGTATTACCTTTTTCCAATTCTTCGTCCCTTCTTAAATACAGAATCTCGGGAGCCAATTGGCCTGCTTATGCTTCTACCCTAGATGGTAAAATTTCCTCCCTTCCTATTCCAAACGAAACCAGTTGTTTGAATGCCTATTCTTTGTTTATTGATGCCTTAAACTCATCTGCCGAGGCTAACATCCCCCTTAAAAAACCGCCGCACTTTTTTGTTTCTACGCCTTGGTGGGATTCCGATTGTTCCGAGGCCATCAGGAAAAGAAAGGAAGCTGAACTATCATATAATTTTAATATGACAACCTCAAATTTTATAGAATATAAACGGTGTTCAGCTAAGGTCAAAAGAATGTTATCCTCGAAGAAGAAACTAGGATGGAAACGTTTTTGCGAGAGCTTATCCCCCAAAACTCCCGCTACGATCGTTTGGAGAGCAATAAAACGTTTTAGGGGATCCTGCTCCATTAATAATATAACCTCAAACGACTTGGAATCATGGATTGAACCTTTTTCAGATAAACTTGCTCCTCCCTGGGTGCCTACTAAGGATTCCCTCCCTCTTCCAAAATATTTCCTATCTTCATCAAGTTCGATGGATTCTCCCTTTTCTTTTAATGAATTACAGATTGCACTTGACGGTCTAAGAGATTCTTCTCCAGGATTGGATGGTATTCCATATTCATTTATTTCTAAATCTTCAGATAATTGCAAACTTTATCTTCTCCATTTAATTAATAATTTCTTTGATATTGGTCTTATTCCAGAGTCTTGGAAAACCCAGATAATAATTCCCATTCCCAAACCTGGAGTTGATCCCTCCTCCCCCAATAGCCGCAGGCCTATTGCTCTATCACCTGTCCTAGCCAAAATCTCTGAACATCTGATTAAACTTAGAATGGAATGGTTTGTGGAGAGTCGGAACTTGCTGGCTGAATCACAGTTCGGATTCAGAAAGGGAATGGGCACTTTAGACAGTCTCAGCATCTTATCTACTGATATTCGTTTGTCCATGCTTAGAAAGCAATATTTGATAGCAGTGTTTTTGGACATAGAGTCTGCTTATGATAACGTCCAACTCCAGATTCTCAGGAACAAACTTGTTCAGCTGAGTATTCCTTGGAAGATGGTTCGTTTTTGCATGAACTTGTTCACTGGAAGATCCATTTTCATTAAAGTACCAACCGGAATGGATATGGGAGGGCGAGTAGACTCTTCCTCTTGCCCTCTAAGGTATATTTGGAAGGGCTTACCGCAAGGTTCCGTCTTGAGTCCATTGCTATTCAGCATCTATACAGCAGAATTAGATAAATCTGTTGCTCCACCGGCTGAGATTCTTCAATATGCTGATGATTTGACCATTTACGTATCCGCCGACTCTGCTGATCAAGCTACTTCCCAACTCAACATAAATTTAAATAGTTTGAATTCTTGGCTAGCTGCTCATGGTCTATCCTTGTCAGTACCTAAATGCAGGGCTGTGGTCTTTACTCGTAGGAGGGTGATCCCGAGTGTTCACTTGTGTGTGGACGGCGGTGTGATCCCTCAAGTGTCAAAGGTGAAGTTTCTCGGAGTCCATCTGGATTCCAGAATGTCAGGAGAAGCTCACTTTGAGTATGTCGCTGGAAAATGCGAAAAAAATATTAACGTTCTGCGCTCACTATCGGGCGTCTGGTGGGGTTCTCACCCGTTTAGTCAAAGATTGTTGTACAATGCGATAGTTCGTAGTCATTTGGATTATGGTTCATTTATTTTGGATCCTTGTAATAAGTCGGCTCTTTCGAAATTAGATAAGATTCAGTCGAAATGCCTTCGCTTAATCTTGGGGGCAATGAGATCATCGCCTATCAACGCCATGCAGGTTGAATGTGTGGAACCGCCTTTGGACTTGAGAAGACAATTTCTTTGTGATCGGTTTCTCCTGAGGGTTTTGCAGAATTCCCAACATTCGTTGCCAAGAAAAATCAAAGCATACAATGATTCTTTAGATCCCTCTAACATCCCTTCAAGTGATAAATTACCTTGCATCCTAAGAAGTTTTTTGAAATTGACTCGCCTTCCTAACCCTATTATTCAATTACAGTCATCCCCAATTTTTTCATTAACGTATGATGCCTTAACCTTTAAACCTAGGGTGTTGATTGATTTTGAAATTGATAAAGACTGTTTAGATATCCCTTCTGCTTTTTTAATTAAATTAAATACTGATTTCCCCGGATGGACTACTTTATATACTGATGCTTCAAAATTATCGCAAAATAGTTCAGTCGGCGCAGCTGTATGGTTCCCTTCATCTAGGATCATTTTAAGTTTCAAGTGTCCTTCATTATGTTCTGTATTTACAGGGGAGGCTATTGCTCTTCTGGAAGCTATTTTATTTGTTAAATCACATAACCTTAAAAAAACGTTAATTCTGTCGGACTCTAAAAGTTGTCTGCAAGCCATTTTGTCTAACCCTTTTCGTTCTAATGCCAAATATCCAATTATTTTTGAAATTAGAAAGGCATTATTTGAATGTCATCAACTTTGCTTTGATATTGCACTCGCCTGGATCCCGGGTCATGCTGGAATACCTGGTAACGAGAATGCGGACTCTTGTGCCAAAAATGCTATCCAATTCGGCTCAACGAAACACTCTGGGGTTTACTCTCACGATTTAATTCCTACTCTAAGGGATAATTTGCTAGAGGCTTGGTCTAAAAGATGGGAACTGACTAGAAACAGGGTCGGCAAATATTATAGTGATATTCAACCAACAATCCCGAATAGACCTTGGTTTTCCCGTTTTAAAAATATTGACAAGACAACAACGTCTGTGATCTGTAGGCTGAGAATTGGTCACACGTGCTCACCGGTTCACCTTGCCAAACTTAGGATTAGGGATAACTCTATCTGTGAGTGTGGCTTGGATGAGGGTACAGTTAGTCATATATTTTTCTCTTGCCCGAAGCAGCAGTTTTCTTTTTATGACTACCTACCTGAGGATATTCCTCGTCCTTCCTCCCTTAAAACTCTTCTTTCTCTCGTTTTTACTCGGTTCGTTTATTTTCTAGCTAGGTATATTATTACTAACAAAATTAAACTTTAAATTAGAATATTTAGACATGGTATTTATTAATTCGTTTTATGTTCACCTATGTAAGTATGTATTACCTATATAATATAATACTTTTTATCATTTTTTTGTTTATTCATTATTTATGTATATATTTATTACTTATAAGTATCTTTATTTGTGTTGTTTTTTTGTTTAGTCTTTCTATGGTCTTACTCCAAAATTATTCTGCACAAGGAATCTCAAGTACCGATCAAAACCTAATACCGTTCACTCTCATTGCTGTAGTTTTTTTCCTCGACTCACTTGACATTGGCAGAATTGCGCCCTTATGTCAGCAATCAGCCATATAAAAAAGTTGAATTGAAATATAGGTACAAATAAACCTGTGCCTCCTTTTTTCTAAATCTTCTTCAAAACTAGGCTTACAGTTGATTCGATTAATTAAGGTAACCTCACTTATTTCTGGAGCCCCCGTCGCAATTCTTGGTGCACCTGCTCCAAAGTACATTAAGCCCTAATACCTGTAAATTGGAGGACCTAATGGGAGGTCAATGCTGCTGCAGTGGTAGTGGCCAAGTAAACACCTACTTATTATTTATTTAGTCTGGTTTTAATCATAATTGTCCGTTTCAGTTAGTCCAAAATGGGTGAACGCAAGGGTCAGAACTTATACTACCCGCCCGACTACGACCCTAAAGTCGGGGGTCTCAACAAGTTCCTAGGCACACATGCATTACGAGAGAGAGCCAGAAAACTCGACATGGGGATCCTTATCATACGATTCGAGATGCCTTACAACATCTGGTGTGACGGCTGTAAAAACCACATCGGTATGGGAGTTAGGTACAACGCTGAGAAGACTAAAATTGGAATGTATTACACTACACCTGTGTACCAGTTTAGAATGAAGTGTCATCTGTGTGACAATCATTTTGAGATCAAAACTGATCCAGGGGTAAGTTGTTATATTACCATCCCTCTCCTTCATCCTTTTTTTTCTCCTTTTATCTGCGATCAATCTTTCGACTATGACCAAATCGTTTGTGGGTGGAAAAAGCAGACAGAGGCACTCCTCTCCGCATAAAAGACCCTCTTCATTGTTGCCATCAACATCTGTTACCTCTGAAGCCGTTTCTTGAGCTTAGGGTTAACAAGTTGCCCAGTACATTATGTTTGGGTGTTATCTTTTTACTCTTAAATATCAAGAGTAAAAAGGTATCATCTAGAAGCACATGCTAGCTACATCTTAGATGGCAACTTTACCTATCGTCACTCACCCTGCGGTGATAGTGGTCAAATGCTGACCTATGTTAAATGTAAAAAAATATACGATATTGTACATTTTTTTCTTGCACAGTATTGAGTATGAAGATACTATAGAGTTCTGTGTTTTGTATAAACCAAGAGGCATCTAGAGTAAAATTTATGATTATGACATACGGATCCGAGACGTGGTCGCTGACTATAGGCCTCGTTCAAAAGCTCAGAGTCGCTCAGCGGGCTATGGAGAGAGCTATGCTCGGAGTTTCTCTACGTGATAGAATCCGAAATACGGAAATCCGTAGAAGAACCAAAGTCACCGACATAGCCCTCAGGATTAGTAAGCTGAAGTGGCAATGGGCAGGTCATATAGCTCGCAGAACTGACAACCGCTGGGGAGTAAAGGTTCTCGAGTGGCGGCCGCGATGCAACGCGAAACGGAGTGTTGGGAGACCAGCTGCCCGGTGGACCGACGACATTGTAGCGGTCGTGGGTAGTCGGTGGATGGAGGCGGCTCAGGACCGCTGTTTGTGGCGTCGTATGGGGGAGGCCTATGTCCAGCAGTGGACGTGCATGGGCTGACATGATGATGATGATGATGATGATGGAATGTGCTAAATATCACTGTCGTAAATTGTAAAATTCAAACTGACAAAGACATTATTTTTTTTACAATTTACCCTGTCTGTTTTTTTTTTCAGAATTTAGACTATGTAATAGTATCAGGTGCCAGGCGTCAAGAGAACCGCTGGGACCCCACTGAGAACGGACAGATAGTACCTGAAACTAAAGAGACACAGAAACGGTTATTCGACGATGCCATGTTCAAGCTAGAACATAAGACGGGGGATGAGGATGGTGCTAAACAGGATAAACCGAGGCTCGGGAGACTGGTGGGCAGGAACGAGACTGTGTGGAAAGATGATTACGAAGCTAATTGCTCTTTGAGAAGGAATTTTAGAGTGAGTAACTTTTTTTTACATAATACATGTTTACATTGTGCTTGTGTAATTAAAATATAAAAAAAAATAATGCTACAAAATAAGTTTACTAAAGAAACTTGTCACAAACAGTAACATAATAAAAATGTTATGTTAACTTTCTCGCCAATAAACTAGTTTACAATCTTTGAACCTTTCAGAAAAGGCGAAAGGAATTAGAAGAATCATCAGTAAATGACAGCCTTCTCTTGGCGAGATCATCGTTAAACTTAAATCTACTACCAGAAACAGAAGAAGATAGAAATATGGCATCCCTCCTCTCATTACGACCATCCAAATCAGTTGAAGAGAAGCAACAAATTACACGAAATATGATCCTAAACAGCCCTGCATTGCCAAGCTCTAGCCGGCTGCTTACCAGCTTTGGTGGCTTGAAAAAGGAAGAATCACTAAGCAAAAGTCTAGTTTTAACAAGGAATTCTTTAGGCATTGCTATAAAGAAACCAAAACTAGGTAAAATTGACATGAATGCTGAAGAAAATAAATCGACAGAATCTAGTGAGAAAGACAACATTGATATTCAAAAAGAAGTAAATATTAAAAAAGATATATCTAAAGAATCATTTGAAATAGATTCGAAAATGACTAACTTTGATCCTAAGGAAATAAAAACTAATAATTTTAATAGTGATAATAATAATATTGTTAATGAGGAAAAGAATGTGAAAATATCTTTGGTTGGAGATTATAGTTCTAGTGATACAGATTGATAAGTTTCCAAGAACTGGTTACATAAGTTTTTAAAGTTAATTAAGAGACTTCATATACAACGCGGCCATGGCGCTGTTAAGATAAAAATTGTGTGCCTACCGAACGAAATATACCCTATAACATGCGATTTTAAAAGTGTTTTTGAATTGAAAACAAAACAATCATGGCCATTTGGCCTTCTGCATCTAGGCCTGAATTCTCAAAGGTAAGCCGACAGGAATCTGGTTGTCTGGAACCCTTGACTTCATTATATATGTATCTATGTAGATATCTATATAGATACCTTTATATTTATCTTTATCTATAAATATGTTTAAAATGTGATATTTAGGTTATTATTAATATCATGGAAGCAATTATAATCATATTTCATGTTTTAATGACTTTGCTAATGCTCTCAACGTGCAACCGTAGATGGATAATGGTACCTTTATAGACTGTAACCTATGGCAATATGTCCGCCCAAAACCCCCTATTTATGTATGGCGCTATTTATACACCTTATATCTAGATGGTGCCACTGATATTTTTACGACGAGTTTCTTTTAATTTTTTTAAGCATAAAATAACGTACAGCTAATATTTTAAAAAATGATTAAAGGAAATTGTTTAATTTTAATAAGTATATAAACATCTTAAAGTTCGGTAATTCTTTATTGCGAGGCCATCTGTGGGATTCATTTTCAATAATGTATTAGTTTCATTATATTTATAACAAATGGCGTCGTTAAAATGCACGTACTCTATTTTCGGTGGGCGGTGTTTGTCTGCGTAACATTTATCTTCTATGCATGCAATAAATCTAGCCTTTAAAACTGCAAAATAAATTGCTGAAAATATTTCGAATTAGAAATAAAATACGAAATTGAATTACAATTTTTTTTATTTAATAACTTTAGAAAACATTCAATTGGTTATTATTCGATGTACCTAAGCATTAACAAGTTAAATGTCTAACAAGCTTTTGATTAGTTACTTTTACGCCCCCAGAAATAATTCCTAAGTTAAACTTTAGTTAACTAACTAAATATGCTTTTAGTTTAATAAATGTGTGACGTCTAACGTAAGCGGATATGTGGCGATGATTGGCTAAAGTTTCGCTTAGGAACATCGCTGAGTGTGGCTGTTTATTCAGGGCTGCACAGAGCAAAGTTGAGCGGAAACGAAATAAAACCTAGATTTTTGCAAAAAAAAACCCGATTTGAGTTCGAAATTTTGTACTTCTTAGCGGACTTTTTGTAAAGAAACTAAAAGCCAAATCGATTCGGGTAGTGATGTTCTTTACAAATAATCCACAAGAAAATTATATATTTCAATCTATAATTAGGATTTTTTGCTTTTACTTCGGTCTTATCCAATTTTCCTCTATGCAACAAAGACAAACAAAAAGAACCCAATACACAAGGATAAATGTTTTAAACGGCTCAAACGATTTTTATATAACACAGCTAAGATCGTTCAGCTTTTACATTTAATCAATAAGGAACATAGGTTGATAAACACATTACCCTTTTTGTGTCTCGCAATCGAGTAAAAAACGTAAAAATAGCTTCGTTCGTTTCAGAGCTAAGATGCCACGTACTGACTACAAACAGACATAGAAATCAAACTTATAACATTATTTGTATTTAAACACCATTTTGTGCTTTTTATAGCTCAATAGAACACATACCGAATATATTTTTATAAATTAATAACATGTACACAGATAATAAATATTTACTTACATTAAGACTAGAGATAATGATTAGATATTTTCTGAATAAAGATAACGAGGTCAACTTAGCTGCCATTTATTTAGGGTGTAATTTGGATGGAACCAATAAATAGATTTTTGAAAAAAAAAAAAAACAATTTTGACATTAGGTCAACTTTAATGCGGTTAACTTTAATGCATAAGTTTCAAAGTATTAGGCTTTAAGAAGGTTGGAATTATATTCATTATAGTCCGCGAGAGAATTTTATTTTCGATTCCTAATTGGTTTTTTTGCTATCCCTGAATGATTTTGTTTTTATTTCGTTCCTGCCAATTTATGCTTGGCCCAACCTTAAGGATGCATTTACGATTTGACGCGCCTGAAGTATCTAGACTGACTTTTCATTGAAAATGGTCGTAGACTGAGACTGAGACAAATAAAGTCAACCTTATTTCTACGAAAATAAGCTTTAAGTGAATTAGCAAAACATGGTGGAAGATTGATGATCTATTTTTGTGGTTTATAGAGTAATAATAAATATTTTTATCGTATCTTTTTTTACGAAATAATGTTTAATATTTCTTTTTTATCGTAGTATATTTTTTATTATTTGAAATTCTGGTTATTGAGATCTTTGTACCGAAAATCTGCCTATTTTTATAGTTTTTGCGGGAAGAGGCTACGGAAAACTTTTACTTTTTGTATTAAACCTATATTATTTTGAAATTATTTTTATACATTCTACAGATAACTAAAATACTTTAAATATGTAAAACTTTGACGGATAAACCGAAACCAGCTATACTTTTGCTAACATTTTGACACTTGTCCTAAATGCGTCCTTAACAGAGTCCAAAAAAGGAGGAGCTTTTCAATTCGTCGCGTATATTTTTTTATATAACCACCGATTACTCAAAGACGGCTTAACCGATTATTATTCTTGTTTTAATTGAAAAAGGGACAGATACATAATTTCCAGTGATTTTATAAGTGTTACAAATTAATAATAATTAATTTAATTTTCATAAAGCTGTGAGATTGGTATATTCTATTAAATATACAGATTGTAAGCTTAAAACTAAACATATGTATATTGAAATTAGACACATATTCGATTACATAATTATACTTACATAAATATTTGTTTACGTAGGTATGAAAATATTTATGTATCTACAATATAATATTTAATATATACATACAACACATACAACATATCTAATTGATCTAACAACAAACAATATATCTAATTTAACTAAATAATGTGATTTGGTTAGGCAAATAAAAAATAGACAAGTATAGGACATTGTAAAATGCGCCATCTAGCCCCAAGTTAAGCAACTAGGCTTGTCTTATGGGTGCCAGACAAGAAACGATTATCTGTCTTGTTAAACAAAGATTTTGCAGTAGTTGAAGTTTTAGGAACCATAATGCATAATACTATAGCGAAAATATCTTAAAATTAAATTAATAGAAACTTGGATTTAGACTACCATAAATAATGCTATTCATGGCGCTGTAGTGCCTGGGACATGTAATAGATAGAGCAGGCTTGCCCAGAACCTATACCATCCTCTTAGCTTAGTCGATCGTGTCCTGAGGAAATAACTGGTTCATACGTCTGGAGTCAAGTAAGCCGCGGGTTTCATCACGATGTTTTTTTTTCACCGTAAGAGTAAAATATAGTAACATAAAGTGTTGATTTCAGAGTGTTTGGCTAAAAACTTACGGAATTTACTTAAATAGAATATTGTGCGACTTTTTTGTATTTTTTGTTTTTATATTGTATAAGCTTGGAAACGAATTTCCTTCTTGATATCATACCAAATGTAAAAACGGTCTTACCTTTTTCACCGACTTAAAAAAAAGACGAAGTTCTCAATTCGAATTTTTAGTAGATGAATGCTTTATAAATGCTTGAATGTACCATATATGTTAAACTCAATTCTAACATAAATATCTACCATATCAAAGTCAATATAAACTAAACAGTAGGGCACAAAGGGCGGCCTTATCGCTAAAAGCGATCTATTAATATGTTTATGGTACTAAACATTACCTATTATTTAGTCGAGGCGTTTCGGTACCTGTTGGTCAAATCATTTTTAATAATGATCGCGTAATATGGGTGTTTATTCGTCCTCTTTTTTTTCAAGATGGTTTGGTTATAATAGTGAAAGCTACTTATTAACCCAAAACATCTCCAAGACAAATAAAATAACTTTTGGATGAAAATAAACGGGGGCACGCGCCGCCCGCGTTTCGGTTTAATAAAATAGTTTGAAGTCTTTACTAGGGATGTTGAATGACCTCTGAAAAATTGCGAACTGAAAAAGTGTAAAATGTCGTAGAATATTATGCTATGAATCTGAAAGTTAGTTTATATTCTTGTTTGTTTGTTACCTCTTCACTGTCAAACGACTGGACCGATTTGGATGAAAACACTGAATACTTTTGATCCCGAAATTCCCGCGGGATTGGGACTTACGCGGGTGAAACCGTTTATAAATAAATATGTATCTATGTGTAACCTTGCGAGGCACAACGTTTGTCTTCTAACGCAAGTATGACTGCGCATTCGATCTTCGCTTGCAACCATTTCAGTAGTTCCGGGTCGGATACTTCGATTATTTTCTCGTCCGTTGAAAAGTAGTTCACTTGCTCATCCTATACAAAGATAAATAGATTACTTTATTTTATTATCTTAAGAAAAACTACGGACGAGGCAGATCCCGTAAACGATGGCGTGACGATCTTGGCTAAACCTATCCAACGACCTAAATGCTTGGAAAGATGTTAAGGAAACCTAAGCCTCTTGCAGCAAAATTGCAAAATGATTGTATTTAATCTAGACATACGTTTTGACACAATTTAGAATTTAAAATACCCCCGACTTTTATCCTCATAACTGTCAGACGGCTGAACCGATTTCGATCAAAGCTAAGAACACTCCCGACTAATTCACCTTTTAAAAACAAAATCAAAATTGGTTCAGCCGTTCGGGAGCTACGATGCCACAGACAGACACGTCAAACTTATAACACACCGTCGTCAATTTTAGCTTTTTGTCAAAAATGTATGTTCTATGAAAAACTATCAAAAATATAGGTTAAGTTAAAGCGTCATTAAGCTGCAAATGGCCTTTAATCTTAGTAACAGTCCTTACCTGTTTAATATTGAGTATAAGTTTATCTCCTTGAATGGTAGGTGCGTCAATGAGATCGTCCAACTTGACCGCCCACTCGACGTGCCACGCCCCGCCGCCGCTCCCAGCTCGCACCATGTACACGTGGCTGCAATCACGTACATAGCCTATATAGCTGGGTCTCATTATAAACATAAGGCCTAGACTAGTCCACGTTAAGACCTAGTATTTGGTCTTTTGTCAATAAAAAAACACCATTTTTTTTTACCAAAAAAACAATTACTATCCTCTTATTTCAGATATTTAAATCCTTAATTACACTTCAATTAAGAAATAAAATAGGTAAAGTGAGATATTCAGTAAGTGTTATGTCAAATTTTCAAATTTAAAATACAAGCTATTGGGTAAAAACAATGTCAAACATCAAACTATTAAATTAAATATAAAAATAAATTAAATTAAAAAACAAACTAAGTATATTTTAAACTCGCCGTTTTTCAGTTTAACCTAGCTGGCATAGTTTCCGGTCGACACACATGTATGAAAAACTGGCCCAAGTATGCGAGCTGAGCTAAACTAACTTCATTAGTTGGCGGAGGACAAACGGCTTTATAATATCAGTTTAAATTAGTATTGCCATAGATTAATTTACAATAGTAGGTATATGAATGAACACTGCCCATACAGAATAGCGTACGTGCATTTTAGTAACGCCATCGTTGTACAAATATTTTTTCCACGCCGGGAATAAAACCGAGAGGTAATGGTTAATAATGGGCTGAATTCAGGTCTCAGAAAAAGGGGGCAAAAAAAGTAAAAACTTACTCAGTGGAAAGCAACAGCGTCGTAGTATAAGTAGGAGGTAGTAAAGCGTGGGCGACGTAGTGCCCGGGGTCAAGCGGGCTGCGAGTGATCGCAGCTGCTAGCGCCGCGCCCAGGGCGGCGTGTGTCGAGTACGCGCGAACACCCTGTTCAACATACGACTCATATAGTTAAGGGCAGGTGCTAATAAAGCTACCAAAATCAACCTTTGTTTTAAGCAACTCTAAGTAATCAAATACTCTTTTTTTTATTTTGATATAAATGGATATTGTAGTTTAATAACCATATTTTTGTTTATTGTGGTTGAAAACATGATATGAACAACTTCGTTCGATAAAAAAATTGTACAAAACAGAGAATTATTAGATCTTTATCGGGTTTTATTCAAAAATAGTTAACGTTTGTTTCTAAAAATGAATCAAATGATAGGTTTTGACCTCTAGGAACTATATTTGTGGATAATAATGCTAAAATGTTTTGCATATCGATCAAATATAACAGTTAGCACGCAGCACGCTACGTCTTTGAGAGCGGGGGCTAAGGTAATGTGAATACATACACACGGTACTGGAAGAGCGCCTTAAGTAATTTAAACCACTAAAACACCTAAGGTACCATCAGGGAACAAAATTGCATATTTAAGGTTCATAATTTATTTGAAGAACTTATGTATGATCGAGCTCTTTCTACAGGGATAAGTTAATGTCCACCTGTATAATGTCGCAATGCCTCGGCATGCGGCGCCTGGCCGCCCCGCTGGCTGCACACGCGCGCAGCACGCGCTCCGCGCCGCGAGCAGCGCCCGTCCCGCGAGCAGCCACCATTAGATCTAAACATGACGTGGTTCTACAATTTTATACATTTTCATTGTTTTAGAAATTGAAACGCTTTTTTTATCTTAGCGGTGCTTAAACCAACTAAGCTACGTGGACTACATCCCCTTGTGCCTCCTTGCCTTTAACAAAGTGGTTGGATTAGGCTACGTCTGTTAGAATTTAGGTACTGAAAGTGACTTCGGTACAGAAAGAGTTAACTACAGTCGCACGTCGGAGCTAACATACACAATTTGTTTTTGTTTCTTGTCACATTTTACCACAAAATATATCTCTTCCCCATTAGCTTTCGTTACCATGTCCTTAATCCGCCCCTGTTTTCACGGAAAAATTAGACATTTTAGCAAAACAACATGCAAGACATTTAAGGCCGCGCATAGCTGCGTAACCGATATAGCGGATTCGGCTCAATCGGGTAAAATATGAAAATTAAGTGTAGTTTGAAAGCATAAAGGCTTTAAAAGGCTGGAATTAATGTTCTTCCCAAATAGACCGCGAGAACATTTTTTGCAAAAATCTCTGATTATGCTCTGCTCAGCCTTAAATTTTCAAAGAAATTAAATATTTTTTACAAATAGTTTAAAACATGCAACAAAGTACTCACTTTGCATAAACATATGATCGTCATCTGTCCAGGGCACAGACAGACAAAACCGGGAACATCATACATAGTTAAAGATAACACTACACACATCAATACAATACATATTATTATTAGATAGTTCCTACTTCTACTAATCCATTTAGATTTAATAAGCACAGCGTAATATACACAATTTAATATATAATTAAAGAGAAAAAGACTTATAAAAAATCTCTGAAACTACAAGACCTACTAAGAGACAACGCGGGTAAAACCGCGGGATATAGTTAGTTAATGAATATTATAAAGACTACAAAAACTACAAGTAGGCACCTTACTTATAGGTACCTAAAATATAAATACTTATATTAAAACTACATCCCTGAATCTATAGATGGGTACATACTTTTAATAAAGAAAGAAACGACAAAAGATTGAAGCACAATTAAAATATTCGAGTCTAATGGTCTTAAAAAGAGCTATCTGTCCTTCTGTCCCTTTGGTTGTTATTCAAAAACTACTGAAACCGATTAAATATATGTATTGTTTACTGCCCTAATTTTAATTTTATACTTATTATTTTGATTTCAAATTTAATTGTTGGTTATCTGAAATAAATGCATTTCCATACTTTCCAAATATTCTATGTCATTTCCAATAAATCAATGAATTCTCATACCAAGTTTACTTTCGAAACCTATTCGTTACAAACGAAAAAATCTTTCCTCTTTGTTATATTAGTTAGCTTACAATTCAGAAAATCCCCCCACAAATTTGCTTCCTTTACACAGTAAAATAAACAAATAATTTTAGGCCTTCCTTATATTATAAAAGACACAGTAAAAGATCATGCTTCATGCATATTTTAACAGGAACTACTTTACACATCTTTATAAAAATATTAATTGTATTATGAATTCACTAACTTACATTAAAATACTGTAAATTCTTACCAAAACTAGGTCTAGCGACCAGAGCCGTGAGTGCAAGAGCTACGCTCGAGGCGCTCGAGCTGTCTGCTGTCAGCACACATTCGGGTAGATCATTGCCGATTGACTCTTGACCTATAAGGATTCAGGGTGGTTCTTTTTATAAATTACTATGTTACTTCCAATGAATCAATGTATACTCATACCAAGTTTCATCAAAATCGGTCAGGTAGTTTTGGAGCCTATTCGTTTGATTGTAGATAGATCAGCGTTGGCCACTGTCATACCTGCTTGATGGTAGGCGACGATGCGGTCTAAGATGTAGCACGATTCCCTAAAAGAACCTGTTTACTCGGGACTTGAAAACACACAAATTGTACACGTCAGTAAATACAGACGCAGGCAACTGATTCCATTCCCTTGCTGGATGAATAAGGAATGACGAAGCAAAACGCTTAGTGTGTCTGGAATTTCCACCACGAATCGGTGTTGCATATCAGATTTTTGGGCTAAGGTCATTTTTTGTTTAATAATAGTCCTAATTCCATATTCTTCCAAACTCATATTATAAATCCGAAAGTTTGTTTATTTATTCTTCAAAGTCAAACGACTGGACTGAAAGTCGGCATATAGTTTAGGGGGGAGGAGAAGGACAGCATATTTTTACTCCCAAAATTCCCACAGGATCCGGACTTAGAGCGCAGCTTGTTGTTATTAAATATGGAGATTAACTAACTTGGTTTCCTCTTGAGTTGCCTAGGTGGCGGTAGTGTGTCGAAGACAGTTGGTTCCTGCGATGTAAGCGCGAGCAGCGCCCCCGCACCGGACATGAGACGGGACGACATCTCGAACGACTTGCGACCGGTGGCGCTACCCTACAGTTAGCGGAAATATTCGGAACCAATTAAGGTATAACAAATTCGATAGTAACTCTGTCTGTCTGTTATGTTTTCACAACTAAACCGCTGAACCAATTTTTATGAATTTTGGTATAGAGATAGAGAAGACCTTGGAGAAGGACATAGGTTACTTTTTATTCCGATACCAGTCTACTGACCTACACAAATTAAATAATCTGTCCCTCATCCAAAAATGTTAAGAGCTACAACAAAAAATAATCATTAATATCGACCCATAAACAAGGACGTAATGCCCGAACAGTCATAAAAAATAACGAATTAAACGAATTAAAAATTCTCCGAACCAAATGAAGTCGGATAAGAAGAAGTTGTAGAAGAGAAGTTAATTCGTTCTTTTCAGAAGTTTTAAGCTAGAAGAATGATCTTAGTATTGTAAAAAACCGCTTACCAAACAAGGTTCATAATACAACTTCATAGCTCTTGTAAAATCTCCGATGTAACTATACGGGTTTCCCAGTATATTGAGGCCCAGAACCAATACGTAGAACTGCTGCACGAGTTGAGTCCAATAATGCCTCGAGGCAGTGTCGAGGAGAGCGGGCATCGTTAGGGGCGCGTTTCGGACCTCTAGGTATGCCATTCTGAAAGGATAATCGAAAATCAAATACTAGGTAATTGCGGTCTGCGGTTTCATCTACGTATGTCCCGATCCCGTGGGAACATGGGAATAAAAATTACTAAAGTCACTTCTAAAGATTCAATGTATCTTCATGCCAATTTTCATCAAAATCGTTTCAGTAGTGTCGGAGACTATTCGGTACAAACAAAACCGTAGATTAGTGTACATTATTTGGCCATCTTGATATCCTATTCAGTCGTTCGGTAATATCATTCTACGCCGCAAAAAATATAAAATAAATATAAGAAAAAAATACAGTTATTATTTTAGAATAGAATCACTACGCTAGGCTGAGCCTGTGAAACCAAGCCAAGTTTAGCTTGCCATAATAATCTATATTAAAGTTCCCCTATTAGTTTCTTAGCCAATCAAAAACAGTCCATAATTAGTTTTAGGACGTATGCAATGGTTTTTAAAATAGTTACATTTTTTGCCCAAAACCCTTTTATTCTAGTAACATTCGGAAATATCTACTCTTTCAAACTCTTACCTTAGTACAACGTCCTTCTTATCACAAAGCGAAGATCCCCAAGAATTGAACAAATACTCCAAGAGGTCACTGTTAAATAACTTCGGTCTATTTTCTTTCTTGTTCCCAAATCTGGTCCGACATGGACTACCCGTATTATCTGCTGGACAACCCCTCGATGATAACGATAGAACTAATTTAACCGGTGAAAGATGTACGTATTCGAAGACGACATTCTTCTGTCCGTTGTGCTGACTCTTGATAGCTATTATTGGTAAAGGCATATGGACCAATGCTAAATCAGCTCTGAGCCTAACAGCCGGTTTCTCCTCAATCTTCCAATGATTTAGTATATCAAAAACGTAGTTAACGAAACCTCTATCTAAATTGACGTGATACTCTTGGACTATGATTTTTAAATATTTATAAACGTCTTGGTTAAGAGTTGGTCGATACTGTTTTAAGGCAACGAGGTCTATGCAAGGTTTCGGATCGGCTTTTGTGTCTGGAGGCGGAGCTGCGTATAGCACGCTCGGGAAAACAGCCTCCATTAGCTGGTTATCAATTTGTAATCTTTGCAGTTTCAAGTGAAGATACGTAAATGATTCCGATTTGCGTAATTGCATCCAAACGCCAGGGTTGTATGTCCGTCTCAATTCTGAGAAGAATGGCTTCGTCATCTGCATTTTATCCAGGTCTATATGTATGTATTCCTTCAACTGACATTTCTTCTGCTCCGTTTGGTATTTCTCCTCGATCCAATTAGTCAGATCTGGAGACAATTGCTTCCACTTATGGTTAACATTGACCTCCCATCTTGGCAGCGTGTCAGAGATACTTATAAAAGCCAATTCTTTGACAATGTTATTATTCTGCACACATACGGACATACTAACTTCTGATAAAGACAGGTACACCTCATAATTACTTCGTTCTGAGTTGACTCTCATCCTATATTGACAGGCTAACCTTTCGTCTTGAGCCAGAGCGAAGACTCTTTGATACCCGTCCATGTAAGACACCCAATACACTATAACCTTATCCTTCCTCATTTTCTTCGACTTGGAATGGCTTTCAGGTAGATCTGATGAGTCGGAGTCGTCCGAGCTGGATGTGGAAGGTTCAGGGGATTTAGGCGTGAGCCGTTTGAGGGTCGAAGACAGCTTGGATGTGACGCTGCTGGTCGCTACCAGAGTTGAGTGCTTCACTGAATGGAAGCTTACTTTTTCTTCTCCATAACTGTAAAAAAATATATATTGAAAAACCAGCTGGACCCTGCAGTTTCAACCGCCTAAGTTAGGATCGCTTGGAAATATTACTGAAAAAAATAGCCAGTAGTCGAATGGTATTTCTATTCCAAACATATTTCAGCATCAAACATACAAACTATTCACGTAAAAACTCTTACATTAATATAGTAAATACTTTGTATTCTATGAGTAGTATAAATATTCTTAGATTCTTACCCATCTTGAGTGAAATCAGCTTTAAAACCCTTCCCCTTGTTGTTGTAAATGTTCCACATAAGAGTCCTCTCTTTGCTGGGATCGTCCCAGGTGTACAGCATCGACTGATACGGACTGAGTAGAGCTACTTGACCTGAATCCGCCTGTAATATAATGATGAAATATTCTAATAGGTACCATTAAATTGGGAAGTCTTTGAATCACTAGTAAATAATGTGTTTGTCGGTATTTTCTAGGTAAACATGCTAAAGCTCAGACCTTCTCGTCAACTTGCTATAAGAGATAGCAAAAAAACCTAGTAGATTCTAATCCACGGGGACTCAAGAAGATATTTTGTTTATTCATTTACACTGGCTGCTGAGGGCTGACCCAAGGTATCAGTTTCATCCTTTGAACTTTCTCGGTCTTGGGTTGAACTTGGTGAGCTTGGAGATCCTCTTGGTCGTCTGGGAGATTTTGGTGAAACGAAGTGGTTTGTTGAAGAACTGACCTGATGGAGCTTTAGGAACAGGTCGTCGCAAAGGTTTTCGATGCGAACAGGTGCGTCTCCTGAGGAGTAAGGTTTAAAGGTGACAGTGAACGGGCGGTCCGTCCCGCCCACCACCTCTACGCAGATTGCCGACTGAAAAACAATACAATAAAAATTACCTCTGACACATTGAAAGTAACAGAAATTCTCAGAAACTTTCAGAATAGTTATTTGTACTTGTGTTATATTTATTTGGGTATTTTTAAAGTGGATTACTTAATTAAGGAATAGTTATCTAAACAAACAGTATAAATGCTATAACTGACACTTTTGTATCTGTTACAATGGTTTTGTAACAGTTAAAGGCATGATTACTATAATTTTTATATGGAACCAGTATTATATTTACGGTAATGTGTCTATATGGGAAGTGTTTCATCAGGTCATGGTAATATTTACTCAAATATCCCGTTATCTGTTTTGACAACTTCCACACCATTATACAATCTTTAAAGAATGTGTTACGTAATTTGTCAAAGTCGACACGCACCACCGGCCCAGTTACAGCGCTAGAGTGCTAATTAAATTATCGTCACTTTCCTACCAACTGATATAAGACCCTATGCAGTGTCACTTTCTCTCAGTTTTCAGTTACACGATGTTAAAATACGTCGCGTTTTACGTTCTTTGTGCGGTGTTAGCGAGTGTAGGCAGTGAGCGGAACTATGAAGGAAGATCGCAGCAGTATATCAGAACTAAACGCGGGAAGTACTATTCGAATCCACCGCAGAGATTCTACAGTAGACCACCGACTAGTTCCCTGAATAAAGGACCGTTTTCTTACACTCCTCCACCGAATTACAAAGATGACGATTCCGGACCTCCATTTCTTGGGAATTCTGCCCCATATCCTGGTAGTTCCGGATTCCCCGGAAGTTCTGGGTCTTCGTACCCTGGCAGTTCCGGATCACCCTTCTCTGGAAACTCCGGACCTCCGTACCCTGGGAATTCCAGACCTCCGAAGGTTAGTAGACCTAACACAGACGGTTTAGGTGCCGAAGACTTGAACAATCTCATCAAATACCTCTCCAAATCTGATTTAGATAAACTAATACAAATGGCTGGAAGAGATCGAGATACTGAAAGGTACAAAAAGGGTTCCTTCGATAAGTACGACTATAGTTCTAATAGAAATGAAATTAAACCAATATACAGTTCAAACAATGAACAATTCAAAGAAGTTAGCGACGCTGCTGATACTATCGATTATTTTCAACAACTTGTCAAAGAAATGGAAATGGAAAACAAGTTCCAACACACAGAAAATCCGGAGAAATTTAGCCTAGTTGATAACTACGTGACTGCACCTCCCACAGCAGTTATCTATTCAAGTCCGAATTCTTACCCAAACAACTTAGAGACTGAAGAAAGTATGCACAGACAACATTACGTAAACGTTGGAGACATGGACAATATGCCAACTGTCGAAGAGCGTTTACCAAAACCTTTAAATTTAAGGAACAGTGATGAATTTGAAATATCATATACACATAACGTGCCTACAGTTGTTAAAGCTGAAAGTTCGTATGAAGTGAAGAATTTCGGAGAACTCCCGCTGATGAATTATAATTCTAAATTAGATACGCTCAGTTCTTATCATGTGCCGCATTATACAGTAAGTAAATTATTGAAATGTGACGGGCTTAGGGTCAAGAGTAGGTAGGTAGTTACATACATAGGTAAATACATCCCTATTGATTATGAAAGTCTGGATTTATTTTGCCTTAGATTTCTCGCACCCTGTTTCAGGCAAAGCGCTCGCGCTCAGCTGATTTAGATGAACATTTGCGAAGAGGTAGACTTATGGAACAGGATATTATAGACAATTTTTTAATTTCATAGCTGTATTATACTGCAGTCATTAGGTTAAAACTCTTGTTAAATATCAAGAACACTAAAAACAATATTTCTCTTTTCTTTTCAGGTAACATCACCAAAATCTTCATCATACTTGAATTCATCACCATCAAAACCATCATATTCATCATCAAATATAGAAATAGAAGCAGCCCCACCAGCTTCAGTAGCCAAGGAACAGAGTGATGCCCATCTTAAAGCTGTTAAGATCTGGTCTCATAGGTCTACTGGGACTGCTTATTATCTACATAATGATGGGAGTTTGTCGCTTGAGAAAAATGGTAAAGGAAGTCGGTATGGGTACCCTTAACACGACGCAATGAGTCTTGGGCTATTTTTGCTTGAAATCAAACGTGATTGTGCTCAATCCTTGTGAATGTCACTTTTGTTCTAAGTTTGTTAATGTTATTTGTATGAATGTAATTTATTAGAATCTTTTTAATATTTCTGTTTTGTTTGTACTGGTAAGCTTGCTTCGAATTTACCTATTATAAATTATTTAAGTTCCTTACATACTGACTGTTTTATTTCTACTCTTGATTAAATTGATACTTACACCCTTATCCATCCTGAGGACGGTGAAATGGTTGACCGCAATAGGGAACCGATGTGAGACGACAGCAGAGTCTCGGTACTTGCAGTGCATTGACATGGAGTTGGTCTGCGGCCAGAACGCTGAGCATTGCTGCGGGGATAGGTCCATCCACAGGTCGGCTGCCTACAAGATATTATACTTACATGATTTGTATAAATTCAAAGTATAACCTCAGACTATGTGGTTGGGCCGAGCAACGAGGTTACTACGCTAGTTTGGGTATCAAACAACAGATAGAAACGGAAAACAAAGACAAAAACCTAAGATTTCAATTACTTTTCAGAAAAAAATCTTAAACGATATTACGAGGGACTTACTTCATTCTCCTCCATAAACCGCAAATGTTTCTTCGTGTCGTTGTAGACCAAGAAGTATGGCAATAGAGTCACGATTTTCGTAAGTTGAGGACATAACTCCGATAATGTCACCTGTTGGTTGAAAAAAATATAAAGGGGCTCTTAAAAAGGCTTAGGCACCTACTAAAAAAACTAGTAGTAGTAGTAGTAGGTTAAGTTGACAGCAGCTGTGTAACAACAACAATAAACTTCCTTGTCATATTGTACTTCCTGTTTGCGTCCATAAAGGGACAAGAATATATTTTAACTTAGGAAGTACTTTTAGTAGAATGTTCATTTAAAAACCATAGCAATGGCTTCTCCTTCATCAGCTCGTTATCTTACCGTGAGCAATAGCCTGTAGTCAGTCCGTCTCTCAGTGTGAGGACAGACGACGAGGCCGGGCGCGGCGGCCGGGAGCCGCACGGAGCGCGACCACGCCGAGTGGTGCGCTCGGAACCGCGCGCGCACGTCGCCTCTGTTGCGGGGAGACCACAGCAGGGGCTCCTCCATCAGCTCGTGGACCACGTCCGAATGGCGACCCTGATATAAGATAAAAACATATATATAAAATAAAACTACTCTGCAACTACCTGATAAACTAAGGCACATCTTTAGATATTGGATCAACCATATCGTTAGGTATAGATTACGTTGTCTAAATTCTTTCCATCGCATGCAGCTACCATTGACCTTCGCCTGACCTTCATCTGTAAAGGCAGCCCCGTCTTATTGATGATCCAGTAGTGAGCGTGTAAATGCAACTGCCGACAATCCCCGGCTAGCACCGTGGCGGCGACACACGGCGCTGGACCGCCGCCGCACTCGGCGTCCATCACTAGCGGGACTAGCCGACTGGTCACCTGTAAGCACCATTATAATCAAACATCATTTCATTTCATACAATAAATGTTACATCAAACAAGTTCACATATTGACCCTGTCGGGCATTGCAATCGCGTACAATTCCGAAAATATTTATAGGATATTTTATAAGTCTTAATAATTGACCAATAAGCGCTGTATTTTCAAATTTGTAAATAATAAATATGGCGTAAAAAAGCAAATGTTTCGATTTTTTTGTGGCTGTTTCAATGTAATAAGGGTGTTAAACTCATAAGTTCACGTGGCTTACCTCAGGATAAAGCGGTAATGTGCCCGCTGCCAGTCCTCCAGGCCTCAGTAGCACAACACGGAGACTGTCCCGCGGACTGACGGAGTGGACCTGTGTCCTCTCACCAGCCTCCAGCCGGACTCTCCAGCCGCGAGTCTCGCAGCTTACCTACATTATATAATAATCAGTAAGTAACCTTTCTTTATTCATAAACCCTTTTAAAGGGTTGCTCTTTCCTACAAAGTTATGTACTTTAACCAAATGGACAAGATGGAGAGAAGAGCTGGACTCATACAAGAACGACTGACCCACCCTGGCCTAGGTAGAAAAGAATGGAAAGAAGGAATGAAGGCCATGTAGTACGACAAAACGGGCTAATCTATATATATAAAAGAAAGTCGTGTTAGTTACACCATTTATAACTCGGGAACGGCTAAACCGATTTGGCTGAAAATTGGTGGGGAGGTAGCTTACAATCATAAGACGAACATAGGATATTCCCACGGGATCGGGACTTACGCGGGTGAAACCGCGGGGCGCAACTAGTAAGTAATAAAATATAAAATAGAATGTCATCAAAGTAGTATGTCAAGTCAATGTCAGCAACTGATCAATATTTTTGGTAAACAATTATTCAAAGATTCTTACCTCCATAGCATACGGCAGTCGATTATAGATCGCCAGTGGTGGCACAATTCTGATCATGTAGTTAGGAATAGCACGGGTCACTTTATGTGATTGAACACCTAAAGCAATAATAACCAACTTAAAACCCACTGAATTCAAACCACACTAAATGCTTCGAAAGTCGGTAACTACCAATACCATCTTACCTTCCACAGCAACGATCCTCATAGCGAAGATGCTCTGATCGTTATCAGCCTTCGCAGGACAGATGATATCACGCGGCATTCCGAGATCGTTGGCCAGTTCCATCCACCAGATACCTTGAGACGCTGTTTGGTAACTCCTGGAGGAAAAACAGGTAATTTAATAATTTATTCAGTGTATCCTATATGTAATATGTGAATTATTATAAAGTCTTGTATGTAAATCTTGTATTGAATGGGTCATATTGGCGATCCTTGTGGAACTTCCATGTTTATAATTTTTTTGTTAGGTTTTTTACTATTTATAAGGGTGATAAATAAATTGATTCTTTAATCGTAACAATTTACCTATCTGAGTTAATAACGCTAATAACATTGTTTACTAACATATATTTATCAAAGTAACTTAGCCAAAGGCTTCTTGTGATTGTAAATTAATTATATTAATTTTACGTTATAATCGAATAAACGATAAAAGCAAGGAAAATAAATAATAAAGTTAAACATGGACAGCCCTAATCCAAATATTAAAAGGGAGACTGACTAATATACCAACGTACACCTCAAACAAATCGACGGATCGGGCTAAATGCATACAGATAACTATTATGACGTAGGCATCCGCTAAGAAACTATTTTGAAAAATTTAACCCATACGCGGATGAAGTCACAAATAACAGTTATGATAGTACTTACTCAAAATTCGAAGGTAGCAGATAAAGTTTGCAATGATAAGCAATATACAACGGTACATTGTAAACTTGGTCTGGAGCAATGACAGCTAAACGCATTTTATCATCGAATGGATTTGTCAATGAACCGATGAGATCTGCACCGATTGCTTGAAGGTCTTTCTTGTTGTAGAGGAGCTCAAGGGCGTACGATGTCTCGTTACGAATCTAGCAAAAATTAAATAACACAATAATTTTGGTGTGTTAGTATGTTTATTGCTTCCTCATGCAAAACATACTAAGCTGATTATGACGTAATTTAGTGTGAAGAAAGCTGGAGGCTACTTTTCATTCCGATTCTGGATTTACGCGGGTGAAAGCGCAGGGCATAGCTAGTAAGTGTGATAAAAAATGTGTAATATTCAATATTTTGGCAATAAACAAACGTGACGATTTCTGTGACGGGGTGGGCGTATGTTCGCCTGCGATTGCGGGTTCGATTAACACTATTCATGTAGAGATATTTTTCTGGGTGATCTGTTGCTTGACTTCTTTTAATAAAGTATGTCGAATTTTCGACGAAGTAAGGAGCTGTAATATTTTATAAGATCTTTTTGTAACCTACTTCATGCAAATAAATAATATTTCTATTTCTGGTCACCATAAAATAAGGATAGTTGTTTGACTTGGAACTAGATGACATTGCGTGCAATGTCCTGCAAAATATTTATTATTTAATTAATACGAATACTCACTTGATAAGGTGATCTAACAATGATATGCTTGTTATTGTACTTAGAAGTTCTCTCGACGACGATATAGTACCGTGTGCTGTTTCTACTTGGATGTAGTACGTGGAGTTTTGACACCGTTCTTTGCGGGCATAATATCTGGAACCAAACATCAATTATTCAGTTGGAATCATTCGCATGAGATCATGTGAGATGTTCTTACAAACTTAATTAGGATATTTGTCGGAACATGCTCACCAATCAGAAGAAAACACGAAACTCATGGTTTTGTTTTTTTTTGTTTTGTTGTTCATGGATTGTTTTTTTCTGATCAATGGTCACGATTACAACATTTGTGAAGGTTTATTTGAAATGGAGCAAGTTATGTCATGTCCATGGGTTTTTATTATGGCAGTGGGCGTGGTCCTAATGATGTTATCATTACCCACCAATAAGAGAGATGGAAGTTTGAAGGAGCACGTGGAAGTTCGAACCAGCCAGTTATATTTTATCACTTTCACAATTTTATAGATCACAGATGTGCGACTGGCACAAAACAGGTTTAGGTATCGAAGGCTTATTAACGGCCACTTCCAGCAAATTTGCATCTCCTGGATCCTGGAAATCTTCGGCCGCAGCTTGCTAACACTCACCGGCCTAAGTCGTATCGCCCAAGGCCGGTGCTGCCATAATAGAAGGACGGGTTGGTAAAGTTTTCGTTCACACGAGCGCTTAGTGGAGTATATTATAGGTAAGCGTGCTATATCTTAGACCACATTTTTTGTGATTTAATATTTCTGAATAATACAAGATGTACCAACCTTCAATTGTTCTAAATCATGTAGCCTGACTGTTAGCGTCAAATCCGTAAGTCTTGTGTGTAAAGTGGGAGGCGTGAGTGGGGGATGCGGTGACCACGCCGCCGGCTCGGGGGCAGACATCGCGTGTCCGGGGAAACCACCTTCGAAACTATAACGTACATCAATTTAAAATAATGCTCTAAACAATAAATGGAAGATGGAAGTTTATGAAGCCAAGATCCAGTTTAATTCGCTGAGCCAGCGGAGTATGTAAGTACTCTAACGCTGCACAGGGCGCGTCCCTCGATCATTTATTTGAAAGTACCTGGAGGCGCAACAAGTTAGCACTTACCGATTTTAAGATATTGTCGATTTTGTATGAGTGGATTACATATTATGTAGTTCGCGCGACCACTCCAGGGTTAAATAATATATTACTTTTATCCAACAAACTACCTAACGAGAGTGGTGTTGATCTAGTAGTAGATACCTCGACTTTAGTTCGTAGGTCGTGGCTTTGAATCATGGCCGGCCTTGCACCAATATACTTGTAACATCGCAATTAAACCCGCGGTTTAGTTGATTCCAGACGTAAAGACAAGTTTTTTCCTCTGAACACGGCGGACTGAGCTGAGAGGTAGTATAGGTTCTGGCCAAGCTGACTACAATGTACATTTACTAGGCACTACATCGCCCTGAATAGGATTAAAGTCGCTGTATAAACCATCCAGATTAGACGTAAATACTTAGTTATTAATTACTTATTTAACTCACCAATCCCATTCATCAGTGATATCAGTCATTTCTTGTTTTGGCTTAACGTCACTCTCATCAAGCATATCTCCCGTTGACGTATCACAACCTAAAAGTCAAAATTCCACAAATTGTTTCTTATGGCAGTCTTTTAAAACACTATCCAAAAAAATCGTCTCGGAGGAATTAGACTATAATATGTTTTTTACATGATAAGTTTTAATGCTTTCTATAATACCTAGGTACTGTTTTCTATATTTTTTGCATGGACGTTATATATTCCTACATTTTTAGTCACTACGATTTTATTTGTCTAATTATTTTTAGCCTGTTTTTAACTTATAAAATAAAATTAGATTGTTACCTGGCGTGCTCGGTCTGCTAGTGTCAACATCATAGTCAGCGACTGCTATAACTCTATCGTTACCAGCTAGATCTGTTTCTGCTTTAGTTCGGAGATATACTGTCGATCCAGGTCCTGGAACATTGTTATACTCTTGATGATTTATTTGCAGTAACTCTTTAATTCTTTACGGGACGTTGTTTATACATCAACAAATACGTTGGCCTTTGAAATCTAGAAGCATACCAACAATTTTAATAGAGATGATGGTTGGAGAGTACCACCGGTTTGGGACCCAGTACTACGAGTACATTTAGTTAGGTCTCAAGCCCCACAAACAACAGCTGCAATACCTCGGGACACCGTTAGTTAATTCTGCGTTAGATGAAACCTTTTTTATTAATTTTAAGTAGACGGTAGTTTGACAGCATTATAATTATGAAATACGTTAGTCTCGATCCCATGGGAAAATCTGGATAACTAGAAGCCGCAGACTGCTTTCTTAAAGTGTCCTCGCAAGACCGTAGCAGGCCATTGCAGTTATTCGTATCAACGAATAATGGATGTTAATGTTCATTATACCACAACCTTACCAGAAAAAATAAATATCCATAGACCTCCTTTACTTTAAAATGTAATATTTGTCTAGAAATTAGTGACTTATTTATTATTGGGGATGTTTTGGAATAGGATTAGTAATTGATCAGTAAAAAACTAATTTGAGTTGGCAGTGTCAAGAGTGGAATCCACAGAAAAGTTTTTTTTCATCATAAGAGTTCGTTTTCCTTCCAGTTGATATCAGACACCCTTACCGACATCATTAGTGAGCGTGAGTCCATCACTGGGCTGGACGAGCGCAGTGACTACACTGGCTCGGTCAGCGGCCGCGGTCCACAGCGCCAGCACCGCGCGCGCCATCCCGGGCGGCACCGACACCGTCAGCGCGGATCGAGCTTCCAGCAGGACGTAGGTGCACACTGGAGGTGACCAGTCGATACTGTCTGACGATAGCGGTTCCTAAAACACACGAAGAACTCTTATCTCATATTGCTTAAAAATTACAATATATCACTCTTCTTCAATATTATTTAGTTCAATATTTGGTCTCAATTTGATGCAGGGGATCAGCATTGCCATTCAACGTAGCAATGCTGCCAGCATTTTAGGCCCACTGTCTTATTGTGATGTTCTGGAGTTGTGCTCTCTATGGTTTTAGTTTACTTAAATACTTATTCGAATAAAAATATATTTCAAATTTGAAAAATTCGCGAGTATTAAATGTTGAACTAAAACTGCCTTAAAAAACCTCTAATTCACATGAATTAGAGGTTTTGATGACAAAGCTTTAACATTTCTTGAAGAAAAAGTAAATGAAAATTCAGCCTAATTTAATGAAATCAATACATATTGATTTGATGACAAAGCTTTAACATTTCTTACTTTTTCTTCAAGAAATGTTAAAGCTTTGTCATTTTCTTGTGCATCACTATTCGATACTGATGCATCATATTCTCCACTCTATTAACAATAAACCTTACCTGTACAGTAACAGTCTTATGTTCATCCTTCTTCACATCTCCTTCTACGAATGTAACAGCTTTATCATTGTCCTCTACTTCTGCATCACTTTGTGGTGCTGATGAATCTTCTTCGTTGCTTAGATCTTCTCCACTTGATTCACTATTAACGACAAGTTTAAGTTTAGCTTCTATACTTCTAAAACTTACAGTATCATTGTTAAATTTGTATATGTTCGTTTTAACTTTATCCTACTAATGCCTACTACACGCCTTCATAGACGACTAGGTCACGGTTAAAACACTTCTCATATGCGGCAGCATTGGCTACTCCAGGTCTTAACCTACAACCAATTTAGCCGTCTAAAATAACTTATTTTGCACCCGATTCAGATGCCTGTATCCCGAAATTCTCTATGCAACTTGAGTTCTTTAAGGAACATTGAAATGTTTTTGATCTGTCTACTTTCTTTTGTAGTAGATGTATTTTATTAATATTATTTATGAATAGTTCTGTCCAAACCGGAGGTTCTCCTTGGCTGCATTTTAAAGGAATATAATCGTCGGTTTGGCTATGTATAGGGCTTATTTCGTGTTGGCTTTGCCTACATGCACTCCTTCCAAAAGCCCGCGGCTCTATTCGTAATATGACTAATAACAACTTGAACTACGACTTACTCAGTAAACAAATGGCCAATAGCAGTCGCTAGTTTATTCATCAATCCGTTTTCATTATCCGAATCTGACTCATCCAGATCGAAGTTCCCCAAGAACGCCATATTCCCGCCAAAATCTACGCTGAAGTTCCTATTCTCTTTCCCGTAGGGGTTTTTGATGAATGTCATCTCGTTATCCGTGTCACATTCGTCTGCTGAAGTTTCGGATTCGAATTCGTTTTTCTTTCGACGTTTTTTAGACTGATCTGATGCGACCGATGCGTCAGCATCAGTTTCTGGTTGACTTGAAGTATCGACGCGGGTTGATATTGGATGAGCTTTCGCCTGGAATTGTTAAGTTATAGGTAAATTTAAAGGTATATCCCTTCTATTAAGCCCTTTTATTTGACACCCCACACGGTACATATTAATTATTTTTATTTTTTAATTCACGACTCTATGTCCGGTAGGGTGCGCTATATTTGACGCGGGATCATTGAGACGCTTCTAACGATACCTTATTTGTTAAATTTTAGTAAGTAGTTTTGAAGTTAGGTGGAAACAGATAAACATACAGATGTCAAAAACATAACCCTGTCTTTTGGCTTCACCGTAGTCGGGTAATTAATATTTATTCTACCAATAAAACTTCACGCAAAAACTACAGAACCAATTGCGATAAAACTTGGTATCTAGATAATTGTAGTCTTCGAATAAATATATATATAGACTACTTCTCAATCAGATATTCTGGACCCGATATCTGGACTAACGTGGGTAAAACCGACAAAGTTAGATTAACATTAGTATTTCAGCTTATTTTAAAATTCATATTATTCAACTTAAGCACTATAAAGCACACACATGACGCATGTCACTAGAACAGTGATGAGTATGAATGTGGAGAGGAAGACCTAAGAAAAGATAGATGGACTGCGTGAGACAAGCCAAGAGAGAGATGAATGTTAACGATGAGGTGACGACTAATAGGACGTCTGCGCCGACCCCAAATAAATTGGGATAAGGGCAGGAAGATGATAATGAAGCACTATAAAGCACCTCTCTATCTAACGCTTAGCAAACTCTTATCTCTTGTGCAGCTCGACTTTGAATTAAATTACAACAAGCAGGGACCCGCCGATATACTCGTCTCACCTGAAAGATGGTTGCAGTAATCTCCCAAGGTCGGTAAATGTTTTCATTACTAACGACAGGTTCAATGACCGGTTCCCAAACATCGAGGCGGTCGTTGTAGACAGCCGCTGCTAAGGTCAGTGACCCTGAACCGTGGAGCAGTTGGGACCATTCGTGGAGCGATACTTCGCCTGTTAGCTGCGACAAACAATTGGTTTAAAAAACTTAACCTCTTAGATCTGACTGGGTAATTTTCTTTAAATCCAAAGATGCCGTTTTAGTTTTTGTCAAAACTGACCTTTTTCCTGCTACAAACCTAAATGAAAAATAGAAGCCAAAAGAAAATGCCTTTCGCCTATAAATCTTTTATCTATAAATATAATATAGTTAAATATTGCATGGAAAAGTATAAATAATTGTCGGTGTATTTTTTTGTACTTCTTGGTATCAAGACGATAATTTCGTGTCATTTCCAAAAAAAATTCCTAAATTAAATAAAAAAAATAAGCATTGTTACAGGTATTGTTATTGTACGGCATTATGACGAAAACAATTTTAACAATGGATAATATGATTCTTACCTTCACCATAAGTACTGGCACTCTAACCACTTGTTCCAATTCAAATATGACCCTCACAGATGGAACCACCATAGTAAACGTCTCGCTAGGTTTCACAGTGGGGTATTTAGGGGCAAAGCTGTCCCCAACACTGGGCTCAGAAGTGGGGACTATCTTCTTGGGAGCCCAGAGGTCTTCGTCATGTTTCTCTGGCTTAGGATTGTAGTTGGCGAAATTGAAGGGTTCCCTTTCGTCTGGGATTGTCAGTTCGGATGATATTTCTTCTACGATATCTGTGGATGAAGTAGCAGGAAATTATGAGATAAATTATTTTGATTAGGGAGCTGTTTTTATGATTTGATAAATGGTGATGGTACCGTCTGCTTAACATGAAATATCTTTTTGGGTAATGCCGTAAGTCGCCTAATTTCTTCAGGTTAAAGTCCGAAAGGAATATGTCTGAAATCATGAATCTTGACTACCTGCGTGGGTAAAATTTTATAAGTGCTATTATATCCAAGGTCATATTTATCGATAAAACGGCAGGCGGTTTCCGGTCTGTTTTTAAACGTTCCGGATTTTGACCCTAACTCATTTGAAACCGTAATTAGGCTAACTAATAAAATGTCAATGAAGAAACCAAAGACGCGAAAGACTTGGCAGCATACTAGGCGAATCTGACCCTAGCTAATAATTTCCCCTTTGATTTGTACTATCGAAGATGAAGAATGGAGAAACAAAAAAATGTAAGTACATTACTTTCTGAAACGTCGTATACATACCTATATCCGGGAGTTTTTTTTTAAATCATTTTTTTTTAACCACTGGCGTCTGCCGGGACAAGATTTTAAGTAACTAAAATACGCACTGAAGGAACCTCTACACACTTATGAGGAAGAAACAAGACTATGGCCACTTAAGTAGTTCAATCGGCACCGCACACTGGGTGGTAGATTTAGGATCCTCTACTCGTATATTATTTAAGATAAACGTTGATAATAAATTTCACTTAGCTGTATACACACTAGGTATAAGAACTAATGCGTCACACGCTTCCGGGTAAGTAGGCCGAAATACAGCACATACGATGCGCCGCCCTCCGAAGTTAACAATTAACTCAACTCGTGATGACACGGTTTCTCCGACGTATATCGCGATAAGATCCACGAATATCCCGGTGAGACTACCGGCGCAGGTGACAAGATACGTAAGCGTATGTCTCATCTGACGTCGATGAAGCGGGTCCTCGACAAATTCTATGTAATTGACCAAGCGTAGTATTTGTACCCTCATGTAAAAAAGTGTATAAGGTTCGTACATATCCTTACCTATAACAGTATGTATAGTAGTAGCAGCAACATGGATCTCGATCTCAGATACAGACACCTTCACCCGGATGCCCTCGTCAGTGTTCTTGAATATCTTTGAGAATTCCACGTCGCAAGGTTTCAGTACCAGTTGGGGTGGTAAGTTCTTTAGTTTCGATTGTAGTTTGGACATAACCTGGATGAAAAATGAAAGCTGGGAAAATTGTGTCGCAAAAATAAACTTGAAATTTTGTACCGTGGTTCTTCATGAGCCACGTGGGACTAAGAAAGGCTTTTGGGAATTTTCATGGGATCAGGATCCACGTGGGCTAGCCCGCGGGGCACAGCCAGTCTAAGACACAAGCTATAATGTAATTACAGGATGACATTCTTTTGTCTTCCCTAACTGCACCATAACTTTGTCGAACTTAACGTCAGAAGAAAAGGAGATACGCGTCTCCCTTTCCTCAACTCGGGGATATTATTACTGGCATCTAATTTATAGATAAACCTGAAACTGAACATGATAGAACCAGCTTCATACCTGTAACCCAGCCATCGAGAGCACGAAACTCTCACTCCCAGCATGATGGGAGTAGTCTATCATCAGTTCAGTCCTCAACAATAGCGCGTGACCATCTCCCTTCGTCTCGGTGAAGAACATCACTTCAGGCTGACGGAACTGTATCGATATTGATAGACCTGGGACCTCTTCTGATACTAAGTTTCCTAACGAGAGAAAAAGAAATACTTTGAATATAGTGGAATTTGAATAAAGCTCCTGTAGATACATCGACTCTCATTCCTAAGGTCGTAGGTTCGAAGCCCGGCCGATCATAAGCTATTGAATTTTTCTATACGAAAAATGTATGCTCTTACGTTGAAAAAAAGATCGTGATAAAAACCATCGGCCCATTTAGTTCCAGTTGTAATGTAAGTTCTTTCCTCTGGACACGGTCAACTAAACTGAGGGAGTGGTAGATATAGTTGCTAAACGAGCTTTATAAATTTCCTTTCCTTACCAGTAGTAGAGTAGTATCCGCTAGTAGACTCACTGGTGCTGTGCGGCCTTGCAGAGGGCGGCGCCCGTCCCCCTTCGCCGACGTAGCCATGGTTCACCACACCACCTTCGAGTATCTTGTCACCTTATCATATACAAAGGGTTGTATTAACGTTTTTAAGGAAAGTCCAAGACATTCATTACAAAAAAGTTTGCACCATAGCACAAGGCGTTGCTTGGGGTTGTCCTGCAATATTAATAATGATTTTATCATACCTGGCATAGCATCCAACAAGGTCTTAGCCAGTTGCAGCAGGAACGGTAGCGCCAGATTCAGCCTGGTGCGGTCTACTCTGACGTCGGCGTGACGTGCGCGCGCGCCGGTTACGCGGACTGACGCGTCTATCAGAGGGGGACGTCTCACTGATATGCCGGCGGACGCGCGGCTTGATCCGCCTTGGGATTGGAATATCCTGAACACAAAAAAAATCGATAAAAACTTTAACAAGGTCCAATGAAAAAAAGGATCACTTGAGATGGTGAAGTTAGGACTTCGTCCAAATCCGAGAACAATTTTAATTACACAAACCTCTTAATCACGACTGTAGGATCCGGCCTGATATCCTCAAGCAAGAGGCTCTGTAAACTGGCCCTCAACTCGGCACTGCCATCGGAATAAGTGTCCAGTTGTACCGTCACTTCACCGGCTGCAAGCTTGGCCAGACCGTGCGATATGTCGCGAACTGGTGAACTAAGGACCTCGTCCATGTCCGAGAAGAGCTTCAATTCCATGCCTTCTAGAGTGAATCTGAAGGGGGGAGATAAGAAACAACCATCATGGTGTTATTTTAAAGCTAAACCTACACTTAGGGATTCAAAACTTCAAAATTCAATGCTTCCGATGGGATTTGGATTAACTATGACCCTCAGTAGTAAAAAAAATGGAAGTTTCCATTAATTTTAACCCGGTTATATGTGTTTTACGTAGCTCGGTGGATAAAGCACCGATACGATGAAGCAGGGGTAATCGGTTCAAATTAAACCCAGCATTGAATTTTTTTACACTTTTTCTATATGAACTCTTTTTTGTACACACCATAGCAGAAAATACAATAAACAAATCAAACCTAAACTATGAACTGATTTTGCTACTGAACTGATTTTGATGAATTTTGATACTGTAATGAGTGGGACCTTGGACATAGGGCAGGGACATAGGCTACTCTTTATTCCAGTTCCAATCTCAGACTGACGTGTGGAAATAGCGAGCTAGTGAATTTGACAGCTATAACATGTGGTCAATTTACCTGACTGCGGCTTCTTTTCTAATAGGATCTCCTTGAGCGAAGAACGCTTGAAGTTTCTTCACTGAAGATTCTGATGATGTATGTTCTACCGGTGAACTGGGAACCATGCAGCCTGAAATATCGACCACTGCTTTATACTAACGTATTGACGGATTCTTCCACCTGGGACAGTGTCGACTAAGCTGAGAGAGAAGTAGGTATACATGTCCCAGGCACTACAGCGCCCTGAATAGCATCGATTAAAGTTCCTGGCGACATAAGTCATCTGGAATTTTTGCGTTTAGATTTGTACTTTAATGGAAACTAGCTTTCGCCTGCAACTTCGTTCGCGTAGGGTTTCATTTTTCAAAATCTTTTTTTTTTTCGGATGCCTACGTCATACAAAGAACACCCCCTTCAAGTTTCGGATCTCTACGATCAGCGTTTTAGGCGTTGACTAGTCAGTTAGTCAGGACTAAGAATTTTTTAATATGTATAAATAAGTCAGTTTACCGATATAAGGTCCTTCGCTAAGGTTATCAGTCCAGACAGCAAGTACAGTAGCCAAGTCCTTCTGGCCCACGTTCAACAGCACAAGGTCGGCGCTGACGTCCGCAGCCCACGCGAGGGCTTCCCGCGGCCCAGCACTGGGCATCGTCATCTTATAACACACGCAACGCTTCACGTCGCAACGGACGCATATTGGCTCGAGGATCGGTTCCTAAAATAAGGAATATGATTTTTATGACACTATGCTCCGCGGGCAAGTTACGTAAAAAATATTTACTAAAAATATTTCTAAATGCTCACTTACGACACATAAGAAACCAATGTGAAAAATTCTTGGTTTCTAGACCTAGCGGTTTAGACTGTGCGTTATATCAATCAGGTAAAGTTAGTTGGTTTTATATTTTAAAGTAGCTATACCCCATGTTCTTACCCGCATATAAATCCTGATCATAAACATAATCATAAACAACCGCTGTATCAAGCGACCCCTGAAACCTACTGTTTCAATCCTCTAGACCTCGCGGTTTAGACTGAGCGTTGTTAACAGTCAGTGACAGAGTAAAAAGTTGCGTTTTAGTAAGCTTTCACCCGTGATTTTGTCGGCTAGGAGTCAGAATTTTCCGAAATCCTTTCAGTGCCTACACTATTCGTCTTGTCTACTAACCTGTACTTCCAAAGTGCCAGCAAGAGTCATAACAGCCCTAGAGACAGTAACATTCACCAATTTGATTAAGATATTGTCTATGATTGGGTTCTGCATCGGACTGGACGCCTCCTTGTTCATGTTCAGTTGTTTGAAGAAATTCTCTATTTGAAGATCACCTGGATAACATAGACAATACAGGCTTACCACGAGTTATTTAAGCACAAATTAAGGTATAAGGTTTAATAATGCTTACCCATATTGAAAACCAATAAATTAGGTGAAGAAGGCTTTTGTGGTAGTAATAACACTGGCGCGTGGATCTAAAAACAAAGGATATTTTAAGACAACATCGCACATAGATATAATCTTCCTGGTATGCTTTAGTACAAATGAAATAAACAAATATCGCAGGACATTGCACACATCGCCATCTAGCCCTAAGTTCTGCAACTAGACTTGTGTTATGGTGACAAGACAACGGATATAATATTTTATACATTTCTTTTGTAAATACATACAGAAACACCAAGACCAAAACAAATATCTGTACGTAAATATCAGTTTCGAGGCGGGAATCGAACCCGCAACCTCCAGCTTTCAGTAAAATAGATGGAGACTGTTATATATAACTACCTGTCCCGGCAAACGTTGCTAAGCCATTTCAACAAAAAAAAAGGATAAATAAAGGTGAAGTTTTGCAACTAACACCGCAACACGAGAATTTTAGGGATTACCTCGACTACAAGGTTGAGCCTAGTGCTAGAGGAGGTAGTTTCTCGCGCAAACTTCTCCGCAGCAGCCGTCAGAGATGCGCTCACGCCGATCAGACCGCCCGGGATGAGTGGCTCGATAAATTGCTGCAAAACAAGAACACAATAAGTAACCAACGACAACGTTCAAAATCTCAGAATCAGAAAAGAAATTCCAAAAATATCTTTTTCCTAAAACGCTTTTCAAAATGTCCCTCGGTTCCAAAACTCCCTTTCCTAAAATACCGCGATCCCAAAAAAATATAAATAGGTATATTTTCCAAAATGCCCGTTTATCGAAATTCCCATTTGCCAAAACGTCCATATCCGAAAATACCCCCAAATGCCAAAACTTTTCTTTCCACAAATGAAGTTTTTCTTTGATTTTGCCGATTTTGTGTTTGCCATTATCTTTCTATAGATACCTATGAGTATATCGTTTGTTTGTTCTCAAATAAATCTTATTCTATGATATTCTAAGTATCCAACTAACCTGCAACTGCTGTATAATAGAACAGAAGACAACGACATGAAGTCTGCCGATATACAGCCTTAGTTCGCCATGAGCTTTAATATTTTCATCAGCCCCATACACTCTTGGAGCTGCACGGACGTATTTCAGTTCTATCACTTTATCTTCATCTGGCCAGATCAGCTGGAAATTATTAGGTTTAACTTTAAAGATGATTTTAGAGCGAGAGAACGGCCAAAGAAGAGATGGAAGGTAGATAGATAGTAGTTACATAGATATAGCGTTTATTTGCTTTCCAAACACACATATTGCCATACAAAAAGGAAGTAGTTAATCTAAGTTCTTTGTTAGAAGGTAAGAAGCTCCGACATAAAGTAAGACATTCCATGAACTGCACAGAGGGTGTGATTTCAGACTATGTTTCAGATACAATCTACCATCCTTACCTTAGGATACAGGGTAGCATCGATCAAATCATCGACATGTAGACTGGAGAGGAACATCTTCAGGATCATGCGATCGTTAGCTCTGAAGACACAGTCACTCTCCAACGAGCCGAGACGCACTTCCAATATTGACCACTCCAAGTGGCATAGCTTTAGGGTTATTGATGGTGCTCTGGTCAAAAAAAAAATGTTTTTATTTTGAACCACTGGACAGAACCGATGTAGTTACTTAAACTGTCGAGGTGCACATATTTATCGTTAGAGGGCATTACGACGAACAAATGCCTTAACATTTCCTAAAGCGTCTCGGAAAAGCAAATTTCAAAATACGTGGAATAACATAGGACTTGGTTAAAATAGTAGACTAAACTTAAGTTTAATGCTCTAACTGCTTTAATCTTGCTCGAAGGACCATAAGATTTCATACCTAAAAGAATAACTGAATTTAGTAGCTCCAGAAGGCACGGGCGGGTCCGATTCAGGTTGCATCAAGATATCCCATAGAGATGTTACTTTAGGTATTACTGATTTCTTCAAATCTATTGAGCAACGACTTTGTATCCTAGAAACAAAGAATAAAGGATTAAACTAACATGGTTTTTTATTCTTGTTAAGGATAAGAAAGGACAAAAAGTCTGTACTTTAAAGCAAATAAAAAAATCCGGTCTTGGGTCAATATTTTTAAAATTCGAAAATCCGTAGTATTACTTTACAAGGAGAAATTTAATTAACAACAACAAAAGGAAGTAACGCGAAGCTATATTAGTAATTATTCTAGGTAGGTTTAAGATGAAACATACTTATCGTGTAAATAATGCAAGTATTTGAAGAGCGTGTGTATCGCGGAGGCGTGCAGAGCGAGAGTTATAGGGCCGGTGTCTACCACCAGGGATTGCTCCACGCTGTGGAAATGTGACCGGAACTCTGGGCAGTCGCATCTCACCTGAGGACAAATAGGTACCGCCATAGGTGAATAGACTGCCGATAGTCCACCACCAACTAAACTAAGTTAGTTTAGCTCAGCTCGCTGTTTTTCAGTTTTACGTAGCTTCGCTGGCATAGTTTGCGGTGGATGCACATGTTTAGTTGGCGGAGGACAAAACGTCAGACAAAAAGAACCCCTTAGTTCTAGATGGCGCAACTGTTATTTTTAACTTCTACCTCACTAGTTTCATTTTTTTTTTTTTTGAGGATATATAAGATGATTGTTTCCTCCCTGGATAATGACATTAGAGCAAATATTTTTGTTGCATAAAACTTATAACTACCATGACCATGCATCTACGTTTTTTGTTTTTTTAATATTAATTGCTATTATAATAAGACAATAAAAAACATAGGGGCATAGTCATGGCAGTTATAGGTTTTATGGCACAAAAATATTTGTGCTAGTGTCATTATCCAGGGAGGAAACAGTCGACTACGTTTGTATGGAGAGAGCCCCGGTACCCTTTCCTCTTAAGTCAGTTTAAAACACATACCTTCCTATACAACAAGTTCAACAAATCCGCGCTAGTAGTAAGCAGTTCCAAGTACTGTCCCGATGAGCTTCTATGCATCTTATCTGACAGTAAAGCAGCTCCCAACGCCAGTTGTAAGGCAGGTCCGTAAGCCATTAGTGCTATATCGACGCATAGCTTGGTCAGACGTAGCATTATGTAGGGCTTGTCTGTTTGTTCCACTGACCGGGATAGGTTGATTACTATTTCACCTGAGGAAATTATTTTATATTTTTATTATTTTTTTATTTGATTGCGAAAAAATCAATCAATCATGTTTATAGAATGTCATCTGTCAAAAGGCGTTAGTTTGCAATTTTATTTCTATGACGTCAAAAGAGCGGCACATTATGACTCCGCCCCGGGCGACAGTGGCCCGGGGCGGGGTCAATATTTTAGCAGGAATTTATGTTAGAATTAAGGTTTAATATGGTACAGTAAATAGTTTATCTATCTATATAAAGACGGTTATGAAACTTAAAAAAACTATAAATCACTGTAAAAAATCAACTAACCAACAACAAATCTCAACAAAGTATTGATAGTATTAGAAGGTGAGACGTTATCATCAAACCCTGGTAGATCAACTGTCCTCGCAAATATCTCCCCCTCCTCGTCGCTCAGGTCCGGTACAGGGGTGCCGACGGTCTCTTCCTCGCCTGTTTGAGAATCTGTTTGATGGATCGATCTAGGGGACATACACATATAAAGTGCTTAGTTCTAGTGTTAATTAGAAGGTTAATGACGTACAACTGTTTTAATTTCATTATAATAGGCATTCAATTGTATAATTCGCGTTAGGTACATGGTACAATCATGATTATTCTTAATTCTTGCTGTCCCAAAACCCCTCGATGTATCTAAATACAGAAAAAAAGTCTTCCGTAAAATATCTTGGCTGTAACATTTAAAAAAAATATCAGACTACGCTAATTTCCTGGATTTTATGTACGTACTCCAAGAAGAAGGGTCAAGAAGAAAGACCCAAAATTCCACCTGGTTGGTGTGTTTTGGAGACCCCACGAAACATACCAGCCAAAGTTCTTCTTCATCAGCAACAAGTGTTAGTCCGCTGCACTATCATATGCTTCCACAATGTCTCCACATCATGTATTTCATACTTCTAGCAAAGAACTCACCGATTTCTACTCAAATAGGCCGCCACGATCTTCTGCCTTAGCATAACCAGATGCGCGTACTCTGGGTCTGGTGGCACCCTATCCTCTGTCAACAACGCCCTGACTTCAGGGTCCTCACAATACTCAGGATAGTCTCCAGAGTCCATGAAGGATACCGGGACAGCAGTTGGTACTGGGATGGGAAGATTGTCCCAGAAGTCCAGTAGTAAGGTAATGATGCGATCTGATAGGTTTAGTTTGAAGCTTGATAGGGATATGTTTAATTTGTATCTGCAATTTAATGAGAATACAATTAGGTACTACATAAAGATCATCCCTATGACATCCCAAGAATAAACGTCACCAAAACTAACCAATCAAAAACCCTTATTTTGAATCGCAGTCGCCACCAATTGATTTTTCTTCAATATATCTATACTAATATTATAAAACTGGTTCGAAATGAAAAAATATTTTTGTGTTGGATAGTCCATTTATCGAGGAAAGCTTATAGGCTACTTTTCATTTTGAAATTCCCACGGAATCGGGACTTACGCGGGTGAAACACGCGCGCTTACGGTAAAGGAAAACATCGTGAGGAAACCGATATGGTGTTGCAACAACAGCATCATTAGCCCGAAGCATCCAACGTACAGGCGTTAGGACACATTGAAAATTGTGTACCATCTATGTAGACCACAGTAGATCATGACCACCCATAATAAATAGGTAAATTTTTATTTTACCTTGGCAGCAGTTTATATTCCTTCCGAATGCTATTGGAGAAGACAACTTGCATCTTGACTTTAGGAACGAGATGTAACTCGGAGTCCGCATGGCGACGCGTCTCGCGCCACTGGTCATTCCATTCGCAGAATAATATCTAAAAACATATATTTCATTTTACTTTTTCATGGACGACGCCCCAGAAGTAAGCCCAGAATAGACGTTAAGGAGGCCTTTATCCAGCATTGGGACATCATTGGCTAGGATAAGGTAAGACTTTTGATTCCAATTATTAGATGTTGTAAATCACCTGAAGATGATGAGTAAAGGCAGAGCAGTAAAGATCAGGATGTCATGTAGTCCCTAACAAAAACGTTCAAGTAAACGTTGGAAGGACTGTGCAGAAGAAGAAGACCTGCGACTAATAGGAAAGCTTATATCTTGAAAAAAAAAAACGAAATGGACGATTGTCGAGTAGTCTGGGTTATAGCCGGAGAATGTAAGTTTTATCCCTATATTACCACGCGATCGGGACCTTACCTGAGCCGAACATTCAGCATGGAGTCTATCATACAATTTCTCCTCTAACTCCATACAGGTAGCATCTTCTAACGCCAAGTTCGAAGGTTGGAGATCAGATTTTATTATTATACGGCTTATGTCTATCACCATTAGATGTCCAGTCCTGATGAAAATAAAAGTTACCTAAAATTGTGCGAAGTCAAAACTCGACAAAATAAAAACACATGATTGTTCTTTCTTTTTAGTGTATTTTATGGTATTTTCCGTTGTATCTTAAGTACTAAAGCACTTATACTAATTTTAGATTTATTTTATGACGATGTTTCGAGTCTGTTACAAGGATTGTCACGAAGACTGACATAGAGCCGGTGTAATTGCGAAAAGAGTCTAACATGGAGGGTGACGCTAAAGAATTTTGTTGGAATCCAAATCTTATCTTCAATTCTTTCACAAACTACTTTTTAGGGTTCCAAAGGGTAAAAACGGGACCCTATTACTATACTAAGACTTCACTGTCCGTCCAACCGTCTGTCTGTCACCAGACTGTATATCATGAACCGTGATACCTAGACAGTTGAAAATTTCACAGATTATGTATTAATGTTGCCGTTAGCAAATACTAAAAACAGAATAAAAAAACATACTTAAGTGGGACTCCCATGCAACATGGTACGGAAACCTTCGTTATAGTATCTTAATAACTTACTTCTGAACACATCCATATTCAGGCAGTACAACGCAAGGTCCCTTAACGTCGATATTAATGTGGAACACCTTGGTCCGGTCGGCGGCGCGGCGGAGGGCGGAGCACCCCCACGCGGTCACAGCTGTCTTTATAGGTTCTAATGTTGATGCCGATTTAGTTTGGACCAGGTTTAGTAGCTCTGTGAATGCATGCTGGAAAATATAACACAATATAAATAGGACGAACAATGTTGTTTTTTTTTTGATCACGCATATGTCACCACCTCTTTATGTTTAAAGCGTTAAAGAGGTGTGTGTACCACACCACCACCAAATCGACCAAGCAGTGTCTTGGTCAATTTTATAGTTCATCTTTTAGTTATTTTTTTCATTAGCTATTGGTGTTGCCTTTCTATCGAAATATAATGACTTTCTTTAAGTAATCCCTGATGTCAATGAACAGCGACTATCGTTAGGTAAAGTTCGGCCTGAAAATCTGTACAGGGTATTCTTAAAACCAACAATAAGCAAGCCTTCTGAAGAGTAATGTCTTAGATACCTACCTCAATATAAAACAGTTCAACAGGCTCCATAAGACAGCAGAGAGCGTAGTCCGCCTCCACCGTACTCGGGTTCCTCTCGATGTCCACAGCCAACAAGTTGGTGCCTGTCAGAGCTGTTCCTCTCTCCGAACTCAGTAGCGGGACCAGATCCCCTTCTGATGTTACACCTTCGATTACTATGTTTTCTGCTCGAGCTGATAACTAAAATTTCAAAGATGAAAAATTTGTCCATCCTTATGCAGTGATCTACATTATTCTACATGTTATAAAATAAAGCAGCTGTCCGTCTGTCCCTATATATGCTTAAACTTTTAAAACTACGCAACGGATTTTGATAAGGTTTTTTAAAAGAAAGAGTAATTCAAGAGGAAGGTAATACATGCATAATATAGTAGAAAAACACTGATAATTTTAGAGGTTTCTAATGTGATGTCTTATTATTATTTGCGCTTACGTTACAAACACTGGCTGAACCCTACGAGATAGATCAAATAAATAATAAAAGCACAAAATGTTATAAATGTGAAAGTAACTCTGTTTATCTGACTTTCTCGCTAAACCGCTAACTAATTTTGATGAATTCTGGTACAAAGTCAGATGGGACCTTAGAGAAGAATATCGTAGTTATGCCAGTAAACAAATAGTTACCTTATACGCCTTAGCCGAGGGTCTTGTTTCCAACGAAGCTAAGAACTGCGTGATGGTGACAGCCATGATCTCCTTGTTTCGATTCAGTAATGTTAGTGAACAGTTAGCCAATGTTAAGTTCATTTTGTGCTCTGAAAGAAAACAAAATGGTTAGGTATTCTACGGGCAAAATAATTTTACGCTTGGAAGCCTTAGTAAGGTACATCTAGAATGATTTAATACAGCGCTAGCAACTTTAATCTACGCTATCTATGGCGCCATAGTGTTTGAAATGGAGTAGTCTAGTCCAGCACCTACAACACCCTCTCAGATTAGTCTTCTATGTCCAGTGGAAAGATCTTGTCAATGCGTATGGAGCCAACTAAACCGCGGGTTTCATTACGATAGTGCTTCCAAACGGAGACACGATCTTGTTATTCAAATCGGTCGAACCATTCCCAAAAGAGCCCCAAAACAAAAAAATCAACAATAATAAGAAAGATAAACTAAGGTGAAAGTTTTCTTTGACAACTTACCGATATATTGTTTGGACTTATCCTGCCTCACGCCTTCCACGTAGCCAATCAGCTCGCAGACCTTCTTCCTCTCAGGGCTGGAGAGATGAGACCACAAGGTCCTGCTCCGTTCAGTCTTAACACACAGTTCCACGCGTGAGGTCTGGGTAGGAGACGTGGTCTTCCACCATTCGTGCTCGCTTTCCACTACTTCTATACGGTCTGGTTCTTGGGATAATAGCTGTAGAATAAAAAAGTTTTTGGAGAATTATTGGCTAGCTTTTAGGCTGTTCGAGCATATGAAAAAACACGATCTAATCTGATATTTTTATATTCACTATTATCAAGGTTTTTAAAAAACCTTCTAGTGGCCCTTATTACCCGCAGTGTATGTGGCATTACTACACATTTAGTTCCTACTGTCTGCTAGGTATTATATAATTTTCCTCACCTCAAACTTAGCCTGCTCTCTAGCTATCACCACAGATATAATCGGCAGATTATCTTCACACTTCTGCAAGTCCAGCTTCAGTTCTGTATCGTTGGGACTTCTTAAGGTGCTTTTATAAGTCTTCTTGTAAATGTCGTAGTTTTCCCTGTGCTTCTTGATGGCTGCCCAGGAGTAGGGCTTGACTCGTTGTTCGAGGACTACGTTGTAGGCGTAACGCCACCATTTCTTCATGTCTTTGGATAATGGTACGCCCGGGTGGAGGTGCCGGTATTTTCTGGTGAAAATATTGCAAGAGCTTTAGTATATGAATTGGCAAAGGGCTATATTTGAATTGTGATCTAAAGAACTGGGATCGGTGAGTCTTTAAATATCTTTTGAATTAGTTTAAGTTTGTGTTTATTTTATATAATAGCTGCACCCCGCGGTTTCACCCGCGTAAGTCCCGATCCAGTGGGCATATCGGGATAAAAAGTAGCCTATATATTAATCTAGGTCTTCAGCTATTTACATACCGTACCGTATAGTTTACCGCAATCGGTTCAGTAGTTTTTGCGTGAAGGAGTAACAAACAAATACACATACTAGCACACAAACAATGATATTAGTGAGATATAATTGTAATTTATGGTATATGCAATAAAACTTATATATCTAGATATTCTTCAATTACCTGTTAAGTTTAATCCTCTCAAACGACGAGATCAAGTTGTCAATAGAGAGATACTGGCGACGCGACATCTGCAATGCACTGTCATGTACCATAGCGTCGAGCAGTAACCGCGGCACTCGGGCTTCGACTGACCGGTTGATAAGTACCTTCACTTTACATGATACCGGCTTTATTACTGAAATATTAATAAATAAATATTGCAGGACATTACTCAAAAATAACTAAGTTGGTGCCAATTTATTTGGGGTTGGCGCAGAACGTTATCTTCTGCTCTATAGTGCAAAATAATTGCGCAATATTTGGCGGCCGGCCGCTGTCTTCCTAACATCAACTCTCTTTTATAACTCTGTATTTGCGGATGGTTTACCAAAGCTACCACACTGAGGACCTAAGGTACCATAGTCAACTCCAAAGGTCCCAAAGTCCCTTAGTCCCCTTCTACGACACCCACGGCAAGAAATGTGGGTAGCCCTATCCTTGGAAGACAGGATTTAAAAAAAAACTAGATTAAAATCGATTCATCCGTTCGGGAGCGACGATGCCACAGACAGACACACACACACACACACACACACAGAGAGAGAGAGAGAGAGAGAGAGAGAGAGAGACGTCAAACTTATAACACCCCGTCTTTTTTGCGTCGGGGGTTAAAAACAACCACGGCGGATAAGTGTGCGACGATAGAAGATGGAGTTTTTAAAGATTTCGTCACCTGATGGTAAGTGACGATGCGTTCTAAGATGTAACACGCGCGTTTTGACTTGAAGGTTACTTACAAAATTCAAACTCCTCTCTGTGCATAGAGAACTTATCAAGCCCGGTCAGCATATAATGCTTCCAGTTATAATACTGCATGGGCGTTATGTGTGCAGTTTCTGCATCATCGAGTGCAGTGGCAGTTGGGTTCCAGTACACTGAGAGAGATTCGATACGCATCAGTTGGTACACTGTTGGCGCATTGGCAGGCGTTACTGCTGGCTTCCACTTGCTAAAAATGAAAAGGTTTTTGGTCAAAAACCTACAGGGTACTTTCCGTTAACCTAGAACCATGCGATTTGGTGAAAAACAAAGTCTTACATGTGAACATTGACGTCAAAAAGTTCATGACGAATTATCCAATAGTGATAGCAGCATCATTGGCCTGGTAAAGGTCGATCATTTTGTGTATTATGTTAGGGCACATTGGAGAAGATGTCCCAAATGGGCTCTTTAAGGTGTTTTGAGGAGGACTTACAATATTTTCGTTGGTCATGGTGCTCTATAAAGAGTAAAATTAGGCGACCGAGAGAGAGGGAGAATGGAGGAGGGGCAGAGGGCCAAATAAGAGGGGTAAGAAGGCGACCCGGGGGCAATGACCGGTGTTTTTTATGCACAAAATTCAATAAGGCCTTACCTATTAGTAGTCTCAATAGAGACGCTCTGAAGACACAAGCCACACGCCAATGGACCGTCCTTCGAACTGATCGAGTCTTCATACCTCACGTGGACATTTCTCACGTAAATCTGGATGTTATTCACGATCGCCGTGAATAGATTCTCGAAGAAATTTTGAGGACCTGAATAAAATAAATTAAGGCCGTTATATATCGCACGAAAGGGCAAGGATTCGTCCCAAAGTTTGCTTTGGCAGTAAAACGCTACTCCAGATGGCGAATGTCCCGACCCTTTGAGAGTTCTAAGTAATGTGATGTGAATTTTCTCAAGATTGTTTTCCTACCACCCATCTCTTTCTATTATATCTATGACCATTTAGTAAAAACCTAAATTTTTCCAGACGATATACTAACCACATGTAAGACAACGTCTACTATGGCACCCCTCAGGTACTCAGACCTATTGTCGAGTTCTTTTCTCTGAACATGGTGACGAAGCTGAGAGAGTGGTGTAGGTGCTTGACAAGCTTACTCCATCTAACACAAGTCCCTCGTCCACAATTATTACAGTGCCTTGAACAGCATGTATTAAAGTTGCTGACGCTTTATAAGGTTAGATGTAAAGGCCAATACTATAACAAGAGAATTGTATTGGGAACAAATATATAAGAAAAAGATTATACCTTTAAGAATCTCGCTTTCTGCTTCCAAGTCCTGTAAAATCTTCCTCTTAGCTGCTCTCGTCAGCCGCTTCTCCCTCTCCGGATCGAAGTAAGAGTTGGATATAGCCGGTCCTACCAGCAGTAAGACATCATCTATGTTCACAATAACAGGCTGGGTGTAGATACCTGACCACGGTATCTGGAGGCTTATCCGGCCGATTGTACCGATTTTAACGTCGATCGGTAAGTCCAGCTCATACTGGAACACAGTTAATTTTGTTATGTTATAAAATTTCACTTCGTTTATTTCCATTCATATGGGAGTTACAATAGGCAAACAAGTTCACATATGAACCGGCTGCCGGGCATTGCAATTGCGTGCGGTGACAGACCGAGGCTTTTCTTACTTTACATAGGGACTAGATATACAAATAATAAACTTGTCCGGTTAGTTACTTGTTATATGCTTAATTAGGTACAGACTGATGGTAGTGTTAAGTTTGTCGCTCGTTTATTACGTTATTTCAAATTGATTGGATAAAGATCTCGCAATTTAGACCCTTCAAATGCGTTTTAAAAACTAAGTTAAATGTTTGGCTTCAGTACGCACCCTTCAATGAGAAGAAGCCATAAGAAACCCATTGGGGTAAACTCAGACCTCGGAAATATGGCGAGACGATATCAATTTCACAGAGAGTAGCTAAAACTAGCATGAAATGCTAAAGAAAGTATAACGAAAAGACCTTTATCCAGCGCGAGTGGTGTGACAAAGAATTAAAAGAGATCGAAGATTCATACATTAGGTACCTACCTACTAACTACGCTGTGCGCTATTAACATTGCTCTTACGGTGAAGGAAAATATCGTTATGAAACCTGCGGCTTAGTTGTCTCCAGACGTATTGACGAGTTCTTTTTTCTGGACACGGTCGACTTAGCTGAAGGGTGGTAAAAATGTCCCAGGCATTACATCAGCCTGGGTAACATAGATTTTACTTGTTGGCGTTGTATAAATAGCCTAAGTATATTATAACTCACCAGCGCCTCAGGTTTGAGCTTGAGATCAGTGAGGTTAACATTCCCGGAGAATATGCCAACGTTGAGGTTCTCCGTGTCGAGATCCTGGACGTACTTGCCCAGCAGCCGGTTCAAGATGCCGGCCACTGCGCCTTCGAACATGGCTGTTGATTATTTTAGAACCAGATCTAGAAAGAAAAATGGGTATTATAGCTTCTTATTCAGTTATTCATAAAGTGATCGTCAGTGATGTGCCTTTCTGACAAACGTTATTTTTCTTTTTTTTTTAGATTAAAGAGAATCTTAACAACTAAACAGACCATCTTCATCCTAAGGTTTCCTGGAATAAATCGATCTAAGCGATACGGTATCGTTGTATAATATTTTCTATACTATAATTATAAAACAGGAAACATTTGATTGTTTCCTCCGAAACTACTGGACCGATTTTGATAAAACTTAGTATACGGATACATTGTTTCATTGGGTGTGTAGTATTAATCCCGATATTCCCACGAGATTGAAAATACATAGGTGGAACCGCGGAGCGTTGCAAGTAGCTAATAAGCTAAATGTTGTACAAAAACTGTGTTTCTAAGTATCTATATAATTATCTTTCGATAAATAAGCGTGTGACCTTTAAGTTTTAATTTGTAACAGTATTATCATCCGTATAGACATCTCTCGTCGAAATTTAACAAGTTATTACAGACTCGACAGTTGAGAGAGAATTTCAATTAGTTTCTGTGACGAGGACGACGCGTTCCTTTCATATTTATTTAAATTGGTTGTCTTAAGTTATTTTTTAATTTGGATTTTTTATTAAAAGGTCATTTAAAAATCTATTTATTTATTTACTTGCATGAAGTTAAGACTACTGACTATAAGTATTCGTGAGGTACCTCAGGTTTTGTTTAAGTCGGCTAAAATATGACAGATTTTTTTTTTGCATAGTACAACTTGCATAATGTTTTGCTACTCGTACGAAACCGAGGCAGGTTGCTAGTCCTACTCTTACTATCCTACTAATGTTATAAATGTGAAAGTATGTGTGTGCGTGTTACTTCTTCACGCAAAAGCTAATAGGGCGATTGCTATGAAACTCAGTCATAGCTGAACACCGGGTTTAACACAAAGGCTAGTTTTTATCTCGATATCCCCACGGGGTCGGGACTTAAGTTGGGAAACTACAGAGCGGAGCTAGTACTTGAATAAAAATTGTTTTTTTTATAAAATATATTCTTACGCAAGTAAACCCGCGGTTCGCGCAGTTAGTATTTAATAAGAATTTATCAAAAAGCGTTGTCTGCCGTTACGTTACGAGAACCTGTGATAGATAACATCGAGTATTACGATATCACTTGATAATTTCACTGATAACCAAAAATATTACATATAGATTAAAACACACGCTTTCATTTGATTTTGTTTATTGTTTTCCGCATACAGGACAAGTATTTTTTGGTGCATATTTTTTTTCTGCTGCACAATATGTCGGCAGTCGCAAAAAACAAAAAATTGTTTAGTGTAATAAATATCCTGAAATTAAAAATTATTGTACAACTTAGTACAAATGAATTTTTTGTAGCGTCGCGCGACATGTATTTCTCTGCGAAATCGTACTCAGATAGACATGGACAAGGGTCGAATTCATAAGACTCTTTTTAGGGTTCCTCAAAAGGCAGGGTAATTAGCTAACTAGACAGATTGCTTACTAGACTTTTCGCTTTGTTTGACGTTTTGCTACTTAGACTTTCTGATCGGGAGGGAAAAAGATCACTTATAAGATCACTTTCTTGTCCGTCTGTCTGTCAGTTATTTATTCGTAGGTTATAAACAAGCTAGCTACGACGTAGCTTGTTAATTCGTAGTTCATGTTACAATAAATGATGCTACGATTTAATCTACGACGTAGCTCAATTCGTAGAAAAAAAGCTACAACAAATAAGCTCCTACGTCGTAGCTTGTTAATTCTAGAACATGCTACAACAAATGACGCTACGAATTGACCTACGACGTAGCGCAATACGTAAAAAAGCTACAACAAATAAGCTACAGCTACGACATAGCTTGTCAATTCGTAGAACAAGTTATAACAAATAATGGGACTACGAGAGCTACTCTATTATTAGAGTACAAGCTACAACACATTGCTACGAATTGTTTTAATTATTGCAGTGAAAAAACTGTTGGTGGGTACAGTTATTTTAATTCGTATCAATCCTTATAATTGAGAGAGTATTGTAGTAGGTATTCGTAGATATTACGATACTTTGATAGCGCTACGAATTTTGAAGAGAAAACGTCTCATTGGTTAGAAAAGTGTCAAAATACAAATAACTACTTATTCCATTTATATCTAGTCCTACACACACATATTTACCAAGGATATTATTAATTTACATGATAATTCACAAGATCTCTAACTTCTACCCTCGAACCCTCAAGCCTCATCGTCCCACGTCACAAATGATACGAAAGGTCACCGAGCACGCTCCATATTAATTGCTCTTATCATCTCTCATCTCAACTCGACTTCTAAAAATAGACTAACGGTAGATGGTACCCACCAATCGCAGCTTCAAGCATTACCGCAATTTATATACGAAACCTCCTTGAACTTACTCTTTAGATAATAATATTATGAAGAAAATACGAGTTATTTTTTCAATTTCACATCAGATTTTAGGAACATATAAACTGGGCGGTATACTTAAAATCGAGAATTAAAACCTATTAGATTTTGACGTAAATTCCGTAAATAAAAAGGAAATTGCGTAGGTTAGGTACTTAATAAAAGAATAAACACTACTTTCGTTATTAATTTCACACTAGAAATAATAGAAGTGAAAAACTGGTGGTAGGTACCTACTTCTTAATATGTGACTTAATTCTATGAATAAAAACTATTTGAAGACATATTAAAAAGAAAAAAGAAAACGTCTTCTTTAATTTAATTGCGTATCGGAAAATATGAACAAATACGAAGATTTCCAAAGCTTGTTGATTCTAAGCTCTAATATATTTCTGTGAATCTAAGTCTATGGAGATTTCTTCTTAAATTAGAATGGCAAGATTGTCATTTAGAAGATGGCATTTTAGATTATGTACACTATTTAGGTAATTTAGAATCCAACTAGGTATTTTCATCTACCAAAAATTCCCGATTCTGACTGATAGATAGGCAGACGAGACACGGGAAATGAGAGAGATCAAATATTGGGTGAAATATGGTGCGTATGCTGGTCGCCGATAGTAAAATTGATAATTACTGCATGGAAATATGTTTAATATTGTTGTGTACCATTTTTAGGTGAAATCTTTGTCTAATTTAAAGATTATATCAAAATGTAGAATAATTTATATTCACCTATCTTTCGTATATTAAGCACTAAGGAATTCTTTAAAAATGTATAGCTACATAGCTTTTCTACAAGCTATGTACGGTATGTAGTACTTACCTCAAAATTACATGGTATCTATTCCAAAACGCACTAGAAGTATTTCACAAGATAAATGTTCCCTAGTGTTCCCTGTGACGTCAGGAGGCCACACCGTATGTGAAGGGTTTGACAGATGTCATGTGCACCAGCACGCATGCGCGGAGACTGGCGGCGCATGTGCACGGGGGTCCACTGCGACAAGAATAATAGTGAACTTAAGTTAGGGCGCTAGCGTCGTTGCTTATTCTATTTAAAGTCGCAGCACTTTCTCTCCAGGACGCCAAGGGGGTTCGAGGGCCTTCGAGTCACGATTCGAGTTTAGAGGTATCTTCTAGCTAGGAAAACGTGCTACATCTTAGACTGCATCGTCACTTACTGTCGTGTGGGATAGTGGTCCCCATTAGTGATAACCATTAACTGGAGTATGACAAAATATAACAAATAATGAGTACTATAACCACCTGTAAGGATATTACGGTTTTCCTTACCGTTTAAGAGATAATTAGGTTTTTCATACAAGTTCCATACAAATTTTTCGTAACAAAAATATAATTCCTTCGTTTTTGTGCAGAATTAACTCGGGTGTCATTTCTGTATATAGTAATAACTAATAGAAGCAATATCCAGCAAAAAAACCGGCACCTGAAAATTGAAATTCCTAAGTCTATGGAAGCCGATTTTCAGCCCACCGTGCGTCGCCCCGGTGAGAAAGAGCGCTAACTTCCAGCGCCACAGGTTCCTATTTCTGTCAAACTTATTGAATTCCTTGTCACGCTATACGGTGGAAAACGTTTCTCGAAGCAGGATGTGAAGGACGGAAATAAGTTCAACATGGTTCAGTAAAATACAGTAAGAAAAGGTATTCAGGTTGATGGGAAATGAGGTAGAGTAGGTATTTTGTAAAGGAAATGTTAACTTACGTTTCTGAAAGGTTTACTTATTGTTAGGGAACTGCCCATATTATTTAAGTAACTGTATTGTTACAGTCTGCTTGATATGAAATACCATTTTTAGAAGTGCTTCAAATTGCCTCAGGACGCTCAGACTTGGTTCTCTGACCGAAGCAAAAAAAATTCCAACTTAAAATCAAAAATAATAGATTAAAATAAAAGAATAATATAATATTTGTATATATTTATATTCAGGGTGTCCTAGGCAAGGCCATGCACGCATTACAAGAGCCGTAGGGCACGCGCGGCGCGAAGCACTGCTCGGGACATACTGGGCAGCTTTGTGCGTACGAACGTGCGTACGCGCATTCTTGTTTGCTCAACCATTGGCTGGATGGCGCATTCTGAAATGAAATGAGAAGTTGCTTTTGTGAGAATATGTATGGGTCGCGAGTTCAAATCTCGCCGCCGCGCCGTCAGGGTGGTTCACTTCGCACGTAGGTATAAAACTTCGTTTGCATCCGGACACAGACGCTCAAGCCATATCAAACAAAAGCCGCCCGCCAGGGACGATCGCCTACTGATACCGAGGTTCTGTATGTATAAAGCTCGCTCTCGCGCCTGACTCGTGTGATTTATGTCACCGTATTTACAATACTATTATTGTGTATAGTTAGGTACTTACAAATTCTGATTACAACGTCAGGTTTGGTTTTGATAAGTTTATGTATGAAAGTACTTACTTAAGGAGTACTTATTTAAATTGTAATTTAATATTTGATATGTCAGAGTACTTAGCACCTACCTACCATGAACTAACTAAGACTATAACAACTAAAGGTATTATATAATATGTATAGTCTGTGCTCCTGCTAGTCAAGATAGTTATGAACAAGTTATGAACTAATATGAATATTATGATATTTGGGTGTTGACTCCTGGACTATACTCGCGTCGTTTGTTATTCCATTTCATACGCTTGTATAATTATAATATTATATATTAAATAAGGTATTTATTTTAATTGACAAGGTAGACACTGACGTATGACATATGTCTCTGTTCTTAGGCACTATCAGACATTGTAAATTAAATAGTTTCGAAAGTGAATACCGAGCCTAGGTTTATTTGAAACGTTCGTTATTTGCTCAAAAAGTAGAGTGTAGTACACATTAATGATTAATTATATAAAAAAAGAGAACCCTAAAACGGCGAGAGTCGCTCTTTTTTTTAAATTAGCTTTTAAAGTGGATCTTCTGAACTTGTACATATATATATATTCTGTGCCGCCGTGCTAAATTTTGGACAATTTCTAGATATGCCTAGTGCTGGCTTTTCTTGTTCGCTGAAGAGAACTCTCTCAATCAGTCAATTTTACATTACCTTTTAATTTCACGAAGTTGAAAATTGTAATGTACAAATCATGTCCTTTCATTTGATATCCCATTTGGGCATATCTGCCTACATTGGAGCGTTCATCATGACTATACGACTGAACCGCTTTTAACCAAATAACCTAAGAACAGTCTCGATGAAATCAAACAAACCTGAATCAAAATTTGTTCATCCGTTCAGGAGCTACGGCGCCACAAACAGACACAAAGATATCTCTCTTTTTGGGCGACATCGGTCGACTGGTTTTGACTCATTCAAAACCAGTCGAAGCTACGTGTCAAAGCAAGTAAATAAATACATACCCTAACAAAACTCAAATGTATGCAATGCATAGCATCATATGCCGGACAGTTGAGGAAGATCCCCTGGGCCGGCAAATCTCTCTCCAAGCAGTTCAACTTGAGATGCTGTACAGCAGGAGACCAGACCGGGTGGTCGGAGGAGAACTCGTCAAAAGTGCGCTTTATCTTGTCCTTGCTGATTGCGTTGTTCTCCAGCCATCCAGACTCTTGGAATACACAGTTTAGTCTTGCACACTGGGGGTTAGATTAGTTTAAAGTGACTAACCGCTCTAATAGAAATTGTCGCTTTTGTAAATCCGGGGCCAAGCATTCAGTCACAGATGTGACAGAAAAAAGAAAAAAAATGGCCGCTTCAGAGGTCACTGGATTTTTTATGTCAAAAATTTAACTGGCAAAAAATTTTAGAGGCTTTTCCATTTCCGATTTATTTTTCGTATGTTGCAGGACAATGCACACAGCGCCATCTAGCTTCAAGTTAAACAACTAAGCTTGTATTATCCCGATATTGGGGCTTACACAGGTAAAACACGGGGCGCAGCTAGTACAAAGATAGCATATTATGTTAATCCTGTTTTCCAGCTATCCACATACTGAGTTTCATCCTAATCGATTTAGTATTTTTGGCGTGAAGAGATACAAACTTTTACATTTATGAAGTAGGATAGGATAGTAGAATGAACTTACTTCTTCAGATTCCGATTTGCACTTGGACACAGCATTCCTGCTCAATATCCTCGGAGATCCGAGGCAAGTGAAAAGCTGAAAAAATGTACATCCAAATATAACTTATTGAGTGAAAAGTCGGTATAAAAAGTGCAGTTTACAAATTGCTAATATTATTCATTTCCAACTCAAGCATAGAACTACCTTACTTAATACGCGTGTCTTTATATTATGACAGCTACAAAGTTTTCTTGTATACAACATTGTGGGTAACGCCCCGTCTTTGGAACAATATACGAACATGTTAGCTAAATAAATAAATATTGCAGGACAATCCACACAGCGCCATCTAGCCCCAAGTTAAGTAACTAGACTTGTGTTATGAGTGCTAGACAACGGATATACTACTTATATACTTTTCTTTTGTAAATTTATACTTATAATACATAGAAACAACCAGACCACAGACAAATATCTAAGCATAAATACTTGTCTGAGGCGGGCATCGAACCCGCAACCCTGTGTTTGGAAGTCCGGCAAGGTGACCATTGTGCCAGCTGCGTCACTCACACTCGACAGAGCCGAATAGGTACAGCTGACTGTGACTGAAGCAGCTTATGGTGAGATCTAAGCCTGCAGTGCGCACGAGACATACATATTCTACGGTGAGCCTCCACTTTTGTTGCATATCTCTACTATACAAATTTACGTCTATATCAATGCAGTAGCAAGGAGTGAACATTTCTTTGAAGGTAAGCCACCACATAATCCAGATACCTTCATATACCAGAAAGGTCAACGATGGGACCTATGCCTATATTCGTAAAGGTAAGCCGAATAGGGTTGTATGGATCCCTCGCTATTGATATGTAGCCTATCTGAGTACCTACCTTTAGATAAAACAAGTAATGTCGGCGCGTAGTTCTATGTCCGTGTTAGTAATGTAAACACGTAGCTTTGATATGTATGGAAGTGACGCGACAACCTCCGCGCCCGCGCCGTCGACATACGAACGAGCGACGCGATTGAACTGCACGGTTAACTTGAAATATTTCACATTAGCTATACTTACATTGTTTGGAGTTTCTCCGCAGTAGACTCGCGGTGCTTCTGGTGCGGGCGTAGGAGCATCGCTATGGCATGCCTGGAAATAACCAAATCGAGGCACTACATTATATTTGGATTATCATAATCTAGTCGTTGGCAGACTAAAAGAACCTCCTCCTTTTTGAATTCGGTTAAAAATAACGTACGTAACGTTCTTTGATTTCTTACTGGGTGATTTCTACGAAAATCTATATTTTTCTGCGAGTTAAGCGTGTATGCGATACGAAATACCCTTAACAGCGCACAATCAAAATTAGTGCGTCATCACTAGAATCATAGATTAGTAATCTGACCCTAGAATCAACATTTGAACTGAATTTAGCATTTTAAAATAGGTAGGTGCCTACTATTTATTTAGTAGGTCTACTAAAACTACTTACCATAACAAAGAACGCAAAAACAAAGAAGAACTTTAACATTTTTATAGTTATGTAGGTGCGACCAATTTGTCCACTATCCTATTTAAGACTGAGTATGATAGGTACTACTTTAGGTATGAACTCATTAATAGTGCCAGAGGTCATACCAGACAGCGGACTATCTTTGTAAACACAATTATATAGATAGATAAACTCATGTTGGCGCGCGGTTCTATGTTGTTTGATTGAGACTAGACACGGTGTAGCTGCCCTTACCATGAGGTTGTTAAAAGCAATACCCGCCTACCCTCTTCATTATAATATAGTATAAAAGAATATAGTGTATTATTCAGCAGTGGACGTCCTGTGGCTGATATGATGATGATGATTTGAAGTATTTATGTATTATATCGGTTATCTGTGCTGTGTGAGCTATTCTGAACTTATATCTACTTCATTTCTAGCAAAGTATTATTTTAGGATTTTGTAAGATAATTTTTAATACTTGTTGTTTCTAGCAGCAAATGAGTATAGTGGTTGCAATGTTTCACTGACAAATAGAACCGCACAGCAACTTGAGATAAAATATCTGTATCTGGGTGTTTACTACCTAAATCTTTACGTATTTTTCTTGATAGGTAAGTTCTATTTATAGTTGCCGTATGTTGTAGGCAGCGGATCCAGGATAAGGCTGCCTGTCCACAGGAGCAGAGCGGCGTTTTCACCAATAGAATTGCATATAAACTCCGCGAAGGGAGGCAGCTTTATGGTTTGGAGGATAAGCGTTGCCGACGCAATCAATCAGTGGGGAGGGGGAACTTATCCCAATATTTATGATTAAGGGTTTGGTTGATGAGATTCGCAAGAAAAATATTTTAAGTCTATGGCAGTTTGGGTCAGTTCGGTAATATTTGTGTATGATGTACAATCAACAGTCAAAAGTCTCCACCTCCGTAACGTTTACAATCCTGGGCAGCACTTTTTGAACAGTTTAACAACGTAGCCTGTGGATCGCACCCACGTCGGTTGGTGTAGCGGGTGGCGGCTTATACCACTCGGCCAACTAAAGACCTATCTAACATGTTGAAAATAATAGTCACACTGAGTACTTTAAATTCAAGTATTTATTTATGTTTGTGTGTAACGTCTAATAGAAGGTCGTAAGTTGAATACTTGTTTATAGTATTATTGTAGCAAACTGATAGTGCACATAAGACGCATAGTATATGTACATCATTTTCATTAACTTGCATAAAGAAAATGCGGATTTAGTAGCAAGTGACTCCCTATTCTACAGGTTCTTTTTTTTTATTAACAGCAACTAAAAATAAATCAAAAAAGATAACAGTCAAAAAAATATATTTCTCTTACTTATCACAAAACAATACGCTACATGTACTACACTTCACTCCGCATATCAAAAAAATCCTTTTTCAATACTGGCAAACTATCTTCATCATCAAAATTAAATGGCAACTTATTTTCAAAATGTGGGTACTTTGGATGCCACCAGTCCAGCACAGTTATATTGACCACCGTGTCAAGTACGACTGTGTGCTCTGGGAGGATGTTTTTCGACACATTGTATTGGCCTGTGTTGAACCCGAGGTGGAGGCGATGGTGTCGAAACCCTTGGGAGAGGACTACACTTACTGAGGAGAGAACCATGCCCATAAGTGGTGGGACCTCATAGAAATTTTGACAGGTTACCTGGAAGATATTTAATGGTGTTAGTTAATTTTCACTTTTGTTATTTCACTATTAACTAATATATGATTTAGGTAATATGTAGTAGTAATTTTCAAGAACAAGATATAGTTAGATAGTTACACACCTGTAAAACTTGTGAATCTTCTTCTGGATTAGCATCAATCCTCCCCAGCTCCTCGATAAAGTCAAAATGGCCATTTCTTTGCATCGACCACAACTTCTTCAATTTGAAGTAAATTGACCAATGTGATGTCCCCTTACAAAACCACACATTAACACATCTACGTTTTACCAGTTCATGTGGTTTACTATCGTGTAATGCTTGTTGAGCTACTTTCCTTACAAAAACATCATAAGTATGGTATAATGCCCGTATAACACGTTGCCGTAACCCATAATTCTTAAAGCTGTTCTCGATACGAAGCCGTTCTGGTAACTTAGGACTTCTCTCACAGTACCGTTTGTAAATAGTTCGCCAGAACGACTTCTGTCGAGTTATAGAGTAAGTAGTTTTGTTTATACCAGCAAAGTTGCCGATGTCCTCCGGTTTTATGTATTTGGATATTTGGTACCAGAGGATTTCTGGGTACACAAGGCCGGGCCTGTCTTCAATATCTACATACTCTGATTTGGAGTTCTTCTTTTTCCTATAAACGAAGTTTTTGGTACCATCTGCTGAGATTTCCTCAATTATATCGAAGTCTTCATCTTGGATTTGGTCCCAGGAAAGTTCGGCCACTGGTTCGACGGCAGTGGACTTCTTGACTCGGCCTACAGGTTTTGGTGCGTTTGCACTGTCATTTATAGTGAAATCTGGAAGGTGAAGCAAAAAACATGAGTCTAACAGGTGTCTTTTACAATGGTGTTATTGTAACAGTATTTTGAGAATTTTAATAAGAAACCAATAAGAAACACATCTGATTCTGTTTTACTATAGCTGATATATCATTAGATAAAAAATTTAAGTAGTTAATTACCTCGATATGGGTAAATTTTTTGCAAAAAAAAATAAAACTAACCTTTAGGAATGTTTTTCTTTTGCCCTTTTTTCTTCGGCATTTAACTATTTTACTAGAATCAAAGATGAAAGCACGGCGAGATCGGATCCGCATTCAAATTTAATGTAATAAACTTTATTTTGCAACAATAATTTCTTAATTTTTTTCTAATTTTCGTAATTTTACTCGGCACAACAAGCAAAGCAAATCAAAAGAATGTCAAAATGCGTTATTGTACGTCATTGAATGTCATTGTCGAATTTGACGTTGACACCCCTTAGAAAGTATGAAAACTTTTAGGGAGAAAAACACTAATACCATTTTTTACTTATCTGTTCAAATCTTGTTCAAATTGTTTTAAGTTATTTTTTTCTGAGTTTAATTTAAATATTATATTATTATAGTCTCAGTATCCTAGATAATAATTAAGCAGTTAATTTTCTAGGCATCCTACCTCTCATGTACCTCTTAGTGAGTTTACGAAAACTCTGTGGAAATTCCATTCCACAGATATTTTCCAGTTTGTCGACTGTGGAAAAAATTTCATTCAACTTTTTTACTAGCGACCTCTAGACGGAATAGTGAGTGAGTGGGGAATAGTAACCAAAGAGTAGTTTTTCAGATAGGTCATTGTTGACACAAAAAAACAAAGTGGATAAGATAAATGTTTTTTTACAGGCACATAATATCGTTCATTTATTTTTCTTAAATTTTGATTTTTATAAAACCAAACTGAATACGAAATATTATATACATCACTAAAAAACTTATAAAACAATTATATCTAAGTACTAAAACCTACTACCTAAATAAAATTTAATTTACAATCTGTATAAATGATGTATATTTTTTGTATATAAAACAGTAAATCATTTTAAAAACCTTAACCTAGAAAACCATCGGCAGCGAGGCAGGGCCCAGGCTACCGATGGTTAGGGCTGCAGAGAGAGGAATCTTCTTACTATACGTGCCGTATCCAAGATGACTGCCTTCTGGATCTGACCCTTGACCCAACCATCCAGGGAGAGCCTCTTGAGGTGTTGATCAAGGCTCTTCGCTATCAGTCCATTTGCCGATACAACTATCGAAACAATACTCGTCGAATCAACGTCCCACATGGCGGTAATCTCGTAGGCCAGGTCCGAGTACTTAGTTTCCTTCTCCGTGCAACGGTTATATCGACGAGTATTGCCCGTCGCTCCGACCGTTTGTCATGGAATGAGGATTTAAGCTGGGGATCCATTGCTCAGACGCGTCCGACTGCCGCGACTTATAAGCATCTATGTAATGTAAATGTATGTAACTGTGTCCCGGACGTAAGTCGCAGACGTAACCTTGGGCCGCCCTTGAGCGTTCGGACGTCAGACGTCCCATAGCGATCTGAGCCGCTGGAGCCATGCTAGATGACCATGCACACTTATTGGTCGCGGCGATGTCGGACGCGTCCGAGCAATGAGCCCCCGGCTTTACTCTCGTGTTGCTGTAAAAAATGTAGGAATATACTGAACATTTCTAATTTTAATGCAATAAATTTTGCAGTATCCGTTTTAGTTTACAAGCCCAAAGAGGTAGGATTAGTTACATGCATTCGTTAAATAATTTGTTTTTTTTTTAATGACGTCCTACTGACTTTATATTAGAACAAAAAAAAACGTTTACAGCTATTTCACAGGCAGTTCTCATAAAGTAGTAAACCTGTCTAAAATCTTTTCTGTGACTCAAACCGTACCAGCCAATTTTTAATCTTTGTCTTAAATTGACGTTCCATTTCAAGATGGCAGACATGCCGCTTGAGCCATGATAGTATCGTATCGTAGGAGTATAATTTTTAGGTGTGTCTTTCTAAATATCGAACTAGAATGTATCCCGATTTGTTGACTAAACTCTTAAATATATGTCATAACGATGTGAATATAACTTCTCACGTTACATGCGCTAGATTTAGGTAACGTTTGTGCCGGAACATATGTATTAGAACGGTGATCGAGGTGTTTTTCGGTGTGTCGTGTACGATTAGTATTTTGGTGTTGATGTTAAATTAAAATGTGGAATATGATGTGCGACGTGATGCCCACGATATCTGAGGACAGTATCAGCCAGAGGAGTTCGCAGTTGTCGGGGGAGGACACCAACTTCGAACAGTTGATGGTGTCTATGCTTGATGAGCGAGACAAGCTCGTCGAGAGTCTGCGGGAGACGCAGGAGCGGCTGGGAGACTCCGAGCTTAGGCTCAAGGAGGTCGAGAAAGAACGGGACTCCTTACATCGACAAATCGCCGCCAATCTACCACAGGTAAGTCTTTAGACATTATCACTACATCTTATAGGGTTACTGCCTCTACTTCTATCAACAGGACAGTCAACTATATTTTCAGACAGTATTCTGTCTGAAAAATATGGTTGACTGCCCAACTGGTCATTACACTATCAATTTTGTCTCCGATTAATTCAGTTTTCATGTGTTATAAAACTAAATAATTGTATTCTATATTTGACCTACACTAATGTATAGTTAAATAATACCAAATAAGCTATTTATGTAGCCCAAATAAGATCAAATTCCTTGTATCTCCAAGACATACCAACCGGAATTTAATACATACTTTTAAATTGAGTAGTGAGTGGGTCAAGGAAACAATTGCAGACAATGTGCAGCTACGGGAACACTGAAGTATACTTACATGACTTGTTTAAAGCTAGATCTTAAATCATAAACAGTAATTTATGCTTATTTATTATAATAGACTTCAAAACAAAACTACAGTGTTATTGCTAACCTCTGTGACGCGATAGATGCAAAAGTAGCAGGTTCGATTCCAACCTCAAACAAATATTTACCTATTTACTGATAAGTATTTTTTTGCTTCTGGTCTGAGTGTTTCTGTATGTTAATAAAGTATCTACATCTACACCTTTAATATTTACTAAAGAAAAGTATTCTATTAGTAATATAAGTAAGTATTCTATTTGTTGTTTGGTCACCATAACACAAGCCTTATTATTCAATTGAAACAAACCTGAACATAAGTAGTGCAGGTCATAAGTTTTAAATAGCTCGAATGATTGTGATAAAACATTGCTATTAACACTTACAAAACAATCGGCTTTCAGATAACAAAAAATTGTATTTGAATCATTTCACTTACTTCAGACATACACTGATATAAACAATTTAGTCCTAAATTCATCCAACAGAATTTCATCCTACATCAAAAAAATTCTAATCATCCCACAATGTTTATGAAGCTGGTTTATCGGCCATCCTTTGTAAATTATCTAGATCTCTAGTGAAATCAGATTTATTTTTACAAATGATTGGTCAGCGTTTGACCATTATCACACCTGTCACACTTTCCTGGAAGATACTTATTCACTCGTGACTTGAAGACCTCCAAATTGTTCACATCAGAAAAGACAGATTTATCTTTAATTTTTATTCATCAAGGAAATATGGTAATTAACAAATAGCTTATGGTTTTGTTTACAATAATTTGTCATCATTTGGAATGTCAACGGCCTTGAGCATAATATTTCAAAATTAAACTATTTGGCAGCAAAACTGATTAAATGGTAGGATATGTGGGTTGGCAAAAATGCCTTTGTTTAAATAGCAAACAAATACCCATCGGCAAACAAATTTGTATTTAATTACAATGTAATGTGAAAGTTTATTTGTTACCTCTCCATGCAAAAACTACTGGACTGATTGAGATAGAACTTGGTATGAGGATAAATGAAATCCTTGGGAGTAACATGGGCTACTTTTTCCTGATATTCCCACAGAATAGAGACATCTGCACAAATAACTAAGGTTTTTTGTTTGGAACAAATAGCCTCCGAAACTACTGGACTGATTTTGATAAAAATTGGGATGAGGATATATTGAATCCTTGAAAGTGTCATGTGCTACTTTTTATCTCTATATTCCAAAAACTTACCCTGGTAACATTGCTAGGCGCTACAAGTATTAATATACAACTACTCACATTGCAAAAATATTTACCTTCACTACAAAAAAGTTCAAGTACACTTAAATGAACTGATACCAAAACAATGGTTGATATCATTGATAGTAACATAGTAGGTATGTTTGTATGTAGGTGCTATAGTTGTAACATGTGAATGACATTAAATTGATAAGCTTTATATACTTAGTTATCTTTAAAATTAATGCACCTTACGACTAACACAGTTTCAGCTAGGGAATCCATATAAAGTAATGTTGCTTATATGGGCGAAACTTTAAATGTCTGTTGCATTATGAAATTGTTAAAATATTGTATGGAAAAATATTGTTGTATGTATGTACCGTTTGTAGGTTTTTTTTTTTTTTTTTTTTTTTTTTTCTTCTGAGTTTGATCTGCAATCAGCCATCTGGCTATAAACAAATAGGTTGTAGGTCTTCAGTGGCGTGAAGCGCGATGACCCCAACGGGCATGGCACTAGGTTGTATCTTTGGCATTGCGGTCCAGTATGTTATGGCGTTTGAGCCGTTTTAATGCGCTTGGAATTAACAGGTCTACTGCCAATTGATTGGGATGACCTTCGAGGCGAATTTTATATGCGTGTTCTGTGATTTTAATTTCTTCCTGTATTGTGTTAACCTTTAGATGTTCATGGACCTCCTCATTTCTTATGAACCAGGGCGCATTTGATATTGACTTTAGGATGGAGTTTTGAAGCCGTTGTATTATGTTGACATTACTTTTGGATGCAGTGCCCCAGAGTTGGATCCCGTATGTCCATATCGGTTTGATAACGGCTTTGTATACTAGAATCTTATTTTCTAAGGATAGTCTAGATGTTCTTCCGAGTAGCCAATTCAGGTTTCTAAAGCGGTGATTTGCTTCGTCTCTCTTGACTGTGATGTGCGTCCTCCACAATAGTTTTCTGTCAAGATGCATGCCCAAGTACTTCGCACAGTCCCTATGTGGCAGTTCACTGTTACCCAGTCGAACCGGCGGACAGTTGCCTTGATTTAGGGTGAAGGTAACTTGAGTTGATTTTGAGGCACTAGCTGTTATTCTCCACTTTTCAAGCCATTTGTCGATTCTGTCTAGTGCTGTCTGCAAGTTACGAGACGCTGCGGCTGGATTTCTCTCGCTAGTCAGTATTGCAGAGTCGTCAGCAAAAGTGGCCATTGTAACATTCGGGGTTCCCGGTATGTCTGCAGTGAAAATAGTGTATAGCACCGGGCCCAGCACCGACCCCTGCGGCACTCCTGCCTTGATTTCGTGGAACTCCGAATAGCTGTCATCTTCTTTAACTTGAAATAGTCTGTCTGAGAGATATGATTCAAGGATCTTGAAATAGGTGTGTGGCAAACTTTGTTTTATTTTGTACAACAGGCCTTTATGCCAGACGCGATCGAAGGCCTGTTGGATGTCCAAGAATGCCGAGGCACAGTATTCCCGCTTCTCCAATGACTCTCTCACCTTACCGCATACCCTGTGTATTTGCTCGATCGTGGAGTGCTTTTGTCTAAAGCCAAATTGGTGCTCTGGTATTATTTTATTTTCCATGAGTAAAGGTTTGAGGCGATCGAGTATAACTTTTTCAAGTAGTTTCGAGGCAATGGGCAACAGGCTGATTGGCCTGTATGAGCTAGGGTCATTCTCTGGCTTCCCAGGTTTATAGATCATTATGATCTGTGATATTTTCCACTGCAGAGGAATACAGGAGATCCTTAGGGATGCGTTGAAGATCGTAGTTAGGAGCACCAGCGCTTTTCTAGGTAACTCCCGCAGCACCTTCTTCGTGATAAGGTCATACCCTGGGGCTTTTCCATCCTTCAACGAACGAATTTGTCTCGAGATTTCTTGAGGTGTGACTGGCTTGGGTGGCAAATTCATTTGGAAATCTTGTTGCAGGACCTCATCTATGTCTGACTCATCGTTGTCTGGATTTCTGGGTGCGTTTGGCGCAAAGACGGAAGCCAGGTGCTTGGCGAACGTGTTAGCTTTATCCGTGCTGGTTTTAGCCCAATTGCCGTTTTCCAATCTTAAGGGTGGTTTTGCCTGTGTGGGTTGGTTGTGGGTTTTTGTGAATTTCCAGAGAGAATAGTTGGTAGCTGATGTGGCCGTCAAGTTTGTCAGTTGCGTCTGCAACGTTCTATCTTCTGCCTCCCTAAGCATCTCTCGCAATTCTTTGGCTGCTCGATTGAGTTTTCTTTTATCGTCAGAATGCCTGCTGGTGTGCCATACTCTTCTTAGACGACGTTTTTCGAGTAGTTTCTCCTTTATTTCCCTAGGTATGTTATTAGGGTATTTAGCTTTTCTTTGCGTGTTTGGAGTACTTAACCAGCAAGCTTGCTGGATCATATTGGTGAAGTATTTAGTAGCGACTTCAAGATCATCCTCAGTCTTAAGTTTTATTTTTAGATCTAGATTGGCATTCAGATGTTGTCGAAAGTCATCCCAGTCCGTGTCCTTGTTGTAAAGACGGTTCGTTGTACCGTGTGATATGACGGTGCTGCTCATTGTAAGAATCACAGGCACATGATTCGAAGAGGCGTCTAGGCAAGATTCAATTTTAAAATACAAATGTGATATGCCCTTTGATATGAAGAAGTCAAGAACATCTGGTCGTCTGTTGCGGTCTGTTGGCCAATTCGTGGGCTCATTGGTAGAAAGTGTACTCAAATTAAGTACATCTAGACATTTTTTGAGTTCTCTACCGCGCGTAGAGCATAATCTGGAGCCCCATTGCGTGTGCTTGGAGTTCCAGTCCCCTCCAGCTATAAATCGTTCACCTAAGGTTTTAAAGTAGAGAACAAACTTGTCTTCCTTTATAGCCCATTTTGGGGGACAATAGACAGATGAGATGGTACAGTAGCCCATTTTATCTTGTACTGATACTGTGGTGGCTTGAATCTGTTCTGTACGGTATTTTGGGAGAAGATTGTGTTTAATAGTCTTCTTGATGATTAGACCTGATCCCGCGTGACCTGTGCCATCAGGGTGATTAGTGAGGTAAACGTTGTATCCTGGAATTACAATGCGGCTTCTGTTCGTACAGTGGGTCTCAGAGATTAGTACCACATCTAGTCCATGAGTTTTTATTAGAAGCTCTACCTCTCTTTTGTTTGGAGCAAGTCCATCAAGGTTCCAGGTTGCCACTTTTAGGGACATCATATTAAATGTTTACTCATAAGGGTTGTCATAAGTCCTATTAAGGTACTTATCTGTTGTAAGAGGAGGTCTAGTTTTTCGCTTTGCTTGATGAGTAATTCTTCAATTATTTTTGTTGAGGGACTTTGTTCTAGGTTACCTGGGTTGGGCTTTGGTTTCAATGTGTCCGCATATGAGCGTCTTCTGGGATGGTTATAATCTTGAAAGGTCTGAGGGGTAAGATTTTCCGTAGGTGCTTTGATACGATTCATGGCTGGATCCTGTATTGATGGTTGAGCTAGTGGTCTCACCATTTTTGGTTTCATTTTCCTCGCCAATATTTCTGTATAGACAATGCACCCTTTGTAGTTGGATGGATGGTCACCAAGACACAATGCACATTTTGCTGGGGTAGACCGGTCTTTTTTGGGGCAATCTGATGTTTTGTGTCCTTCAGCACATTTCACGCAGCGATAGGGTTTAAGACAGTTGTTCTTTGTGTGTCCGTACTGTTGGCATCGAGTACACTGTACTATGGTCTTTCGTTTTATGGGATCCTCGATAACAACTGATGTGTTATAGATAGTTCTGATGTTCTTCACATCTTTGTTTTTCGGATTGGGCTCCAGGTTGACAAAGAATGTGGAGGTGGGTTGCTTATCTGGTCCGTACTTGGCATTAATTATTTCACCTCTGATTGTATTCCCTGTCTTTTCAACTTCTTCTATAATAGCTTCGTGAGGAGTTGTGTGGTGCAGATTTTTGATAACAAATCTGTAGCATTTTTCTTCTTTTCTAGTGAAGGTATACCCAATCATACCTTTTTCTCTAACAAGTGCCATTAACGACTTGTAGGTTTCTGCTGTATTACAGGTTATCCTCATATTGCTCTTGTTGATAATTTTTATGAGGTACTCTGTTTTCTTTAAAACTGTTTCGATAGTTTCTTTCAGTTTATTAACATCCTGTACCCCATAGAGCAGTAATGGTGGGGGTCTGTTTTCTTTTATAGGCTGACTTTCGCCACCCTCATCCAGCGGTAGTGATTCAAATCTATTTTTAGTGGTCATCGTTGATGGTAGCATACCGAATCTATTCAAGATTTTTTTAGCTTCAGGAGACGGACTGTTTTTTTGAAACTTCCGTTTTGTGGTCTTTTTTGGCATTTGTTGCCATTCTGGTGGCTGTGTCAAATTTTGGTCTTGCTCTATGATTTCTGTTGTCTCTGGATTCGTTTGTTTAGCCCCAGGTGAAAATCGGGGACTGAGGAATAAGCTCGGGTGGAATGCTTGTTGTACTAGCCTTTTAACACCGGTGCTGCTGCTGCTGCTGCTGCCAGACGCATTTACACACGTGGGGGCCTGGCTGTCCACCCCCATCGTGCAAACTTTCGTAGTTTGCGAAATTTTGCTCCCCCCAGAATACGAGGAGCTGCCTGAGCTGGGCTCAGGGAGGGATTCTCCAGCGCCGCTGGTACCCTCCTGGGGTAATATGTTTTCTAATTCCGCATCCATTTTTATTTTTGACGATGCTGCTCGTACCGGGAGCAACGACCTGTGAGTATCGACCTTTTGGGCCCCTCTTTGTTTGTTTTTGTTTCAGGGTTGGCTCCCCTATCTAGCCAATTATCACCAAGGCTGTCACCTCCCTTGAGGCGCGAGCGCCGCCGTTGACCCGTTATGGGTTCATCCGCCGCCAACTCTTCTGCTTGCCCCAGCCTAGACCCGCAGCACTGCCCACGGCCTCTACTCTGAATATGTCAAAGTAAAATATTTCACCACCGTTTGTAGGTGAAATATTTTTCTATATTTTGGTAGAGACGAAAATCTTCATTTTGGCTCCTATATTCGTCTTAAAGTGTAAATGGCAAGGAGGCTCTAAAATATCTCCATTATTGGGATCCGTAGCATCTCAATTGCTAAGGCTGTGTGTCCACAAAAGGGGAGCGGGGTAGCGGAGCGCGTTTCCAGCAATAGTGCTCTGCAAAAACTACGTGCGGAGGTTTTATGCAATTCTATTAATGAAACCACTCCGCTCCTGAGGACAGGCAGCCTAGTTCCTTTATGTAGGCATTAGCCATGCAGTACGTTTTCTTTATCTTCTGTTATGGTGACCAAGGGAAATTGTGACTGTGGGGCAAAGGTACTTAAATCTCCTGTAACTCTTTTTTTTTCTCCCTGCATTTTTCTCAACGCACGCGTAGTGCACGCGTGGCCTAACTTTAAAAAGTTAAAATCTAACCGCGATCTGTAAAAAATAATTTCTCTATAGATGGCAGTTTATTAAAAATCCTTAAAAGTTTTAGGTTGTAAAATGCGAAACTGAAATGTGTGTATGTTAAAGATAAAACAAGAAACGCTTATACGTGAAATAGTTATACCGAACTGAGTCATTACCAGAACTCCGAAACCGCTCAAGGCAATAAATTATGTACCTGTTTCCGTAAAAGTAATCGCCGGCCGGAAAAATTAGGATCATGGCACAAACTTTCGTACCTTGATAAATTATCTAAAAGAGGAAACATGGAAAATATTATTCGAATTGGTACATGAGTTTTGTGACTTGAACACATATTTCCATATAACGTGATCGTTTGAGACTAAGTAGCTTATAAATACAAGGCATATTCGTATTGCAAAGGAATGGAAACAGTTGCCTACGTCTCTCTTTCCTACGTGTAAAATTTGAGGGTCTTGTAAGTCGCGAGTGAATAGGTATCTTCCAGGAAAGCGTGCTACATCTTAGGCCGCATTGTCACCTTCCATCAGGCGGGGGTGATAATGGTCAAACGCTGGCCTATCATCGTAAAAAAAGGCTCACCTTCGCAGTTTTATCCGCGTAAGTCGCGATCCCGATGATGGATATATATAGTTACTAGCGACTCGTCCCGGCTTCGCACGGCTATATTATGCATGTATTATACATATAAACCTTCCTCTTCAATTAATATAATCTATTAAAGAAAACCGCATCAAAATCCGTTGCGTAGTTTTAAAGATCTAAGCATACATAGGGACATATAGAGAAAAGTGACTTTGTTTTATACTATGTAATGAAGTAGCCTATGTGTTATTCCAGGACTTAACACAATCGGTTCTGTAGTTTTGGCGTGAAGATGTAAAAATATAGCTACCACACAAACTTGCGCATTTATATTAAAAGACTAGCATCATCTTGCGGTTTTACCCGCGTAAGTCGTGTTCTATCTCGTGGGAATATTGGGATAAAAAGTAGCCTATTTAACTCCCAATAAATCAATGTATCCTCATACCAAGTTTCATCAAAATCAGTCCAATCGTTTCGGAGCCTATTCAATGCAAACAATCTAATATTTCCTCTTTTTATTATTAGTATAGATGAAGTATTAGGATTTTTGTGTTGCCAAGAATCCCTACCCTGACTTAGACATTCCAATTTAAATCTGAAACAAAAACTAAAGTCAATTAATAATTAACAGTGCATAGATTTCAATGTACTGTAACTTCCGGCATCGCCAGCCAGCCTCACAGCACACCAAATATCCGAGTTTATTTTAAATAACTAATCAGCCATAACTCCTCGTTCCTTTAATGTGTCTGCTATATTTAGATTGATTACTGAGTTTATGACATAGTAGCTAACCCATCTGTTAACGATTTTGAAAGAAAAACTTTCTATTAAAGCTGAGCAAATGTCGAAAGATGCACAGTTCTTTGAAAAACCTAATAATATTGCAAATCATGAGATCGTTTGTAACCTCTTCACGTACAAAATACTGAATCAATTGCTATTAAACTTGGTATGTTTGAGTCCAAGAATAATTACACATTCCCGACATTCCCATTGGATACGAGGCTAACGGGATGAAGCTAGTAATGCATAGCTTATACTTAAAACAAAATGCATTTTGCCTTTTGTCTTACAGATAATCGCCATTTCATAATCACCAGGAAAATAAACCATATATTTGATTAATATATTTCATTAAATATATGTCAAGATAAATGTGGCGACGAAATATTTTTAATTAGGCATGTGCCAGTGACATAAAATAACTCTCGAGAACGTTCACCTTCATTGCGAGAGAGCAGAGAGCCTTGGTGTGATGCCTACAGTCTACAGCCGGGAGTACATTACCGTATTTCTAAATTTCCAACACACTAACAGGTGAAATGAATTACATAAACCATGTTTAGTTGACGCTTGTGAAACTACGGGAATGTGAGAGCTATGTGTTTTAAGGTGTTTACACACTGACGCTACGGGACGACCGCACAGTCGCGGAAGTATCTACCTACTATGTCTATGCCGCGCGACAAAAAAATTACAAAGTCGTCGTCCAAACAGTAACGTCGAAAGAAGAATTCTTTCTGTTCCATGTGTGTACAAAGAACACTAATTTTTCAAAAAAAATCGAGGTTATTGAAATGTTTTTAAGTAATTTAAAAAAGGTCCACCAATATTTTTTTAAGCTGATCCGGCCGAATAATCTTAGAGAAGCCTTAAAAAACCTACTACTAATAACTGGAAAATCACAAATATTCTGCTATCATCCATCGGGTACTTGCCTACGCCTACCTATAATTTTTTTTACTGCTTGATGTGAAGATTTTTTATGAAGAAACAATGAAGAATTGTTTTTATTTAAAGTCCCCGGTGTAAAAATCAATCGTTTATTTATTTTCTATAAACAATGTTGATCTGGGTGACAGTGTCACCCAGATAATCTACTCCAAATGCAGACCACTCAATGATGACCACAATCCTCAGTCATGAGGGGTCGACTACAGAGAGAGAAGGACCACCCAGTGCAAGTGTGGTGCTGCGCGTGCGACTGTCGATGTCGTCGGTCGTGTCGCTCTGCCGCATCATTGTGTGATAGCTACGTATGGACGATGAAGGCAAACACACTGTGACTAACGTCATTCATTACCCAACTGATAAAACTGATGGTTAGGTACGTTATTATAAATAGGCGAAGGGATTTACATTAAAGAAACTTTGTTTGTTCGGCTTTCGTTTGTTTGAAGTTTTTCCATGACTGAGGCGCGCGGAAATTATCTAAGAGCTCTGCTTTATGAGATATGTTTTAAGTGGGAATGTTTCTGTTCACACTAACAAGCAATAAATCTATTTCTGACTTCAGTCTTCGATTTCTTCTTTCTTTAGGTAATTTTAAGTCTTTTCGGTACAATAATGCATTTATATACCTATCAATCTACTTCAACTCTAACACAATAGGTATAAAGTACACTAGACCTCGTCTAAAATGTACCGGAAAAGGCGCGAAAACGTTGCAACCAGTCAATTGTGTAACTCTATTGAGATAGGTATCCGCAGATACATGCAAATTGGTGCGATCGTGGGAAGATCTGCATGGGTGGTCAATGGCCATCTAACTACGGTCTGTGTGCGTTCACTCCATGCTTTTGGTATTATGTGGGTAGCTAGTCGACATTGCAAATTGAATTGGTAATCACGGAAGAGAGTTTTGAGTCAAATTCTTTATATTCTCTATCAAAGCATTATAGACTAGAAATTGCGTTCGAAATTCCCACAGGATCGCAGGATTTGATAGAAGCGATTTACCTATATTAAAAATAGACCATCAAATCATTATATTGGCCTAGAAATCTAATCTCGTCTTTGGAAAAGCCTATATTAAGCAATGGACGTCCTATGTTTGATATGATGATGATGATGATGATGATGATGACGAAATGTAATTTAGATGATTTATACAGCACCAGCAAATTTAATTCATGATATTCAAGGCGTTGTAGTTTTTAGTGCCCGAGTTATGTATTAGATGGAGTGGGCTAGTGCTACGTTGATAATCGAAGTCGGAATCATTAGTTAGACAATCGGAATGCAATAATCGCCGTATTGTTTGTCCGAATTTTTAATCATCGACCTAAAAATAAGGGTGTTATAAGTCTCCGAGTCGCCTTTAGAACCTGGATGCTTATATTCTCAGGTCCTTGAACCACACTAAAGTGTCGCGTGTAAGAACCTTGGTGATATCACCGATGCAACAATGTCACCGTAGAATAAACAATGATTATGAACATGGACATAAACCATTACCTAAGGCAACTTGAGCATCTGTGCCACACGTAACAATATCCAAGTGAACGTGTCTGTATCTGAAAGGGAACGCCGGAGTCCGTCGCGCGCTGATTACGCTGATACGGTAGCTACTGTGTTGCCTTGATGCTGAAATATCTGAATGTTATCGAAGCTAAATTAAAAACTTAAAGACGGATCTAAAGGCGTGTCAATGTCAATTTTGTCTTACCAAAACTGCGCCACTTATAGCTTAGCTACGACTACCGCATAATCTGTTGTCCTGTTGAGATTGTCTGCAGAGCAGCTAACAGGGCATAGACAGTAGAACAAACGGATCGATAGATTTTGATAAACTAATCATAACTTACAGAACTATACATAATAGTACTAGAGATAATAGTGTGGAGATCATAGATTTATTTATTTCGATACTCCCGCAGTACTTAGACTTAAGCAAGTAGTAATTTAGTATAACACTAGCTGAGGCCCGCGGTTACACCAGCGTAGGTGTCGATCCTGTAGAAATTCCGGGATAAAAAATAGCCTATGAGACTTTCTATAATATCTCTATGCATTTCATCCAAATTCCACTGGTTTCGGAGGTTGTCCCCTAAAACCTCATAAACTTTACCCCTATAATATTACTATAGATAAGTAGTTAATATAAAAACCAATGAAATAACCATCGTTTTAATTCAAGATTCTTTGTTGATACCTAAACATCGGAGTGTTTTCTTGCGTGAGTAACGAGACGCAAGATCCTTATTCAAATGATAATCATTCTAAAGAAGCGTATAGGTACATGTTTACATTAACCAGTTATCGGAATAAAATAAACATTGAATATTTTTCGCGCAAAATCAAATGTAAGGGAAGCATCCGTCCGAAAATACATACATAAATCGGGGATAAGAGAGATATTCGTCAAACCAAGTTGTTTAGTACCTACCTACGCTTCTTTAAGGCAGTTGGTGACACCAACGGCTTTGGAGTCCGTCGCCTATACTTTACTTAATTGTTCATTATTGCATGAGTAATTGTTTATCATATCTTTAATTTTTAAAGAATTTGTAGGTTTTATTATACCTAAACCAAAATATCGATAATTTGGACAAAACAATATTTTTTCATGCAATACTACGACATGTGCCTTAAGGAATATTTAATACCTAGCTGCGCCTCGCTGTTTTACTTACGTAATTCCGATTCCATGTAGATAAAAAGTAACCTATGTGATACTCCAGAGTTCCAGCTATCTACATACCAAGTTTCATCGCAATCGATTCTGTAGTTTTTGCACGAACAAGCAACAAACTCACACACAAACTTTTACATTTATAATTTGTTAGGACGTAATAACTACCAGTAGGAGAGTTGAAGTAGGAGCTAGAGAAAACGGCCATAGCAAGCTGCTTCGCCTCGCTGGTTTACTCACTTACATACAAAAAATTCGCTACGAAAATGGATTTAGCTAATCTAATCTCTTTGTTGACAAATATATTGGATTAGCTACATCCTTTAGAATTGCATCGACTTGGCGTAAGATGAGACCATCACTGCCGTAAAGAGTTTAATTTAAAACCTACACAGAAAAATATATACATCTAGTAACATTTTTATCAAAGCCCCCACACTCTGGTTCAATTACAAGAGGCGGTTTAGGGTCACACAAGTCTCCGATTCCGAAATTGCTCTCAATCAAATAACTAGCGCCCACACCGCTTTTAGAATAACAGTGGATACGGATCTAGGATATAATTTCAAAATTAGGTTAAAAGCCAATTCAGAAAGCATTCAATGAAAACGATACCTGTTTTCCGGGTCTAATAACATCGATACGTTTTGGGAAAGTTGTGAAAGTGCTTGTTTGCTTTATCGCAGGGTTTCGTATAAACAAATTATATCATCAACAATCAGGGTATCGATTATACTTATTGCAAGGGCGCAAGGTCGTCTGGGTAATCAAAATCCAAGCACGGCTCCATCGCATGCCGTTTCACACCTAACTCCTTTGGGTAGAAGATGTAATATTCTATGCGACACCCCTGACCCGACACAGTGGAGTCATTTTCGCCATAATGCTTTTGATGATGAATGAGCCTTTATATGCCCTCTTCTTAGAACCGTACGCATAAGAGTATTCAAATTCATTTTCACGTTTTCGCGTGAGGGTTTTGATTATATCGCTTTCATAATACGCTACTCTAATTGTCTTTGTTGCTTGTGGCAAATTATCTCTTTAAGCGGAATTGTTTAAGATATGTACGCTGTAACTGAATAAACGTTTGGAATTCTAGTGGAATGCTCTCTGAATTATTGTTTAAAATTCAGAAATTATGTTATTTTGTCAGTTGCTCATTTTGCCAAAAAAATAATAATAAGAAGTCAAGCCTTAAGTAATATTTGTGAAAGATGTAAGTCATCCGGAACATAAAAGGTAGGCGACGATACGTGGCGCCGGTCTACCATTCATAAGTAGAGCGTTTCATCAAGTCTTATATGGGACACTTCAGCCAAAGCATCCTGCTTCACGTACCAAAGGGAAATGTACTATGATTATACATCCATATTATTAAGCGGAGTTTCGAAGTGTACTTTTATGAAACTCCTCGCTTTGTAAGTTATTTTAAGGAATCTTGGAAGATTAGAAATCTTTACCTGTTTAATTGGATTCAATTATGTAAATTCCGTTGTAACTTAGTTTCCAAGAAGTCGAATATAAATTCACGGGAAGAGGACTACTATTCTTGGCTTTGATGTTGAAAACGCCGAAAGACTCACAGCTCTATTGACAAGTAAATTGTTTTAGTCCACACCCACCGCGATATATCGATGTGGTTGACATTAATTGCTGGTTACTACTTCCGATATTGCATGGAGTGTGTAGACCCCGAATTCCTTACGTACCTTTTCTATTCTAAAGTTATAAAAGGGTTCGGCGGATGTTTAATAAGGGTACTAAAGGAAAACAACACGAAATTCCCAATTCCAATGTGTTTTATTTATAGAATCTACTATTTTCACAGATGGCTTGTGTGAAATAAAGATTCTTACTACATTCAGGTCAGATTTGTACTACTGCTGCTGTTACAAAGATTGTCATGATGGATAACCTGATGAGGTTTTCGTCGAGCATCTTTTGAAACATTAAGCTCACCATCTGATAGTTACTATACGAAACGTATTACCTTGCTTTATATTTTAAGTCTTCAGTTAAATCTAAGCCCGTCTTGTCGTCTGTCTGTACGACGCGGCACGGCGCCTCGTCACGGTCCAACTGTGGTGAAGCCCTAATCGCCACGTTGTGTGGTCGCCAGTAATTTAATACTCGTGCTTGCCTAATGCCACCTTATTATAGCACAACGAATGCTCATTACCTGCTTAATTGATTTGGTTATTTGCGGCTTTACTTAATTGTAGGATTTCTTTGATGAATGTGACTAATACGGAAGTTAAACTAGGCGTTTTTTTTCCCAAACTGTTTTGAGTGACGTTTTGGCAACTCAGTCGTAAATGTATGTGATTTTAAACGTTTTGTTTATTGTTATTCCGTTGACAACTCTGACAATACCTATCTAGTCAACTCGAATATGAATATGATTACTTATTGTATCGAATTCTGATAAAATATTTTTGTTCGGAAATATTCGTACTTAAGTAATACTATTTGCTCCAACCTTGAGTTTATCTATTGGTAAAATTTGATTTAAGGAGGTATATGTTGAAGTCTTTTTTACCATGTTTTTTTCCAAATCAATGCTAGAAGACTAGGAATAGACAAACGGTCCAAAAGAACTCTGAGATAGCCAAATTAAAAACCTATTAGGGGTGCAAACGCCCAACCCCTATCTGAACCACGAACCAATATCGAAAGTTCCAATACGAAGACACCTGAAATGAGATCCCGGAGCGTTGTACCAATCGATTTTAATTTGATTTATCGTGACATCGAGAAAGTATGTTTACGGTAATAATGAAAGAAATCTTCTTACAATAAATATATCATGACTTGTAGCTTTAGCATCGTTTTTATGTATTTTCGTTGGTGTCCCATGTTTGTGTACAAGTTTATTAGCTAGCTGGGTGATGGATGTTAAGAGGTTAGCCATTCATCTTGGACGTTTTCTCAATAAAAGTTTTTTTTTAATGGGCTAGCATTTTAAGCACGATTTCACCTGCGATCATGCTGTCTAGAGTGTTGTAACATGCGTGCTTTCTTAAGAAAATATCCTTACGACTAGAAACTTAAGTTGTATACATGTCAGAAAACAACTGATTTCATTTCGAATAAGAAACGTCGAAGCGTAACGCTGCGGGTGAAAAAGTGCTTATTTAAAAATTTGTAACGTTTCCCTCACCCTCAACAGTTTCTGGGAAAACCATTTACAAAATCCAATTACCAATGATCATCAGATCCCGATAGAAGTAAGAAGATTAAAACTGATAGTGATTGTAATTGATAAAGGCGCCGGCATGGGTATCATCAATCAATCGCTTTAGATGGTTGTAATTAACAGCTTGACTCGATATAGCGAGCGCCCGCGCCGCTCTAATACCCGCCAGAGACAATACGACGATAATTGTTACACGTTTACTGATTAATTAACGTGATTCCTGTGTCTGCTAGTTTTTTGGGGCAGTTTCCGATTTTGCTTGTGTTGTTTTGCAACTTTTACCTTGACCTAAAACCCAGAAATAGCAGTAGGATACAATGGTTGACTTGCTTTTCGAAGTACTAGATGGAACAGTTGTTTTATAAACACGATCATCCGATTAAAAATCAAAGTAATTTCGACCATGCTAAAATTGGTCTGAATTTTCGACTGGACTATTTTTTTGCTCTTATGAACCCAGGCGCGATCAGCGTCTTACGACCGTCGTGTACTGTCTGGTTAGTTTTCATAGGCAGTTTTCTTATGTAGGTTCGATTAATATTTGATATGGTTTTAGCTTGTTATGTGTTTTAGGTAGTATTTTTTTGTTGTTGTAAAAATTAGGGAAACGAATATTAACAAATAAACCGAAAATTACGAAATAAGATAGGATCAGGAAAGGTAGGAAAATAGTCCTTAAAAATAATAAGAAGAATCAAAAACTTTTAACGTAATACTATCTTGAACAATATTCACAAGGATAAAATAGAAAATTAGTTATTTCTGTGACATTGACGTTGTTTCGTATGGTCCCAATAGTATAGTTATCTTGCTTTTAAAATAACAATCAGTCGAACATTTGAGTGTCATGTTCATATTATAACACGACATTTATCAAGTCCTATCGATCTGATTTTATACCTCTAATTACCAAATTTACTTGAAATTGCGGGTTAAAATTAGTAGTTTATGAATTGGGGGAAATGAAATTAACATAGCGACTACATAACTACGTATATTATTCCGTGTTCGTTTCACATTTCAATACGAGTTACAACAAAAGGCAACTAAGGAATATTATGATTTTAGTTTCAAATCGCCTAGTTGAACAAACACAAGTAACGTGGTTTTATAGTCACAAAACGCTGGTAAATATTTTTACGGTTCCGTACCTAAAGGGTAAAAACGGGACCCTATTACTAAGACTTCTCTATCCATCTGTCACCAGGCTGTATCTTATGATTCATGATAGCTAGACAGTTGAAATTTTCACAGATTATGTATTTCTGTTGCCGCCATAACAACAAATACTAAAAACAGAAAAAAATATTATATTTTATACATACAACATGGTATGGAACCCTGTGTGCACAAGTCCATCTCGCACTTGGCCGGTTTTTTGTTTTGTTGCGTAAAACCATAACGTAGGAGCTTAGTTTTTTTGGTACAATTAGTGGAATGGAGCGATTTGAAGACACAGACTTTCACTTTGACGTTCTAAGCTTTACACTTCTAAGCTTTCTTTATTTGTTTTGTGTAAATACAGTTGATTTTTTTAATTTATTTACTCACCGACATTTTACCGAAGTATTTTAGTAAAAGAATCTCGGTTTTTTTGGTTTCCTTGTTGACCTAGGACCAATGTTTGGCCAAAGTTTTAATTAAAGTCCATTGTCATAGAAGAAGCCAAGAAGAATGTTTAATATATTTTGTGTTTTTTTTCTATTAGAGGTTATCTTTAGTATGTTTTTAACTACTGAACTTTTTAGTTCTGTTAGGAGCATTGAAGTCTTTATGTAAATTATGTTGAGTATTAGCGCTTGTTTCACGAGAAAAAGGCAGTTTGAAAAGCTTGTAATATTTGAGTAGACTGTCTACACCTCACAAATGTTTTACTGATGTAGGTACGTACTCACGTTTTACCATAATTTGTGTTCTGATGATTTTTTAATTATAGACACTACATCCTAATAAGTCTGGCGCGAGTCTGTATGTTTGATAGTTTTCTTTATTTCTCTTCGTGTTTTGTATTTTTTATTTGTTTTACATATTAATATGTACAGATTTTCTATATATCTTTATTATAATTGTATTAGATTAGACAAGCTTTAGTCTACTATCTCATCTGATGTAAAGTGACAATGCGGTCTGAAAAGCACGCCTGGTTAAAAGATATTCACTCGTGACTTCCGAGTCAAATCCCAAATAATCGTCATTAAATCCAAAAATGGTAGCTATAAACAAAATAATACGGCTGTTTTTTATTTTAATTATAATATAAGTACATCATAAATTCGCTTTGTAAAAGAAAAATATTATAAACTCCCACATTTCCAAGTCCAAGATCGCAAGTTGAAGTATAAAAAAAAATGAATGTAATACAAGGCATCATGGGACGTCTGGTATGATATAAATAGACTGGTCGATAAGGTACTCCCGTCTCTCGTCTCGCCATGATCCTCTGTAGACTGTACCTACCTACTACACCTACTGTTGGGAAATTAAGTATTTGTTATTGTTGCTAGGTTATTTTTATCACGATTGTTAATAAAAATGTGGGTTAGTATCATTGTTTTCTGGGTAATTCCCAAATTATTGCCTTAACTGGAAAATAAACAATCATATTACTATATTAATTAGCTATCGACGTGCATTTTTAAGTTTGTTGTTTTATGATAACGGTTCAAGCACTAACACTTCGGAAGCTATGGTGAAGTTTCAAAATCACCAACTATTATACTGAACTGAACTGATATGCGACACCGATTCATGGTTGAAAATTCAAACTCTCATATTGCATAATCTATATTTTTACAATCTAAAAAATATACAACAATCTATAAATCTGACTGATATCAATGCTTAAACCAATGGACGGATCTAAAAAGCACTTTATTTTGACATATAAGTTCAACCCCTATGCTAGTATGAATCGCAGTTGAATTTCTATATGTATGTAAGTTGTGTAATACGGAAGAAACGTACACATTCAACAATAAAACGTAAAACAATAGGAATCCGTGAATGATCATGTCACCTGCATGCAATAGAAGCGCACGGGACCGGTCGTCGTTGGTCTTATGCGCGTGAGTCGACCTTGTCAAGGCAAACCGCTTGTCGTTAACGTTAGATAGGTACCTCGGAGTTATGTCACCCACCACGCACAATGTTGGGTGTATCTTTTTAAATAACTACAACTCTGAATGACTTTGATATCTTGATGAATGATTTCATACCGGTTCTCTGGAATTTTGAAATTTTTGACAGATGATTTACATCTTGCTATGAGTCTATAAATTGTCTTACGAATAGAATGTATAACGAACCTTTACCTGCTGTTGCTAGCATCTGCTAACACCTTACCCGGGTGTCATGTTTGTCATTTTGACGTCTCAAACAAACAAACGTAAAAGCTTGACTTATGATGATAGGTGTTAACTGATGGTAGCATGAACAGCTAAAGTTAAAGATTCAGATAATGTATTATTTACTATATAATATAATTCAGCTGGTAAAATTCAAAAAGTATGTTATAGATTCTGACAGTATTAAGTAACAGGAGGCTCTTACGTCATTCACCACATTTTTTTAATAACTCAACCATATTTGACTCTCATGCAATATGACTGCGCATGAGTTCCTACTTTTCCATGTTTAAAAAACCCATGTATAGTCCAAGTATCATAAACTAGTATTTATCTCGGTATTATAAGCTACTCCTTATCCTGGTATTCCCACAAGAACGGGACTTTGCGAGTGAAACATAAGAAGACATAAAATTGAAACATTCCGGCAATGAGTCTGGAGTCTCAACTAGAGTAAAGCTGGTAAATACCAGTAGTAAAATGAAACATTTAGGTTAGGTTCACGCATCACCTGTACAAAGTGCCAACTCAACGTCGTCTGCCATTAAATGTATTCGCTTCTTTGACGCTGTAAGTACCTCTAAAACTCCATTAGCTTTAGGCACTTGACGACGTGTGGCCTAAAATTTAAACGCATTTATACCTATAGAGATATAATACTTTTACAATACAGAGTTCATACGTCGACTGCGAAGTTTCCCCAGTCGACGGATCAGATAGAGTTCAGTGGCGGGAGAAGACTAGAAAAGCTAACCCTATTCTTCTTCTTCGTATCGATACCAAAAATTAAAGAGGAATTGATTAGGTAGTGTCAGATCCGATGACATTAGGGCAGCTATTAGAGCTGAGGCGGCCGGTCAAAAGGTGAAGCATAGGACCCCATCATCACATGGAATTTACTGCATGAAAGAGAGAGAGAGACTACCTACATCCAAAACCTTTCAATGATTCCGAAATAATTATCTCACTACCGCTTTTATACAAAGTGAATTTTTTGCGCTCCTTCAGGGCTATGTCCTAAACTATAAAAGATAGCGAAAAAAAGTAGCTATTTCCTTTGATTTGACATACTATGGTTGTTTCCAAAAATTGAGCTCTATCAGCAAGACTATCCATTGATATTATAGGTGATTCTTTTTTTTTTACAAAATCAACAGGTTCGATTCCTGGCGAGTGTAATGACTTTTTCGAAAATTTAATAATTTAGTTTTAGTTTTTATCAAAATCGGGCACGCACCTCCTTTCAGCATTTTTCGCTATATCTTATAGTATAAGATATAGCCCTGAAGGCCCACATAAAAAATTCACACTGTATATGTCAAATCATTCATTCACTGATGAAGTTTTGGAGGGAAAGTAAACAAAAAAAGTCGTGTTCGGTGTTTAAATCGCTCTATTATTAGATCTTATTCGCGTTAAATTGCTTAAATTTTAAAGAACATTATCCAATTTTGATAAGTGAAAGTGCACGAATGTAAGAAAAGTAAATAAGAAGGTGAAATCATCATTTTATTTGTTACTCCGATGTTTAAGCTTAATATTTTATTATTGTTAATTTATCCTTGCTTGTGTAATTAAATCTATTGCTAAAATATATTTGATTGACACTTACTGGTCTAAAAATGACTTGGATGTCCTGTCTATTGTTGTATAAATATTGTGTATCTATACATTAGGCCCTCACTCCGTTAATACCCGTGACCGGTTTAGTCGTACATAAATAATGAGAGGTTTGTGTGTGTATGTTGAAGCATTAGAGAGATATTCCGGGATTAACTGAGGTCAGTTACTACGTTAGAACATACTTCTATCTATACTTATAATATGAAAAATATGAAAATTCATATCTGAATGTATTTTCCCTCTGTTATTTTTAAAACGACTAAACCTATTGAAATCTAATTTGGATAAACCTATTTTCTGGAAAGGTCATGAGTGGTAACTTTACATTAAAATCTTTACTTAGTAGAAACTGAATAAATTTGAATTTATCAACGGAGAAACCACGGGGAACAGCATGATCATTAGTAAAATCTTAATACATCAATAATGTCTTAAATAATAAGTTAGGATCACACATCCTAACTTATTCTTTAAGACATTAGTTTCAAAACGCGCCCTCCAATGAAAAAAAGGCATTTAATGGATTTTTCCTGTTCATATTCTTCTGATGTTAGATTTAATTATCAGACTCCATCGGGTTCTGTTCCTCATCAATCCAACAATTTGTGTAATTTAATGACCGACATCAAGGCTGATACTAGGCCTTTGACCTAGAAGACGATGTCATCCAGGTCAAAGGCTTGCTATGAGAATCTGCCATGACTAGAATCTGTTCTTAACCGAACAAAGGTGTTAAATGAAAGGTAACAATTCTAATATTAGTCCTTTGCTTATTCAATCTCATTAGAACTGAATTACATTTTTGATCATGATTCCTTCATCACGCATAATATAAACAATCAGTGAGAAGTAAGAAGATATTCAACAGATCTCTAATCTAAGATCGATTACAATTCTGATAGATAAGTGTTGTTTGGCTTCTTTTAAATAATTGGTAGTTGAATCTCGCGATACATATCACTCGCCCACCGTTGCTATGTTGATTTTCTCAATATGTTTACCGTTAGAGCATCGAAACTTGTTCTAGGGCAAGCAGGGTGATGAAAAATACTATAGACAATATAATCATTTTTCGGAAAAGGTCCTGTACCTGCTATACAAAAAGTAAGAAATACAAACTAAATGGGACCACCACCACCACCACCACATGCCACGCAGAGCAAGCCGATGATGGCGGAACGATTTTGACTCATAAGGAATGAACTGATGTGGAATAACTGTAGATCACACTCAATAGAAGGAAGGTAGAGAGATGCGTTTGTACTGCAGTGGGACAGTATGGGTATTTTATAATATCTAATAATGATAGATATGACAGGACCTTATAGGATACAATGGTCGGACTGCATAGATATGAGTGATACGGTGGGGAATCACCAATGTTTGGAAAAAGATCTATAATATAAAATAAATCGCTGAATGTGTTGTTAATTTTAAATCTCGAGCATAGATGAACGGTTTCGCTAATTCTTTGTTTGTTGTGTTTGTTATTGGCAGGAGAAGATTCTTAAGAAAGAAAAAAATAAGACAACTATAATGCGGGTGAAACCGCGGGGCGCAGCTAGTTGTTTGATAAAAATCTATCAAAAACTTATCATGATTGCATGGATCTTAATTCAATTTTTTACACGTTTCGTAGACTTTTTAGAATCAAAATTATAAATTATTTTTGTTATGATTGACTGAAGTATTAAATGATATACTTTTACTGGTTATAAATACTCGCGTTTAGGTCCTCTCTTTTAACGATTCTACTTTAGGTTGTTGATATTTAAATAACGATTTGTCGATTTGTCCATAATGAGATCTGAAGTAAATGTTTATGGTGAAACGATCAAACGGACATTTGTTAATAACCAATACGACCAATAAATTATTAGGACGGAAAAAATCTCATTACGTTACCTACGCTACGTAGCAACGGGTCACAGTTTCTTGATTTGCGGGGGTTATTTCTTTTTGACCGAGCAAGCGAAGCGTCTCAAGTCTGATTTTACAGTTTTTTTTGTCGTCAGAGATTTTGGTTGGAGGAGTATACTTCTCGGTACTTACTTACTAAAAAATCGGCTAATGGATACGTCCACGACTAGATTTTAATAATTGTTGTAGATGATGCTGATGGGATCTTTAGAGTAATTAGCAGAATAGTTCCTCAAAATTGCAACAAAGTTTTTCCTCGAGAGGTCTACTAGAAATATCATCCTATCCTAATTTCAACATTTTGTATTTTCACTGACAAAATAGAGAATTCCACTAAAATCGGATTATCGTATATAAATGAACACTAAAAAGTAAACAGATTCAGAACAGATCTAACTAACAAAACAGATCAATTCGTTACAAGATCGAAACAAAACAGATCAATTCGTTACAAGAAATATTTTCTAAGAAAAATGCAGATCCAAAAAATAAACCGTGACGAGATTTGAACTCACATCCTGCTTAGCATGCAGAGCATTTCTAGAAATTAAATACTAAGCGCAGACCTTAGTGTTTAAAACACACAAAAATTATAATGATCACTTTATGCTTTGTTCTCGTCGCCAAAACTTCACTCTGATACTTGAAGATAAAATCTTTGTTTACCACAACATTCTAAATATATTCCATAAGTGAATAAAGTGTATATGAATGTTAAACCAGTAGGCATCAATCTACAGATTTATCGGCATCACAATCCAAAGAGTATATCGAGTAGTACGAGCCCTCGTGCAAAAAGATCCATCTACGATTGATATAAACGTATATTGGCCGTCCGCCAGAACTGCGAGTTCAACCCTTTGAATTATCGCCTACCAACCCAACTCGAGATCCAGTACACAATAATATACAAGGCTAGGAAGGTTATCGGATAAAGTCTAATTTTAAATGTAAATACTAGGAAAAATGCGTCTCCAAAAAATTGCACCGCGTTGACACTTGAACTCGCAACGCATCAAATAGAAATAAATATATTCCGCGTGCAGGCTCACACGCTATCTATGGATTTTTACATTTTTGTTTGTAATATATTGATTGTGAAACTGCTGTGCCGATTTTAATAAAACTTAGTATGACTTAATCCTCGGATCGGGTACTTTTTATAGCGATATTCCCATGAGATCGAGACTTACGCGTGTAGAACCGCGGGGCGCTGCTTTGTTAAGGCCTTGCTAAGGATTTACCGTATCCTCAATACCAGGTTTTATCAAAATACGTAAAGCAATAACGAAAATTCGATAAAAATCGTTTCCTTTTAGATTTTTTATGAAACCACGTTCGATAACGAAGAAAGCAAACCCGTTAGATCGTCAACCTGATATCTTTAATCTAACCTTTATAAACTCCAAGTTATGAAACAACTAATATCTAGTATTACATTAAACTGCACTGCGATCAGATAACTTAACTAGTTTACAATTGCACCAATCGCTGAAGCGAAGAAAAATGAAAAATTTAATCTGAAATTGTGCGCAATTTCTTACGTAACGTGTCTCTATCTGCCAAAAATGTTTGTGATGTTGCCGCAGTGTCAGTCGGTATAAGCCATTAAGTGTAATATGTAGCTGAAATGCTATATTATAACATAGGTAATTATTTAATAATTTGACACTTTCACACAATCTTCTTCTTCTGCTTGCCCTTGTCCCAATTTATTGGGGTTTTACCTCTATTAGCCGTCATCTCAACGTTCACATCCATCCCTCTCAAATCATGTCTTACACAGTCCATCCATCTTTCCTTAGGTCGTCCTCTTCCTCTCCATTCCTCTACATTCATACTACTACCCTCTAGTAACATGCGTCTCCTCTCTCCACATTTATGTCCATCTAACTTAAACGGTTCCGTTTCACCTTTTTCATTCTTTATATTCACCAATTCAACACAATCGTATGCACGAATGTTAACCTAAAAGATATCACAGTCAAGTCTGGGTTTTCCAACCAGTTGATGACATTCTGTGTAAGCTCGAAAATGTGCCCTGGAGGCTCAGGGAAGAAATGGATCGGACAGCGGCATATGATAGACGCTGTCATGCCCTAGGACTCCAGGGGACATTTTTAAGCCTACTCAGGACCAGGAAGTCACTAATTGGCTGGAAAATCTAGACTTGGCAGTCACTTATTTCGAGATCTGGTTATCCTAGCTGCAATCACAGAGAGCAAAGTAGCTTCAACTCCTTATAATTACATCGTCAATACCAAGTCTTTGGGTAAATTGCTTTAGAATATACATCACACTGATAGTTATGGCTAAGAGTTATTTTTAAAATATGACGTGCTCTTGTCCTTTTGCTATGATATTAATGTAAATTCGCCTTGAATTTACACTAATAGACCTCATTGAATTCAGGTCAACGAAGGTGCACTGTTAAAGTTTGTGTGAGAAACTTCTTTGTAAAAAAAAGTACTGAACCGACTCCGCTAAATTTTTTAACTCCAATCGTTTCAGTACTTTTTTCAGACATCTAAAACCTTTATTTATATATCAACGTAAATAGAACACGATTTACATAATAACGAACTTGTCAAAAAAATCTGTCAAACTTGGAGCTTATCGGAGGTTCCAAAGTTCTGAAATATTAGTAAAAAATATAAGCGGCCCGCGTCCCTTACGGCCGCAAACTTTGAGATTTCTTGTACACTACGGCATGGATCCTAGTGAACTAGGGGAAAAGATACCAATGAGTTATCCAAATAAGTCCTTCAGAAGGAGGGAAAGTTAGAAGACCAATCAAATGAGTCCTTCAGCCTGGCCGATAGTTTGCTCGATCAATTTTGACGAAAGTATAGATGGGACCTAAAAGAAGATATATGTTGGAAATTAAAAAAAAGGCTTTCTGTGAAATGGGGCTAAATCTCTAGGTAGTTTAGTTTGATGGTAATAGGTTTGGTACACAAATAACGAGTAAATAACATGATAAAAAGGTTCCAACATGAACCACTGACGTGGACGGTGAAGTGAACCACATTTCACCTTTTATTAATAAATCAACTAGACAAGAATACACTGTATCAAAAATATGGAATGGTCTTACTGTGCGCATCGTCGAACCCAACCACCTTACCGACCGACTGCTGAGAAGCAAAAAAGAGATCCCAAATAGCTTGAGCGCTCGCTTTTATAGGTGGTAGTGGGGATCGGCAACGTTCATAGTCAAAGTACTTCCTTTAAAATCTAAATAATTAATTAAGAGCTCAATAGTGATTAATACACTTTTAAAATTAATAGTAAATTATTCCAAAAACATTGATGGGAGTTAATGAATTTTTAAACATTTAAAAACATTAAAACGTAAAATAAAAGTAGTCGAATTGATTTGGTAAACAAGTCGCTGCCATAGTAAATCTAGCAACTTTTTAAAATAAATAATTGTGTAAGTTTTCTATTTTTTTGAATAATCGCTATCATATATGTTATGCACCGAGCCTGAGCCATGGCGCTTAGCTTGTTAAGAATCAAAATGGTACTAAATCGCGGATGTTTGTAATGAATGGATAGATACCCGTTTATCCATTCACTAGCAGCGCTCCGCGGTTTACCCGCGTAACTCCCGATCCCGTGGGAATATCGGGATAAAAAGTGGCCTATAGCCTTCCTCGATGGCCTATCCAACACAAAACGAATTTTTCAATTCGAACCAGTAGTTCCTGAGATTAGCGCGTTCAAACAAACAAACAAACTCTTCAGCTTTATAATATTAGTATAGATTACGGAACAACCTGTATAACAAGTATACGCTGCGAATTCGGAATCTCCTCCTTTTTAGTAAATTTAAGTGTATTGTTAATAATTATATTTATTAAAAGCTCTCTCTGACGTTTCTAAAGACCCTTGTTTCAGGGTTATGTATCAGTAAGCTTGTGTTATTATTATTGGTACATTTATCTGTGGTAGGTTCTCTATTGTGTTAATTTATTCATGCATTACATCGTTTGGTCACAAAATAATAGGATAGGTATTTCGTTTTGTTTACGCTATTTATCCTGTAAAATTCCTATTAAGTGTAAGTTTTACTTATTCGCTCGTTTGTTACAAGCATAATTGCTCAGTTTGAAGCTAGATGACGCTACGTACAATGTCTTAGAATATTTAATCGTTTTTACGCAAAAAATCATGAAAAAAAAATGGTAACACAAATAAAACTTTAATTCGTTCCCATGATTCGTCTACATTTTTTTTTCGAGTTTTGGTTTCGCACGATTTGTGAAAATAGCTACTACCTACATTTCTCAAGGTTCTTCATGCGTTCTTCCACCGCGTACCGTTTTAAAACCTGTACCGCCCCCTAGCAGAATTTCTCTGAACTACACAGTGAGACAAACCTACTCTCGAGGTTCAACCCCTAACGGGCTCGTCTCGACTGTTAAATTAATTCTCTCGCCACCCAATAGATGGCGCTACGTGTCTGAAATGAATACGAAAATAGGAAAAAATTAAACAAATTAATTCAGCGGCTTCCTTAATTGCAAGTTAATATTTTGGTAAATCATTTTATATATGTGCGCTATTTATGGGCTCCGAAACTACTGGACTGATTTTGATGAAACTTGGTATGGGGATACATTGATTCATTGGGAATAACATAAGTTACTTTTTATTCCGATATTCTCACGGGATCGGGAGTTATGCGGGGTTTAACCGCAGAGCGCTACTAGTGAAAAATAAATGTAAAAGTATTGTTGTGTTGGAATGTCTAATTTTTCACTCACAACAAAAAAAAACAACATGCCGTCGATCTACGTGTTAACAACATTTTCTGAAAACATAAAGAATCGTGAAACGTCTCAACTCTCATCTTACGCAAAGTCGACTGGTTTCTGACGGTTGTAGCTAATCTATCTGTATGCAGGCTTCCGGTCTGTTGGAAAAGATTTTTATACCGTGCAAATCTCTTATTGAACAAACTCCACGCCTTCTTTTCCTGAAAATGACTTGAAACTCGGTATGAATCTGGAGCCCTAAATTAACATATACATATCTTATCACAATATTCCCACGGGATTGGGACATATCGCGGGGCGCGGCTTGTATTTAAAAAATATAATAGTCATTTATATTTTTAAAGCAAATGTGTTTGATGAACTGATTTCTTTTGTTTTCAGGTATGTGCGTATATACACATCTTATTTGTTGATAGTAAGTAAGTATCATTAATTTAAACTCTTTTACGCGCCGACCTCAAATCAATTGGAATAAGAAATATTTCTACACTTATGAGGACGCGGGCATTGCTTTCTTTATACAAATATAATTGGCAGACACGCAACGTGCCTCTTTCAGGAGTCTTCTCAGGATTGGCAAACCGTGTTCAATTCTAGGGGATGTCGGTTTTCCTTAACCCTAAGAGCATGTTTTTTTCGTATAGAAAAACCCTGTTCACGGCCAGCATTAGAATTTGAAGTTCGAACCTACGACCTTCGGATTAAAAGTCGACTTCTCCCACTAATCCAACACTGGTCCGAATATTTATCTCTAATGATTTTCTCCAGTCTTCAAACAAATGTAAAGTAAACAACACGTCCACTATTCATTTGTAAGTTTTCTTAGAAACAACCAATGAAATAGTTAAAAAAATACGCGCGTATTTATCGCTCAATTGACTAATTGGTCTGTGTTTACAAGACGTCATCCAATCGGTTTTAACCTAGATCTGACACAAATATGAAATAACTAATTGTGCCCCGTTGTTTTACCCGTTTAAGTCTTAAACTCGGGTGAATATTTACATTATATAAAAGAGAAAAAGGTTTATTAAGAAATCTCCTAAACTATGGAGGTTCCTTTAAGAACGTGTAGGACCTATTGGACCTCTGAACGGGTAAAAAACGGGTGATAAAATTTGACGTTTGTAGTAACGTATTCTGTGTTGAAGTTGGAGTCCAGGAATACACGCTACCTTTTATCCTGATATTCCCACGGGATCGGAATAGCGCTGGTAAAACCGCGAGGCGCAACTGTATTAAAATTTCACTGAATTAGAGAGGACTTCTATCGCTAAGTGAGGAAACAGTCTTATCCGTTATTGATAGTTGCAGAATCAATTTCCATTGTGGAACAAATATGACAGATGTTTGTTTCAAGTCTGTGTCTTTGCATTGTGAGTACCGCTATGGTTACTGTAGAGTGTAGTACAAGCTCATCTTTGGGGGTAGAGGAATGGATGGCACTGTGCGAATCATCCAATCTTATTTATTTGTTTATTTATTAATAATCGTCTGTTTGATTTGGCTGATACGGCGGTCACGTTACTATTTCTGTATGCGCATACGCACGCACTCGGAGCACATCGCAGAGTTCATTCATTCGTTGTTTTAAATTTAGAACGGTTGTGGCAACGGTGTGTCAGTTGGCCGATCAATAGTAACCGTAGGTATAAAACATCCACACCATACGAGAGAGTACTCTTGAGTAAATTATGCACCATTCTGTCCTACGGAATTGCGTTTTTTAAATTCTTAATCTTCCAAATTTTTAGCACAGTGTCTAATATCTTCGAAACGTATTGAACCTATAATACAAGTTTCCATTGTACCACAAAATATTAAAATCCAACTACGCTAATATCCAATGTTACCCTTTTTTAATCTAGTAGTTCTATTCTACTTCTAGAATAGACAAGACAGAGTTATTACCAGGGCCCGTAATGCGAGTTTTTTGTATTGCAAACACTAATCAAGTTTGCGTAAATGCGAAAATATGTAAAGTTGAAAGGCCCCTAGCGGACGTAATGCAAAGAGAGATTTAACCGTCCATACGATAAACGCGTCTACTCAAACGTGATAGCGTTTGATATACAATAAAACTCTCACCACGGGCTCTGATGGACTCTCTATTTTAGTTTAAGTATTTTATCTCTATAGTAAAGTAACTGATACATGATCTATGGTGTAGTGTGGGTGTGCGCGGATGTCGCTGCCATTATGATGTTAGAGGTCGTAGATTCGATTCGTTCAAGGTCGGAGTAGCTGGGATAACTGATATTGATTACTGTATAACTAATAATAGGTGAGGAGTTACCGTGCTGGCGATTTATGATCAGTAGGTAATTAGTACCCAGTAAGCTGAGAGCAGGGTTGACTTATACTATCAATCCGAAGATCGATGGTTCGAATCTCGGCTAATAGGTTCCAAAAATACCAAAAATCTGTCTAAAAGTTTTAAAATCTTTTCAGAACTGTATACTAGTTTTTTTTGAACATTTGTCGCTTGGAACTGAGATGTTAATCTCAATGCACCGACACCGTAGGTACGAGGCACGAGGCGAGCGTCCATCTGTCTGTCTGTCTGACTAATTAATTACTACGTCTCAAACGTCTAGCTCTAATTACTATGCTATTTGACGTTTCAACACCCAACACTGATAAATATCAGGACCCTAATGGATTTAGAAAAGAGCTTTTTTTCAAACGGTTTCAAATAGATGGCGCTATCTAAATTGGAAGGTCACTAAGATTTATGTTAATTGTCAAATTCGTAAAACAATATTTAATAAAAAATGCTCTTATACATAGTTCACCAACTGTCAAAGTGTGTTTATAATTAATAACCTGTGATTAAATATTATCAACCTTGCAGTTATTGGAATTGAATTGAATATAGGATTTCCCCTGATTAAGCACAATCACAAGCAAGCCGCCCTTAATGTCAAAGTGACAAAAAATTGACTCCACTGTTTTCTAAATATTTACTAACATATGGCAAGAAAAGCCGTGGGTAACATATAGTTTCTAATAGCATCATAGTTTGTAGCTATAGCTATAGATGTCGCCAACTGGTCAGAATTATCATATCTTCTGTCGAAAACTTAATTTTTAGCAGGAAATGAAAGTCAAAAAATGTTCTCAATCTTAAACGGAACTTTGTAAAGCAATTCCAAGTTTTCGACTCACTTTGTGCGTATTAATAGCAGTCTACGAAAGAAACGTTATTAGTCACTATATTTTCGATGTAAATGTACTTGAGGACAAAATAATAACCCTTTTCATTTGTAAAAATGTCTTATTTATTGCCCACTAATTAGCTTATTTTTCTTAAAACAGTCTACATCAAAAAAGCTTTGAAAACAAGTGCACGATAACGTCTGGTTTTCACACTTTTGGTGCTAGTAAAAAAAACTTTTAAACGGTTGATGTTCTTTTCGTACAATGACTGTGCTTGACAATGAGTTTGTTTAAAATGCCTTTTGAGAAAAATAATATAAAACAATAAAAATAAATTCGGACGGAATTGTGCTCGCACTGTTATTTTTTTGATGTGGGATGATTTGGGACTAAATCATCTTGAATTGTGTTTGCTACTCTTGCCACGCTTATTTTTTCATTTAATCTTTGTCTGTCGGTCAATCTTACTTAAGAAACCGTATAAAGGTAAATATCTTGAAGTACACACATCTCGTGTAACAAACAACTATCATGCAAGGAAGAACCCGCAATGCGATAAACCCGTTCCGATTACGATATGACACGAATTGCACGTCGTCGCGGTCGTTCGGCCACTCGCTCTAGTGATGGCCCGTCTGTCGATCTCATGAAGCATTCATATCGATATCGATTCCTATGAAAACTTACAATTGCACACAGCAAAGTTGCTTTCAAGTTGTAAGGACTATTTTTTGGTATTGACGCTTCGAAGCGATTTAATTTAAAGCCGGTATGTAAATGGACGTAAAATAAAGCGCAAGCAAAAATAAATAATAAATAAATAAATATTGCAGGACATTCCACATATCGCCATCTAGCCCCAAGGTAAGTAACTAGACTTGTGTTATGGGTGCTAGACAACGGATATACTACTTATATACTTTTCTTTTGTAAATATATACTTATAATACATAGAAACATCCAGACCCCAGACAAATATCTAAGCATAAATACTTGTCGTCGGCGGGAATCGAACTCGCAACCCTGTGTTTGGCAGTCCGGCATGGTGACCATTGTGCCAACTGGGTCGTCAAAAATAAGTTTTCCCGATCCGATCCGTTTAACCGATCGTCTTTCTTAATAAAATTATAGCAACAGATAATAAATAGACAAAGACATTGCTTATTCTGCAAACTTCAATTGGCGAAAGTACGGCGTAAGTGCGAACTTTTGAGAATAGGAATTAAAGAAAATTAAAAATACTTAGTTAACGATTTTAGTGACATAGTAGATTTGCGTTACTGCCTACGTTTCATACAATAAATATATTTTCTTATTTTCAGTTACAACTTTTATTTGATAAATCTTTTACTGTGCTCCGTATTCCATTGCTCTGTTGCCCCATAACTTTAGCAAAAACTACATAAGTGAGTCAGCGTGGATATATCCATCCTGGATCTGGCCCATGGATCTTCTGAGAATGATCCATATTTAAATATCCGTTATCGACATTTCTCTCGAAAGTATTTCCCCTCACTACGACCGGGTAGTAACCAAGAGCGGTGGAATAAATCAATTAAACCAATTGTCCCCGAACGGTTTGTTTGTATTCATTTTTGTGTTAGTTTATAATATTACTGTTATTTTTTATTCTGCAAATTGTGTAATAAAAATTGTACTTATTTTATTGCAATTTTTTGTTTTTATCGTTTATTTCAGGTAACAGCTTTAAAAATAAGTACAGACCCATATAAAATCCTAATGAAATCCTTAACTACTTAATATAAATACGAAAGTTTGTTTATTTATTTGTTTGTTCGTTTACTCTTCACGGTCAAACAACTGAACCAATTTGGATGAAAATTGGCATAGTGGTAGTTAGGGGATAGAGAAAGACATCGAATACTTTAAAACCGCGGGGCGTAATTAAAACAAAATAAAGGTGAGAACATGAGGACATTTAGTTACTACAATAAGTTTAAAAAACATTTAAAATTTCATCTATACTAATATTATAAAGCTGAAGAGTTTGTTTGTTTGAACGCGCTAATCTCAGGAACTACTGGTTCGAATTGAAAAATTCGTTTTGTGATGGATAGGCCATTTATCGAGGAAGGCTATAGGCTACTTTTTATCCCGATATTTCCACGGGATCGGGAGTTACGCGGGTAAAACCGCGGAGCGCTGCTAGTTTAAGATAAAACTGGCCAAGTTCGAGTCGAACTCGCGCATGAAGGGTTCTATACCATTACATTCTCATTTTAGTATTAATTGTTGTTATAGCGGCAACAGAAATACATCATCAGTGAAATTTTTAAATATCTAGATATATTACTATCACGGTTCATGAGATACAGCCTGGTGACACACAGAGACGGAAGTGGAGGTAAAAGGGTCCCGTTTTTTAAATTAAAACTGAATAAATAATTGTATTAAGAAGTGCATAATAAAGTATAAGCTGTATAATAAAGTTTTTTCAATAAGTGTTTACCCGCAGTAAAGTCTAACATAAAAGCAGTGTATTTCCTTAAGCAGTAAAACTAGCCAACGATAAATTAGAGAGAGCCTTTCACCAAATAAATGTACTGCGAAATAAAATGACTCGAACCTGAGATCTGTTCTTTAGTGTTTGTGGAGGCGACTTGATGGATATATACGTATTGTATGATCACGTACGAACTATAAATAAAATACAAGCGGGTAATAAGGGCCTTCTGTCTAATTAAAAACTGAATATTTCGTAAAAATAGGGAAAACTACCTACCTTAAAAGAGGTCATTACATAAATGTTTGTTTTATTATCCTCAGACAAGTATTTATGCTTAGATATTTGTCTGGTCTGGTTGTTTCTATGTATTATAAGTATATATTTACAAAAGAAAAGTATATAAGTAGTATATCCGTTGTCTAGCACCCATAACACAAGTCTAGTTACTTAACTAGGGGCTAGATGGCGATGTGTGGAATGTCCTGCAATATTTATTATCAATCTGAATAACCATAAATTATTCGTTTTCTTGTTATTTTGTCACTAATATCAAAGATTAAAAAAAACCTTTTAGTGGCCCTTATTACCCGCATGGACCAAATATATTTTATTTTCACGCATAAAAGTCTAAAGTCGATTGGGCCACCTTAGGCCAAGCTGGCTCCGTCGAGGTCACCCATATCACAGCTAAGCAGTAGTGGAATATAATGGGTACATCTGTATTTTAAACCAATTAACAGCAGTTAAGATACCCTTTTTTATTTTACAAATAACAGTACTTACAATATTGATGTTACACGAATTAAGTAGAAAATTTAGCAAAATCATCCAACGGTACTATTGTTGGAAATTAGCGTCGAATTGGCATGAACTTGTCTCATTGTATTTTTACTTTAGGTATTTAGCTGTTTTGTGTTGTATCTGACTTTGTCCACGATAGGGTTGAATTTTCCAAAATTCTTCTTACCGGAAGTTAACAGCTATCTTTATGTCAATAACCTGCTCCGTCCATTGATTGGAACTGTGCGTTGATATATTATTAACAGTCAGTCAGGACTTTGAAATGTATTTAAAGATTTCCTAAATAGATATTTCTTAGTAATACGTTTTTGTATATTCTAACTCTACAAAATATATTGTCAAACGCAAACGTAACGTTTGAATAAATTCAATATCCTTCTACAAGAGTTTTATCCAGTTTGTTGTCCTATATACAACCTAGGAACCTCGTATCCCCATTGTATACCTATTGATCCAATTTCTCCGGGTAAACTATTGATCCTTCTTGAGGAAACTTCACCCAATCCGTTGGAAATATGACTGCCCAATGTAATAAAAAGATTTTTGCCTGTTGTTTTTTGACCACGCTAGGCAAGATTTCGGCAGCATCAATATATCGAGGATTGACCTTTGTTTTATGAGAAGGCTCGCGTTTGATCTTATCTTACCTAATAGAAAGTGACGACTAGGTCGGATATTGAACATAATGACTCCAAAAACTAGTAGGTACTTATCTTTAAAAATAAAGTTCAAAGTCCCGAGTGACTGATTGAATGACTAGCTCTAAATAGCTCAAGCCAATGGACGGATCAGATTACAAAATTATTGTAACGTACGTAAGCATCCGGATTTTGGAAAATTCAAACCATACGCGAACGAAGTTGCGGGCACAAACCCTATTATTAAGCTCATATATATTATCTACTAGCTACGCCCCGCGGTTTCACCCGCGTAATAATTTTCTGCGCAACTTTCTGATTTTTTTATTTCATAAGAACCTTCTCCTAATAATAACAAACAGACCAAAAAAAGAATTGGCCAAATTGGTCCAGGCGTTGTTGAGTTATGCGCTTACCAACACATTTTGCGATTCATTTTTATATTATAAGATTATAAAATATTTATTAAGTCCACTGACTTAATTTGCACAATGAATTCCTGGTGATCGGTAACATGCCACAGCGGTTTATATATATATGAAAGTAATTTTTAATTTTCCAACCTGCGTTTTATGTACTTGGTATAAAAACACAGTTTATTACATTTTCCTAATACTGGCAACGCTGATAGTTTCCAAAGTAGAGTAAAATATAATTTAACTACAGTTTTAGGTACAGCGTGTTTTCACCTAAAAATGGCAGCTAGTGATGAATAATATAAATCTAAAGGTGGCATTCAATGGCTTATAAAGTTTTCATTTCAATGCATAAGTAAACATAGTTAGCCCTAGGTGAGAGGGTTTAAAAATGAAAAATAAATCTTAAGTAAAAGGTGAAAGAGTTTAGTTCGATAGATAAGGCCCTGTGTTGCGAGTTGCTAGGTCAATCAAAGCAATTGCCTCTAAGGCGGCTATTCAATTAGAAAACTCCAAGTCAAATTGAGGTACAAGTCATGAGATTTCAACTATGCCGCGGGGCTATCTACAGGTCCTCAACAATATAAAAATAAGAACGTAATTAATTAATGTCAACCTAAACGTATTTGTTTTCATATGTATTTGCTATATTTTATTTATAATCGTATGATATTTCTCTCGGTATATTTTGAGCTCCTTTAGCAACACCCAGGGGACGCATGCATGGTTGGTAACTCCTGCGGATGCGAGCTATGATCGTCCGCTATATTTGCTATAGAAGTTTGGTAAATCTACTGAGAATTTCACATATATCCGCATTAAAGAAGAATCTCATCACATCGAGAGGAAATGCTTTCTCTAAAGCGTCTTGACGTGACATACATAATACTTAATTGCTCAGTGTTTAGAAAAATTAAGAGGTTAAAAGTTTATAAGTTGTACCGCCTCGTATATAAAATGCTCTATAAAATCTATGCTGGTGTAGGAACCAGGCAGCGTTGCGGCGACGGGTGGGGGTACGTAAATTGGGTCGCTTCAGATAATCCGTCTTTTGACCTTCCTTTTACATTTCCTTAGATGTTTGCGTTTTGCTCTAAGTATTCTCAACGATATCAACCCCCTTCAGATACACCAAAATAGTATACTGCAATTTTGTGACTCTTAAAATTACGGAGTTCTGGTCTGTTTCCCTTTAAGCTCCTGGATGATATTTTAACCCAGATGCATAGAGGCGACTTCATTCAAATTCTTATGTCGGTAACCTTTACATATTTGTAAAATACAAGCACCCAGATCCTCAATACAACGCATCTCGACCCTCAAAAATTAGGAGAACTCTTAAACCGTTCTATAACTGATTTCAATGCGTAGATGCGCGATTCGTGCGTTCACGTGTATGACATTTGAAATTGACTTACCGGACGATGTTGTTTGGTTACTGGGCCCCCTATTTCATTGGCAGATCAGATAAGCTGACCTTGCCCACAGAATTTGTTGCTCTACTATACCAAACATACCAATTTTACTAGGGACTGTCATAGTCTATTCTTAGACTTGATTTCTTTGGTTGGTTTCAGTATTTCCTTAAAAGTAACTGCTAAAGGTATTAGGTACTGAGAACTACCGGGATATAGGATACTTCACATTTCGGTGTCGTTTCAGGGTTATGAGGGTATAACAAAGGGTGTTCATACAGAAGTGAACTGGCTTGATTAGTAAGAACATGATCCTTAACTTCGTCATGTATGGTATATAGTCAGTTGATTAAAGTGTCAGAGGTACTTGCAGTACAGCACACTTACACTATAAACGTGATCGTTCATCTGTAAGTAATGTTGTGATAGGTATTGTCAATAAAACCCGTTGTTTCCACAAACAGCGCGCCTGATGCCGCCGCCTGCCCCACGTTTATTGATATCGATTTGAACATAAAATTATATTGTTTTGCATCGGTCCGTCCGTACGTGTGTCGCCCCTTGTACCCCATCCGATGGTTTTGACAATTCGATTATGAAAGCCTGTATTAATTTACATAAACCTTGGTGTTTTTGGTGATGAAATAAGGTGGTACTGATGGCTATTTTTAACTTATTTCAAAAATAATCTCAATTCGTCGTGTTTTTTTAATGTATGCTTCTTATGTTGTTTGTTGGGAATTCAGCATGAGGTAACTTAGGTAGAGAAGCATCTACTTTCATGCCGAAGGTCGTGTGTTCGAATTCCTGCCGGTCGTGCACCAATGGATTTTGGTAAAGATGGCTTAACTGTCTCCAGAAGTATTGACTAGATCTTCTAGACTCGACCGACTGAGCTGAGAGAGAGGCCAAGTTTTGGGCAAGCCTACTCCATCTAATATCTGTCCCAGGGACCACAGTGCTCTGAATGTAAAGAAATAAAGTTGCTGGCGCTGATAAATCATCTAGATTAGATCTAAAGGCCAAGTAGAGCCGTAGACGCATAGTAACGTACCTAACTTTATGTCCAAACACTCTCTAGTGTAACAAGTACTTAACCAGTTTATTTTCAAATAACTACTCACGTTTTCTAACTTAATAAACCTTTCCACCGAAAATAACCAATATTTCTTTACCAAAATCCGAAAAAATATCGAAAACTCCCGCCAAATATTCAAGCTTTTCCTCATGTTTTCAGATTAGCATACCAAAAACGATCCACCACGTTCGATATTGAGAGAACAATGCCTATCTCGGATGCCTTAAAAATATTCGTAAAGGATAACTACGATGTCGAGTGCAAATACCAGGAATATACGAGTATCTTACTAATATTATAAATTCGAGTGTTTCTTTATGTTTGTTACACTATGACTAAAGTTTAGGGTTTTTTTAAACTTTAGCTAAATGCATTTAATAGGTAATCTCAAATTAAATTATATTATAATAACTACAAGGTTGATGTTATTTAACCAGTTTAACAAGTTAATCATGTTTAAGGTCTTAAACGCTTTTAATTTTTTGTGAACTATGTAACGCCCATATAGTAAGGACATTTTTATTTCGATATATGGGAGTAAAACCGCAGAACTAACCTAGTATGACACCGATGTCGCGTAAAGAGTACTGGGAGATAAGACTCTCATAAAACGTAAGCCACTGGAGCGTCAGCGGCACGCGCGAAATTATTTTATTGCACCCAGAGGCGTAAATATCTTGGATGAACCCTGGTAATATGGCTCTGGAGTAACACCTTGACTTCGGAAAGTCAACCGGTGAAAGGGGAACGGTGATGGATAGAATGGAAATAAAATAAGTGAAAAATTTTTGTGTGTTTCTTGTTTTGCAGAAAAAATACAGATAGGTACTAATTTATTTAAAGTAAATCTGTATCTAGAAGATATTTACTGTCTTTTGATCGCAGAGACCTGAGACACAGAATAGATAATAATCCCCCAAGGTTTTCTTTTTCATAAATACCAAAGTGTTTGTTTAAATTATTGGTGGGACACCTTTATGTTCAGGTGATCAAAGAGCTATGTTTTTCATAAATACCTATTTGTGTATCTAAATTATTAGTAGATTACCTTTTAGCTTCAAGTCATCAAAGCGCTGGCGGATCGGTATTGCCATCCAAGATTGTTATTGTTATTTGTGTTTTTTATTGTATTCCTTTAAATAATTACTGATGATAACCGAATTGAGAAGGTACCTAAGTATACGTTCGTGGATTCGTTCGTTTTGATTAAATAAATAATAGTTTATTAGCCAAAATGTCTACAAAAGTAAACATGAGCAATGGACCTCGAATTAGAAGCACGCCATCGGTACCTTCTATGCAAGCGAATCTTACTTAGAGCATGAGGTGAAATAATAAAGCTGCACTTTTTTAGTCAACTTTAGTTTCGTCGTATTATAGTAGCGGTCTCTTTGTATTCCTTAATTAGCTGGTGAAAATAGAGATATTTAATTATTCGAAGGGGTGTGGTGTGGCTGTAGAGGTTCATTAAGTCCGCGTCCGGTGTGGTAACACAAATTACGGATTAACAAAGTGCAGCCTTGGACTAGCTCTTTGCAGTTTCATGTTTTATCTTAACTAGTAATTTACACTCGTAGTTTACCTAAAACATTAAATTATACGATTTTTTAAGTTAATTCTAAAATATTAAAAACGATTTTATCATATTTTGTTAATGTTTTAATAAAATATTGTCTTTTGTTAGCCGGAAGTTTATTTCGTATTTGAATCGACAAAGGATCGACAAAGCAAAACATTAAGACGAACAAATAGTATTTTCACACCAAAGCGTCTAGAAAATTGACAGTCATAATAATAACCAAACTATTTCCCCCGGTATTTCACAATCACGCCAATCTTATTATAACAACGCTTCGATGCCTGATAAAATTTTAAGAGCAAAGAGAAATTATGCTGCACTACAACGCGGTCAAAGCTGCCAGTAAAAGTTATGGAACATTATTTTCAAGCCTTATTTTCTCTATTTAGTTTCTTACGTATAGAAAATATTTCAGAACAACGTTTTTTTTTTCTAAACATGTCCCGAATCACTTTATCTTGTCTGTGCCATGCAAGGTTCCCTACGATTTAGACTACCATATTTTTGCGTCAATAGATTTTTGGAATTTTTTCGAAAGCTCAAATATTTCCTTAAAATCGGAATATTGAAATGAACATCATTCAGTTTGTAACCGACCCTACGGGTCAAAAACATAACCCTACTACGGCCAAGCCAAAAGGGAGGCTTCACTATGGGTAAGAATGAGTTTTAATAAGTATGTTCACCGATTATTTGAAGATGGCGCGACCTACTGAGTTCATAATTTTTTTGATAGGGGAAATTTTTCAGGGGTGTTGCATAAAAATTTGGTGATGATCTGATGAGGATCTTCGGAGTGGTGAAAACCTCAAGAGTGCAGCAAATTGTTGTTTTTTTTGTTTTACAATTTCTATCTGTAGCCACTATTAAACTTAAACTAGTTTTTGAAATAAGAAATTTTCATTCGATCAAGTTTGGAAACTAAGTTCTCCCGCCACGCAGCCCCGCGTTGAGACTCAAATTGGTAGGTAATTATGTGAAGTGATTAGCTGTCCATAACTGAACGTGACTTATCGGTTTTGCAGGCGGAGTTTCAACGCTCTCCTTGTTAAGAGATTTATTCACTGAAACAAAGGTAAAAATATCTAATACAATAGAGAAAACACCAGATAATTATCATATTTACCTCGGGTCTTCTCCTTTGTCTTATCGACAGTAGAATTGGAGGAAAATCTAAACGAGTTGGTCTAAATATGGTTCAATGTATAGTTCATAGGTTCATAGTAGTTTTTACTGGTTAGGCACTGGCATATGCCAAGGCATATGCGATCCCAACTTATACTTACCATATTGTACCCAAGGAGAAATAACGCTTAGACTAAACAATATTCGTTTTAACATCAGGTCTCTGTGCTAAGCTAAATGCTTGACAATATAGAGAACTGGAATCCACCTCAGTCAGCGAGTTTACTATTAAACTTTTTAAACTCCTACGATTTGTATTTATAGTACCTAATTATTGACTCGGGTGTTAATCGCGTTTCTTTTTTTTTCTCTTACCTCGACGTTTCGACTATGTTACAATAATCATGGTCGCGAAAAGACTGGATCAGTAGCGAGCGTTGTCATCTAATGTTGATAGTTGAGGGTAGTAACCGAGGGAGAGGGTACCTACTGTAGGTCGAATACCGACACTCGATTTTATAAACAATTTAAAAAAATGGTGTGATGTTTTCTCTATTGTAGTATACGTATATAGATATTTGATCTCTGGGACTGAAATTAGTTCAGTTTGAACCGTGAGGGGGGATAATTATCGGCCTTTCAATACTGAACTTTGGTAATTGATGGGAGACAACTTGGTCCGAGATTTCTTGTCCTTCTTTTTGTGGAGTTTGGACTTTGAGGAGATTTCGTTTCATTTCTTTCACATTGTGGTTTTACTCTTTAGGGAAATATATCTATAGATTCATCATCGGTGGATCCTTAAAACACCAACCCTGCTTGACAGTGCTGTTGTTGCAGGTTTACCACAGCCAGGTTCTCAAATCTCTTAGTCTGGACATCCACGGGAGGTGATGGCGTAACCCAAAGCCACACGCCTTTACTTATTATTACTAGTTTATTTAATATACACAAAATATGCTTGCATGATCTCATCCCACCTGATGGGAAGCGAAGATAGATAGATAGAAAGCATTTTTTTGCACCATAAAAACAAAACACAAGTAAACGCAATATTAATGGGAAGATGAAGTCAAGGGTGTAGCACGCTCGCATAGAAGGTACCTATTATTCACTCTAGACTTGAAGACTCCAAGGTTACCCACGACTTCGCTCACGTGGTGGTTTTGTTTTATTTAAAATACCTAGCTTATGCCGGAAACCTTGTTTGCCTATTAACAGTCATGACAGAAAAAAATAAACTGCTGTTTTTAAGATATTATGAATGTTAAGGGCATGAGAACAAAGGCGGATACAAAGTGTTCTTGTATACAAAAGCGAAGGCAACAGTGCAACTTTGATCCCTGTAAGCTAAGCACCTGTCGTCGAACTCCTGATAGGGCTCCACTTTGTAGGTACTGTCAGGGGACAAAATTGTAAATAACGTCACTAAGTTAAATTGTGAATATTTTTTCTGTAAAAAGATCATAACTTGATGACTTCATGTCAGTTTATTAATAAATATCGCGGGATGATGCACACAGCGCCATCCAGCCCCAAGTTAAGCAACTAGGCTTATGTTATGGTGGTCAGATAACGGATAGAATACTTGTATACTTTTCTTTTGTAAATATATAAACACCCAAACCAGAAAAAATATCTGTACGTAAATTTTGTTTTGAGGCGGGCATCGAACCCGCAGCCGTCTGTGTCGCAGGCGGGTGTTCGCCCATCGTGTGACCAGAGGACGGCGGCACAGAGAAATAATACATAATTTAACTTAATAACTATGGTTATGCAATTTTTCTCCCCTGTTAGTACCTGCCGTATTTAGTACTTAGTCATTGTTTTGTGAATATTAAGGTGCAGTCAGTGCTAGTTGGAACATTTGAAAATTTTGATAATACGCGATTGAAGACGCGGATAGAAGTTATAGTTGTTTTCATGTTTCATCTTTTCTTTACTTTGAGTATTTTCATTGTTTCGTTTCATAAAATGTTTCATCCATCTTTAAATCTAGGATTTAGTGTCTGGATTTAAAGTTCACTATGAAAAATGCAATTTTCGAAATTTCATTTCTGAGTTACAAAGTTTAAATCAAATATCTCTAGCTGAGAATCGTGTGTGGGAATATTTTTGTAAGTTGATAAAAATGAAAATATTTCGTTCTAGCTTTTATGCAAATTATTGCCTCACCAGAATTCAAAATTGTATCAGTATTTGTACAATCTATACTAATATTATAAAGCTGAAGACTTTGTTTGTTTGTATATTTGTTTGTTTGAACGCGCTAATCTCTGGAACTACTGGACCGATTTGAATGATTCTTTCAGTGTTGGGTAGTCCATTTATCGAGGAAGGCTATAGGCTATTTTTTTTCAAAATTAGGGATCCGTAATAAAATTGCCATTTTGTAACACAAGGTGTAAAATCGAAAACCTATTTTTGCGTGCGCTGCAAAAACGATACTCAATACTCAATACTCAATACTCATTTATTGGTAAATAATCATTACATGTCAAGGAAAATAAATTAAATAAAAAGTAAACTCAATTACTTACAGCAATTAGGTAAATACAATTAAATAATAATTAGATTAAATAAATACACTGTCAAAACAAAATTGGAATTTACGCTTTGTAGTTTACAAATTCATCAAAGTCATAAAACGACCGTTCGACCAACCAACGTCTTAATTTAATTTTAAAACCTGGAAGGCTGACCGCCGACACCACGTCATTTGGTAGTTTATTATATACCGTTGGACCTATCACATGTGCCAGCTTAGCAGTCCTAGTCAGACGTCTAGGAATAATACTGAGCTGGTTGGCCTGACGCGTGTTAATCGAGTGACACTCCCTTTGTGTCCTAAAAGTGTTCAGATTTATTCTTATGTATACAGCAATTTGCATGATCACAATACAGGGTAGGGTGAGGATGCCTAAGGATACGAAGAATGGCCTCGCTGACGTATCTCGCCTCACTCGCACAATCGCTCGAATAGCGCGCTTCTGCATCCTGAAGACGCGTAACCAGTCTGCCGCGCGCCCCCACAGCTCTGCTCCATATTGCAGTAAGGAGTGGACTGTTGCAAAGTAGCACGCGCGCGCTACGTTCCTGGGAACTACTCGCGCGACGCGATACAAGGCAAAGCAAGCCCCGCCCAGCTTACCACAGAGTTTGTCGATGTGCCCCCCCCACGTGAGACTACGATCGATCTCGAATCCGAGGAACTTGAGACAGGGCACCTCGCCAATTTCCATCCCATCGACGATCACATGCAGTGGTTTGGTAGTATGACCAGCAAGAGAAAACCTCATGAGGTTGGTTTTAGTAAGGTTCAGGGCTAGACCGTTCGCCCTGAACCAGCCAGCTAGTTGTTCGGCCGCCCGATTCAAGTTTACCTCAAGCTGCCGGTGTGTCGTCGCGGTTGCTATCGCAGCTACGTCATCAGCGTACATGTACACTTCAGCTGCTGGCACCGATTCTGGGAGGTCGTTTAGCAATAACGAGAAAAGAATGTTTGATATTGAGGACCCCTGAGCGACACCCATTGACCACGTTAGAGGGTCGGAAACAAGCTTTCCCCCCCCGCCAACGACCACTTGAGACCTGTCCTTCATCAAACTCAGCAGGAGACTGTGCGCCCTCCCAGCAATGCCATAGTGCTGTAGCTTTGCAGCCAGAGCCCCGTGGTCTGCTACATCGAACGCCTTCGACAAATCGCAACTAATTAGGGCTACCTGTCGCTTTGCCTCTCGCGCGGATAGGACAGCTCGGACCACCTCGCGGGCCAGAGTAGTCGTGGAGTGGCCTGTGCGGTATGCATGCTGACGTCCCGAAAGGGCGCCCGATGACTTTAGGAATTCGGTCAGTCGACTGCTCAACCCATTTTCGAAAACCTTGGCGAAAGCCGGGATGATTGCGACTGGTCTATAAGCATCTATGCTACTCTTTTTTCCCTTCCCTTTGTACAGCGGTGTGACTTTACTTGACTTCATCGGGGTGGGATAAATACCATCTTTCAGGCAGCAGTTGTACACCCTAGCCAGTACATCGGCGAGTGCCGGTATGGCCAGTCGGAGAAGCTTCATTGATATACCGTAGATATCTTTTGAAGCCTTCGGCGGTATTTTAGTCGTCACTATATTATAGATTTCGCCCGGTGTGAAAGGACGTAGTCTAAGGGAACGGTCAGCAGGAGCTCGAACTGCACCCAATACACGACTCACGCAAGCAGCGTCGGCGCGCGGAGCCCCACAAGCTGCAGCCGCCCCCAGGAATCGCGAGTTCATCGTGTTTACAAGCACCTTGCCAGACTCAAATGGCTTCCCCTCAAGGTCTAGTACCACATCAGCGAAGTCTAAGGCAGCGTTATTCCCTTTACCCCTCTCTTTATTGACAACCTTCCACATTGCCTTCGAAGTGTTGTCTTCATTCTCGATAATATTTACATACTTAGTAGTTTAGTTTATTCGATTTAATTAAAATGTCAAATTGTATTTTCATGTCCGATATTAAAATGTTAAGAACTTCATTATCAGGAGCTAGTTTGCTCAATTTGATTACTTCAAATAATAACGATTTATAATCTCTTACATCGGGACTGACCCATGATGCGTGTCGTTTATGTGAAATCGATAATTTTCTTAACGGAAAGCAAACGTCTATTTTATTTCTAAATACATTCGTTATAGCTACTAATAAATCGGACGGGTTGCCATATTTCTGCTCTATAGCAGGCCAGTCGACACTATCTATAGATAACGTAAAATTTATCTCATTTGCGCGACTATTAGTCCTACCGTAGATATACGTTTGAGTCTGCAGCCTGTCGCAAAGTATCTCACTCCTCACCGCCAAGTGATCACTGATGTTTGTCTGAACAGAGCTAGACGATACTGAATGTGAGCCCTGCAAATTGCTGTATACGTGCTCCAATGAAGTTGAAGTGGTTTCGGTCACTCTTGTAGGAAAATTTACACAGTTTTTAAAGTTATGCACTGACAATAGGTCACCTAACCTCTTAGTATTACTGTTTATCCCTGCCAAACAATCAATATTAAAGTCACCTACAATTACACAATCTAATCCTAAGCTGCTGATTTTGTCAAGCAATAGCTCGAACGCAGTCAGATAGCTCTTTGAGATTAAATTTGATCTATACACACATACTATTGTTATACCATAGTCGCATAAATCGATTGCAGATATTTCGCATATTCTTTCAACAGACAAATCAGTTAAATTCGTATTTTCACCACAGTTGATACTATCCTTTACAAATATACACGACCCGCCATGTACCATCAATTGTCTAGAGAAATAAGATACTAACTTATAACCGAACAATGATACACATTTTAAATTGTCTTCTGTTAGCCAATGCTCCGTCAGCGCGAGGATATCACACATGAGTTCACAGCGGAAATGTAGTAGTACTTCTAAGAACAACGATTTGCCATCTAGTGATGCTATATTTTGATGACAAAGTATTAATTTTCGGAACGTGCCTGTTGTCGTATCTGCATGCGCGTGAGTCATACTATGAGGCGACCTCTCGTTCCGTGTGGTCTGAGCGACTGCGCTCGACGACGGCGACGACGGTGTTGTGCCCCGCTCCCCGCTCACGGCGGGGACGGGCGAGAAACCAGTCGCATATCTTCACTCGCGGGGGCCACGAAGCCGGCGAGCATAGCGTATCATATAGCGATTCCGGGAAGCTTACTATGAAGGCTGCATGGTCTTCCGATGAAATCTGGCGCTTCTCAACTTTATATTTGTCGCTTTGTGCGATCTTGTTGATATGGTTCAACACGTCCTGCTCGGTTGTTTGTGGTCTAAAGGACCACGCATTAATGTGTTTTAATCTCTCTGCGGCTTGGAGTTCATTATTACCATTCCCCGTGCCAATTAAGACCGTTCGCGAGGGTCGGTTTTTGAAACGTCTCCGAATCTCCTTCCATTCGCCGCTGTCATTTCGCGATTCGGCATCAGTAGTTGCTGAGTTCGTGACCACACACGGCTCGGCGCTCACGATTGTCGGCGGTGCGACGGGTGGGTCTCCCTTCACCGCAACAGCTGATCGCCTCGGCAGGTTTCGACTCGTCTCGGGGGTGTTCGCCGTCGACGCACGCGATCCCACAGCGCTCGATCGCTTCGTAGCAGCAGCATAATCGCCCTTTGCGGATGCATTCCCCACGGCCGCTAGCGCTTTAAGCCGCGCTTGCCGCAACGGTCGCTGCTGCAGCGCTGAATTGTCCGGTGCACCAGCCACAGTGGTCGACGATGTACGTAATTTGCATTGTTGTTTCGTACCCTCCAATTCTTTTCTTAGCTGGTCTATCACTTCAGATTGCTTGCTAATTATCACACTTTGTTGGTCCAGCTTGCTGTCTATCACTCCGATTTTATCGTTCAGGTCACTAATAACCCTTGTCATCTCACGAATTGTATTTTCGAGCACTTTTTGCGCCATTATCTATTTTTAACACTGAGTAACACCTTAGAACCAACCGATCGCGATGGTAGCGATCGAGAGTATTTATGTAGAAGTAAAATACTTTTTGTTTCATCTCAATCGGATATTTCGTTTAAAAGTTATCACGTGTGTAAGATGTTAAGAGTTGGTACCTATTAATGAGTTATGGGCCATAGAGTTTTTTATAAACATAAAATCCTGTAATAATCTTTTTCGAAATATATTTGTTGATGATTGTAAGTATAAATAAGATCTTTGAAGAGTATCCTATCCTACTAATATTATAAATGTGAAAGTTTGTGTGTGTGTATGTGTGTGTGTGTGTGTTTGTTACTCCTTCACGCTAAAACTTCTGAACCAATTGCAATGAAATTCGGCATGTAGATAGCTAGAGGCCTGGATTAACATATAGGCTACTTTTTATCCCGATATTCCCACGGGATCGGGACTTACGCGGGTGAAACCGCGGGGCGCAGAAATTGTATCAGTATTTGTACAATAGATAGATATTTAGATAACTTCATTTTTACAACACAGGAATAAACATAGTGTCAATACAATATACAAGAGTGGTCATATAAGGTTTTTTTTTTACCTTTTGCGGTACGGAATCCTAAAAACAAAAATACAATGATAGTTTATAGTGATGAAACCGCGATCAAAAGATGTAACATAGGTCAAAACATACAAGTACATTTTTTTTCTTTGATTATCCAAAAAAAAAAAACTTCGAAAAATTGTTTCTGGTGTAAATGATTAGGCTCTGATTAGACTACTTTACCGATTTTGATAAAATTTAGTTTGAAGATACATCGAATACGCGCGAGTAATATAAGTAACACGTTATTTTTATCCCGGTATACCCTCGGAATCTGAACAGTACTATTACACTACGGGGCGCTTATTTAAATATAAAAAGTCAAGTCAAAATGATACCTACTACTCTTTAAATATTACAGCGCCAATATCTTGTAAATAATCCCCAATATCTTGCTATATATAGCTTTTATTATAGTATATATTAAACCCGCTACCCTTAATTTAAGAACCGCACAGTTACCCGTCTCGGCCACTAACCGATCGACGTAAAGACGGCATGGCAAGGATCTTAAGGAACTGTCGTAGAATTATTCACTCGCTGTAATTGAGTCAAAAATAGAAGGCGAGCTTCGCTTAGCTGTGAGCTAAGCGAAGCTCGCTGAATATTTACGTATTTAGTTAGGTGACCAATTAATTAGTAGTGTGGCAAAAATGTGTTTTCGTGAGCGCCTCCGTGCTTTCAAGGCAGGTTAAGCTGTTGATCCCGGTTGCTACCTCTGGTAGCAGTCGTTAGGATCTGAAAACTCTAACAATAGGTGAGCCACACCACTATACGAGAAAAAGAAAAAGAGGAACGGATCAAAAATAATAGAAACGATGCAGTCATATTGTGTTTTGTATCTTACTTAGTGACACGATACGCGCCTACGGGATAAGCATTATTGCATTCGGTAAAACTATCTAAAAATAAAAATTTAAAGTCCTGACTGAGTGTCTGATCTGATGATACAACGCATAGCTTAAATCAATGGATAAATCGGGCTAAAAGGAGACTGCGTTCGTCTTTTAGGACCCTGGACCTGGATTTAGAAGGAAAGTGGTATACCAATTAATAACTAGTATAGACTTTTTCTTATTTTAGTTCGATACTGTTACTACCATCATTTTCACTTTTTTTTAAATCAACGTCCACAAAATAAATGTTAAATGGCCCGTTTATCTATATTAATATTATAAACCTGAAGAGTATTCTTAGTCTGTTTGAACGCGCTAATCTCAGGAACTACTGGTTCGAATTGATAAATTTTCTATTTGTGTTGGATAGTCCATTTATCGAGGAAGGCTATAGGCAACTTTTTATTTTGATATTCCCACGGGATCGGAACTTACGCGGGTAAACCGCAGGGCGTGGCTAGTATTGAATATTTATGACCGTTAGCATCCTAGTCGCAGTGTCATCGTGGACACTGTGTTTTATTTGAACGGGTCTAAGGTACATACCCAACTCTAGAATTAATGTCGATATTATATTTTTATACTTTTAGGTTTTACTATGTACTTGAATGTAGTAGGCGGCCATTTCATTTTAATAAAAATTATTAACCAGAGGGCCGGAGGGATGGTGTTTTTTTACATTAAAGTGAATGGATTTTCAATCCTCAACTATAAATAAAGAATATCGGAAAATATTCAAAGTCTTGAACACGATTTGACATAGGCTTTATAAGTAAAAAGTAATTCAGAAATCGCACCTGTTATTTTCAAAATATTTGTTTTTCCTTTAAATGATTATTTGGATTTCGTGACTTTTATTTTTTACTAGCAGCGCTACGCGTTTTCACCCGCGTATCTCCCGATCTTGTGGGAATATCGAAATATAAAATAACCTGTAATATAGCCTTTCTCGACAAATGGACTATCCAACACAAAAATAACGTTTCAATTGGAACCAGTAGTTCTTGAGATTAGCGCGCTCAAACAAACAAACAAACTCTTCAGCTTTATAAATTTTTTTTTTATATATATTTTTTTTTTTTTGGACATTCCACACATTGCCATCTAGCCCCAAGCTAAGTAACTAGACTTGTATTATGGGTGCTAGACAACGTATAAACTACTTATATACTTTTTTTTGTAAATATGTACTTATAATACATAGAAACAACCAGACCACAGACAAATATCTAAGCATAAATACTTGTCTGAGGCGGGAATCGAACCCGCAACCCTTTGTTTGGCAGTCCGGCATGGTGACCATTGTGCCAACTGGGTCGTCATAATATAAGTATAGATAATTTATTCCATATATAAAAGGTACGGTAATAATTAAGGTGCGATATTAATAAACTCCATTGAAAATAATCCTTAGCGTATTCAATAACAAGTTGATTACGTCACGCGTCACACAACGATTTACTTTCCGTTGCTACGTCGTAGGCGAGATCCTGCCGCGATCGTAGCAGTGGCTACACGTAGCCCGTCCTCGTAGCTCGTAGCGCGCTCTTTGCTACGAACCGCGAAAAATACGCAGATTAAAAAAAGTTTGTGATGAGTTTTTTTAACCTCCTAGTCATAAGTTGAATTGTCCGTGAGTTTCGAACGGATAAACAGTTTTTGATTAAGTTTATTTTCGATTGAAAGATGACCTTAATCGAGAGTGTTCTTAAGTATGTTTGATGGAAATAAGTTCATTTTTTGTTTTGAGCAAATTTACCTTTTTAATATACGTTTCAGTCCCGTTTTAAGTCACGACAAAAAACGTAGGGAAGTGGTCATTGCGAAAAGAGTCTTAGAAATTTAAACAAAACAAATTATTTCGCGAACAATATCAACAACAAACGCCCTAGTTTTTTTAATTAACTTAATTTTAAAAGTATTTTAATTAAATCTGAGAGTCGCTAGTCGATGGAAAAGTTTGAGTTTAACTTAGTTTAAAATAAAACGAACCGAAGAATGTTTCAGTGCTAGTTTAATTGTCGGTGTTACTTTAAAATATAAAAGAGTATAAATCAAAGAATCATAATAAAAATACAATGTTAAAAATATATATAAATTGGTGTAAGTGATGGTGGAAGGATCAACCCCCGGCGTGTACTTCGCCGGTGCGAACGGTTCAGGGTACCGTCTGTCGGCGCGAGGGGTCCGTACCTTGAGGACCTTCCTCAGCCATCATGGAGCTGACTGCGTGAGGCAGTTCATGCAGGTATATCTGCTTTATATTGGTCACTATCATTAACCGATCATTTAACTCTATGTAACAATTTTTTTTTACGTTCAACTTAGCTGTTTATTTTATATATGTTACCATTTCAGGCATAAAGACAAAAAGCTTAACTACAAGCTATCATCTTTTAAAAAGGAATCATCGAAATCAGACTTCATATGCCGGAGTACGGCGTAAACATAGTTCGCCCACAACGACTATTTATCTACACTAATATTATAAAGAGGAAAGATTTGATTGTTTGTTTGCATTAAATAGGCTCCGAAACTACTAGACCGATTTTGATGAAACTTGGTATGAGGATACATTGATTCATTAGGAGTGTCATATGCTTTTAAAAATATTTATTTAATATGGGCTAAAATAAAATAGTGAGGAAACTAAAATTTAAAAAATACAAGATCATAATACTTATACGATATGTGCCGAGTCGTGTTGCTATTTTAATGGCCTACATCAGGTGGACCATCTGCTCGTTTCGTCACTTTTTACACATAAAGTTTAAAGTGTTAATATACAATGATAAATTAAGGTTATATTTGTACTTGAAAGGGTGTAGGTTCTGTGCGACACGGATTATTATAATGAACATAAGTTAGGAACCTTCTAATCCAACCCAATTCGAACCCTATTAAATGTGGTAACAGATTAAGGGACTTGTCACACTGGATGCGTTCTGTGGGCAGCGGTCTGGGTAATGATATCACATAGATTTGTTCAGAAATTTCCATTTGACTGGACCGCTGCTGCCTGCAGAACGCATTCGATGTGATAAACCCATAACTAGATTTATTGTCATAATCCACTAGCTGCGCCAAGGCTGTGCCTCACGGTTTCACCCGCGTTAGTCCCGACTTTATTTTCTTTCGAATTTTTCATATTTTCTCACATTTTAAACTTTTTCTGAACGTAATTATTTCAAAACGAAAATTAGCCAAATCGGTTCAGCCGTTTTCACCTTATGGGGTGACCATGGTTAATAGGGGTTTATTTTTACCCGATTACGGCGAAGCCAAAAGGGAGGGTTATGTTTTTGTATATTTAGATAACGCTTCTGTAGACAAAGAATAGAATCTTATAAGGCGACGAGACGTAAAGGATTTGTAGACCTTGGAGGGCTCCAACTCACGAGTGAACAGGTATTTTCTAGTTGCGCGTGCTACAACTTAGACCGGATCATCACTTACCGTCCAGGTGACGATAAAGGTCAAACACTGATTTTCCTTGTGCGAAAAATCATCCTCTACAAAAGTATTTTCAGGAGGTTCAAATATTTGTAATCTTGATCTTGGTGAGCATGATGACAAAAATCCCTATGAGTCTCTTGTGCATCAAGTTCCAAAGGCATACATCCCAACTTAGTTTTTAAGAAGTTTAAATGTTATTTCATGCTAAAATTGTATGATTCCAATTAAACAAAGAATTTTGATATTAATTTGAGCTCGAATAATGCGCAAACTTCAAATAATTTGGAATTTAAGCCCAAGAAGAAAAAGGAAATAGCTTCTATAAATTGCATTTTCCTCTTATTTGTAATGTAAAGAAAATACAAGTATATAAGTAAACGTTGAAAATCTACCGACAACGACAGCCAAGTCAAACATTTACTTTGGTCTTGGAAGTCATCAATCATGGGTACTGTTGGCTCAGCTATCTAAGACTTAAAACATAGATTATGTTACAGTAATAATAATTTAAAGATAAAAAATTAGATTGAATTTGTCTCGAAACGGGCAAATTTAACGGGCACTTATTTTAAACAGACTGTTAAAGGAGGAAATCTCAGTTCGTCGCGTATATTTTTAAAAGAATAGCTGTGACTTTTAAGAGGGTTACTTATCCATACTTGTTTTTCTTCTTTTATTTTGAATTTTTCCAATCGCTTAAAAGTTATAAATTGAAGTTAATCCATTTCGTTTCATTTAAGTATTTACATTCATATGGTAGGTACAAAAGATGCTATAATGTGCATACAAGTTCCCATGAGCCCTGCTATTGTAGGGTAGGGCATTACAATTGCGTGGCGTTTCTTACTATAGGTAGGTACTAGATATACAAAGATGCTCGTTTTACATCATTCAAGAGATTAATATCAATAACATAAACCTTCTGTTGCAATTTTAGAGATGAAATCGGTATACCTCGCAACGTACGAAAATTCCATCAAAAAATGGTTTGGTTTATGTGATCCTCTTGTTAATTTTAACAATGACTTCTTTTTACAAAGTTAGTACTAAGATTTCGCTGTAAATACAATAAATTCACGTCAAAAATTGTGAACCTGAAACTTTTAAAGTATAAAAGTAGATTTGGAGAGTGTCTTGTGTACACTTTGTGTTGAGCTTTAACGTTTTAGAGCTTTGCAAAGTTTTTAGGGTTCGTTTTTTAACTTGATATTTCTGAGGTTTATCCAGTTGTAAAGCTTAAAGATAAGTCTCAGTTGAAATTTACTCAGGTTTTTATAAGTCTACAGATAAAAAATCTATACATATAAAAATGAATCCCTATTTCCCTATGTCATGCGTGAACGGCTAGACCCATTTTGCTGTTGCGTGACCGGCTGTTATTGTCTGGAGAAGGTTCTTATGAGAGAAAAAATTAAGAAAGTTGGAAAAATATAACGCGGGTGTTACCGCGTTTACAATGACAATAAAGTCAAAAATTGTTGTCCGTATTTCGATCGTGGAGTACTATACTTCTACTGGTCGATCCTAGCCATTTTTTGCCTGTGGTTCTCCGGAACACGGGTATAATAAACTAACCGTAGTCCTATCAATCGGGCCACGAGCAAATTTCGTTTAGGAATTTAGGTTTTAAGTTTTTTGTTCTTAAGATTTATTTAATTGTTAAAATGTTTAAGATAAAAAAACATCATAGTGGTAATTTAGGGGATTGAGAAGGATATAGGATTCTTTTGATCCTGAAATTCCCTTGGGATCGGGACCTACGCGGTTGACACCGCGGGGTACAGCTAGTATATGTAGTTCTTGCGCACGCTGCTCGCTGGCTGTAGGTACTCCAATTTGACTCCGTATACCGTTTCAATAGTCAACCTACACAGTATGCTGTTGACTTTGATCATATTCAAGTTGTACGAATTGAATGGCTCTCCACTGAGACTCGATGTCGTTTTGATTACTCGGTACCTTGATCAGAACAAACATAACTCTCATCTGTCGTACGTAGATTGCTTCGGATTTATTTCATGTCTGATTTAATCTATCTTTTTTTGTACACAGAAAAAAGGTTTCTTGAAACTAGGAATAATGCTCTCCTTATAGACGCTAGGGAATTATTTCTAGTAATTTTTTTGTTTTAGAATACTGCTCATAATTTTTGGGTTTTTTACCAATACCAGTTTAGTTTTTAACCGTTATACTACACGCCCGAATACTGACAGGTTGCTTATCTTAAGTGGTGATTCAATTGACATTTAGGTGTTATGGTTCAATAGAATAGGAGCGTCTTAACTATTTAGGGGATCCCTAATTATTTGAGAGTGTTCGGGCATTAGTCTACAGAATGTTTATAGTTTAAGTACTTATTTTATTATTTTGTTTCAGGTAATTTTCGTCTCCCGTTGTTCTACTATAGTGAAACAGCATAATCACACACAAGGTAAAATTAACGAACTTAATTCCTTTTAAAGTATCACAATCTTTTATTCCTTTGTACCCAACATCCTTAAAAAAATTATCCAAAATCCCTTATTCTTTCCTTACTGCATGGACCGCAAAAATTGCTGCGTAGGTACTTTTTTCCGTCTTGTCATCTTCACGATACAAGGTAACTCAGTTCTTTGAACCACAAAAGTTATAGTTTATAGAGCACTAGAATTAATAAATGAGCTATAACTCAACCGTAGTAGGACTTATAGGAGTAAAAGTCGACGATAATTCTGTCTTGTACAGACAAATGCAATAAAACTTTCCAGCGCATAACTACGGCTGTAGCCAATGAGAGCTCGGCTAACATATTCCGTTTTAGTACTTATCTACGCCAAGCCAATTCGTCTAGTTTAATACTTTGAAAATTGTCACTACGTTATTCGCTAGGTTAAATTATAGCGAGGTTAGTTTTCGAAATTCACAATATTATGGATCTTATCTAAGCTTTAAATTTTGCCATCTCCATTATTCTGTTGTAAAACGATATATACTACTTTGTCCCTCTGCTCTGTCACCCTAGGGGACAATTGCATACAGTGATTCATCTGTCCCCTGAAAAATGAAACTGTAAAAAATAAAAAGTTTTACATCTGTCTCGTCAAACTGTAATGCGAGATTTATAGTCGACTCGCACTAAACGTTTTGCTTCGTCATTTCTTATTCGTACAGCAAGGTAATGGAATCAGTGTGTTTTAAGTATACAGGATTGTCGGGGACATCAAAACATTCAAAAATAAGTGATTCTGGTTATGTTATTTTTAAAAATTACCACAAAATATGACTTTGTATTTTTTTATAAATAACAACCAGATTCACTTATTTTATGAATCGATATCGACGTCGGTCGGCGTCGGCGCAATTAGCGCGGTTGGGTCCCTGACGTGAACAGGTATCTTCTACGCGCGCACTACATCTTAGACCTCATCACCACTTACCATCAAGTTAAGATAATGGTCAAACGCTGTCTTTACTGAAAAAAATCTATGTCATACGACATTATTGGTCAATTAATTTAAGTACATGCCAGTCCAATTAGGCCCACTCGGTCAGAATCTATTCGATTGAAAAGCGCTCTTTGCTCCCCATTAGATAACTACTAGAGTTTCACCAATCTTTGACTGTTCGCTAATAGAAGTACGTAATACAATACTACTGGTCAATCAGTAATTGTAGTTCAGATTATTTAACGTACAGTCAGAATACCAATTAGCTGAACCCCACGTGACCCAGAGCTCACTCGCACATCTGTAAAAATGTAGTAATTTTTACCGTTTGTTGTGGTGTACCGGTGAACCGACGCGACGACATTGTAGCGGTCGCGGGTAGTCGGTGGATGGAGGCGTATCAGAACCGCTGTTTGTGGCGGCCTATGTCCAACAGTGGATGTGTATGGGCTGATATGACGATGATGATATTGTATAAAAATAATTAATTTTATGATATTGTTTAAGTATTTATTTTTTGTTATTGTGATGGTACTTGGTGTTTGGTACGTATGTTTGTCGGACTGATGCGATATTGCAACTGTTTAGAGTCTATATGCGAAAGCTCATAAATGGTGTGTAGAATTAATTTTATATATCATATGCTGAATAGCTCACTGTCTGCTTTCCGAATAAATAAAAATAAAATAAAATAAAAAAACAGAATCAGGTCAAATTATTGTACAACCTTAAAGATGGCTCTTGGTCACGTGGGGTTTAGCTAATTGGTATTCCGACTGTACCTTTACTTGCTACAACGTGATAACACCTCAACTCGGGATCGTTAATTAAAGTAACGTTTTAAAATCAAAAGATTACAAATGATAGGTCAGCGTTTGACCACTATCACACCTGTCTGATGACATAGGTGACGATGCGATAGGTATCACGCGCATGCTGAGAAATCGACATGATGGACTTAGCAACAATGCAGCGTCGGTGTTCTGAGAATTAACATACTAAGAATAACTCGTCTAGAAGATACCTTCAGAAGTTCACTCGTGATTTAAAGACCCCCAAATTGTACACGTCAAGAAAGACAGACGCAGGTAACTGATTCCATTCCCTTGCTGTACGAATACGAAATGACGGAAGCAGGGCGCTTGGTGCGGGTGTATAAGATTCTACCATATTTGTAAGTACTTCATTTAAATAAATCTGTACTATAATTATAAAGAATTTTAATCATTGAAATTATTTCAATTTTGATGAAAGTTTTATAAGGTTATATTAAATTCTAAGAATTAACATAGGCCAAATTCCCAAGGGAATCGGGGCTTTACACTGTTGAAACCACGTAGCGCTGTTGGTAATCCATAAACAAATGATAAGTTTTTGCACCCACACTAACATGCCTTCAAACCCTAAGATCGAATTAGCATTCAAGTTATACTACTACTAGATAAAAATACTGTAAAGTGAATGCTAGGTTTCGTAAACAAACGAATACCTCAGCCTTCCAAAATATCAGCAAGCGGCATAGACATACAAATCGTTTGTAATTTAATAGGGCAACATTAGCATACGTATCGCTATCGGAGCTTTACCTTACAGCATGAAATTATGTTGATTTACTTGTTCGACATTGACTCTACGTAATTTATATACGCTATCTTTGCTATTTTAGTTAGTAAAGTATGTAAATCCGTTGATCCTTGCTAATAGCTTAGCGGCCCAAATCCGTAGGATTCCACGAAAATCAAGCTTTTTAACCTAGAAAAAAATGGTACACAAATCTTTAGAAGTAGGCAGAGAGATAGATATTCTAAAGGAGATGATATAAGGACAGTTTTCATACAAAACGTTGTCGTTTTTTATTTTCTGCGTAAATCACAAACGTTATGCTAGACTGAGCGATTTTGTACTAGTAAGTACAAAATTTGCGATGTTTTGTTACTGTTGTCCGTTCTACTTCTGGTAACATATTAAAAGAATTTGGTTGATTTTCTTTCACGGGAAGGCAATCGTAACAGACAGTTTTAACTGTAAGCCATCTTTAATTTGAATTTACGTTCAAAACATTGAATTACCGTACAGTTAAGTTGCCGATTGATTTTGTACGTGGTTGGGCCGCTCATTGTTGTTGTATACTAGCTACTGTCCGTTGCTTAACACGCAATTTCACCCTTTTATGGGTAGAAATTCCAAAAAAACCCTTTAAACATACAACATACACTCCAAATATCATGTCTCTATGACCAGCGGTTTTTAAGCTGTGCGTTGATATAGTAGTCAGTGAGTCATAGCTTTGATTTCTATATTTATAGAAAGGATAAAAATGGTATTCAAGTAACGTGTTTTTTCTAACGCTAGGTACTGCTAAAATCTTATATATATAAAAGAAAGTCGTGTTAGTTACACCACTTATAACTCAAGAACGGCAGAACAGATTTGGGTGAAAATTGGTAGGGAGGTAGCTTAGAGCCAGGAGACGGATATAAGATACTTTTTATCCCAATATGCCCACGGGATCGGGACTTACGCAGGTGAAACCGCGGGGCACAGCTTAAAATATAAAATCCTAAGTAACCCACTAATTTGGCTTAACTTCAGTCACGCAGAGTTGAATTTCATCGTGCAATTGATAGATCCTGAAATACGGGCAGAACTTTACTTCGGAACTCGATTATTACCTAAAACTGAGAGCTCTTACACCGCTCTATTATCAACTCTATGACTTTGTGATACGAGTTAATTTAGCACGTTAAATAAAACTCGGCCGTGGAAGACATGAAGAAGTCTCGGTGATACAAGTTTGAAGTCAAATCGAACAAAAGTTTGGTTTTCTTTCTGTATTTGTATGAGGTTAGGTTTCTGATTCGTGGTTTTATTTGGTTCTGTTTTAACCGAGTTCAAAAAAGAAGCAAGGTTCTCATTTTGTAGTTTTTTTTTCGTGTATAAGATTAGATATCGGAAAACATAATTACCTGACTACGGAGAAGTCAAAAGAGAGAGTTATGTTTTTGACCCGTATGTAGATGGAATTTCCATCTGTTCCGCGCATGTTTTCTAAAATGGGTAGGTTGTAGGTACCTTTTACTCTTCGAATCTAGGTTCAAGGCTCAAGGTTCTTTATTGGAAAAATGGATTTAAAAGTCAGGCATAAGTTTAAATTAATAATAAGAAATAAAAAGTAAAATCTTTGAGGTTATTAATTGATGTAATTTAATTCTATAACATGTTATCTATAGAATAGGTAATAGGTTGGTTAGGTATATCGTGATGTTATAGATACAAATAATATTTTATATTTAATCGCGCGATTCTATCAATAATTAGTTAATATTACTCATGGGGTACACGAAAACCGACTTAAAAGTTACATTGTATGACATGCAAACATTTTTAAATATACTAGCTGCGGTCCACGGTTTAGCCCGCGTTAGTGTCTTTAGTGATATTGCTTTCCTACAAACACAGAATGCATATGAAATACAAACTTGAACAACCCTTTTTTTTTGAACTTCCAGAAATCCTTTCTTAGTGCTCCGGTACGTCTAAAAATTCAGATCCGAAGCTCTTGTAGTTTCAGAGACATCGTGATCAGTCTTTTTCTCTTTTATGGAGAAATACGCCCAAACCAATGAACGGATTGGGCTATTTGGCATACAGATAGTTGCCATAACGTATGCATCTGCTGAGAAAGGATTTTGTTAAATTCAACTTCTACGCGTATTAAATCCCAGGCAAAAGCTGAACTGTAGCTTTATTTGTTCGGTTTATTTATAGTATGTGTTCTAACCTCTCTCGATTGTAATAAAATGAACCGCAAGTCGTAACTGACACACAATAGAACAGTGTTAAATGGAACCGGGATTGATGTCTTTGATTTTGCCGGGATTGAAGCCTTTGTCTCTGACTTGTGGAAGGGTTGTGGTGTCTTCAAGATCAAGACATCATTGGCTATGCTTCTTGAACTCGTTTTTATTCATTCGTTTAAAATAACTAGTAGCTACACGCGATCGCGACCCGTGTCTTTAATATGAATGTGATTGGCTTGCAATAAATAACTTAAAGGAGGATGTAGAGGCAGTCGCCAACCGTAATATGTATACTGATCTAAAGACCTTCGAACTATGTAACATATAATGGGTCCTGCTGGGAAACAATTGAAGGTTCTGCCTGAACCTTTGAAGTACTAATTACTAGCAGCGCTCCGTGGTTTCAACCGCGTAACTCTCGATCCTGTGGGAATGTCTGGATAAAGAGTAGCCTATGTTATTCCCAATGAATCAATGTATCGTAATACTAAGTTTTATCTAAATCGGTTCAGTAGTTTCGGAGCGTATTCGTTACAAACGAACAAACGAAAAAATATTTCATCTTTATAATATTAGTGTAGATTTAGTTAGTATTTAGTACCTTCTACCGAACGTAATACTTTAACCTCAATCTAATCAGATACCTGCTAAGTATACACACATAAAATATTCGACACCTTTAACTAGAATTGTAAATTATTATTGCATAAAGATTTTTTTTTATGTTAAATTTATATATAATTTGTTGGTGTGAGCTTGATCATCACTGATCTACTAATGTCTCCACTTGTAGAAGAAAATTAATTTTGGATTCGAAACCTATCTTTTTTTAAATTAAAATTACGATATACCTACTTAATTTAAAAACGTATTTTTTTCGTCTTAAAATTATACTAAAATGTCGGTAAAGATATCGCCTATAAAACTATAAAAAGTTAATATGTGTAATAAATAAGTAACAATTTTAGATACTTTTATATAATAGGAGAAGGGCATTTTGGGTTTAGCGCCTTCATCCGTCTCAACGGAACTTTTATGTTTTAATTTTATCTCCTTGAACAATTCTGAAAGGTTGGGTTTAATTTGTTCGGTTCTAATTCCCGAATACAAGTCGAATACGTGAATCAAGCTGACTGAGTAGTTCCAACGGCTGCAACGAGATGGCGATACTGGTATGTAAACTTCAGGTTTTCCAGGCTCACAGTTACGGGTCAGTTGTTATTTTTTAATTTGTTTAAATTAGATATTTCCTGTTTACTTTTAATGTACTTTACTTGCAATTTTTAATGAAAAAATATATTAAATACCTAGGTTTTTGTTTTGTACCCACTTTGCTTGCTAAGTTTTCGTTTTGACGAAAATTTAAGTGGACATTGTCATGAAATCCATTAATAATTGCACATTCATAGAATACCAATTATCCGAATTTCCCCCCACAAAAACTAGAGAATAATAAGGAAACAAGTAATTTGCATGCCAGAGACGACAGCGCCACCTGCCGACTCGTTTCTTGTCATGGAATCGTGCTTTTATTTTTGCAAATCGTGTTTCATTTGAAATTCTAATACAATCCACGTATTAGGAGATGTATTATTCGGTATTTTTATTGTCTATGACTATAGGAACGATGGCAAGTGTGCTATTATTGTAAGCAGTGTTTATAACTCTATGCTCTAATCTACTTTAATAACCAGCCTAAAGAAAAAGAAGATATTCCCTATTCAACTATACTTATATTTTTGTATGGCTGTTTCTTTATTGGGCATAATTTCTATAGGTTAATTAGGTACAATTTTACTTCGCAAATTCATCAAAGAAAATTTTATTTTATTTATTATTCAAATGCAACTTATAAATGCCCTGTGACTAAGTTTTCGCAAATTTTTGACGTAAGGTATTATTTATAGGGTAGGCTATCCGTACCCAGACTATTTACAAAGAGATTGTATAGAAGACTCACAAACGCGTGAGCTTAGGCGCTCGCAAAATGCCGTTTCCTGGCACGTTTTTGTACTAAAAATTATATAACATCGGAGCAATTCAAGTTATATCGTCAAATAAACATACGAACGCTTTATCATCTACTTAGACCTCATTCTCTATGCTCGGCAACAAAATATAATTTCAAACATGTTTTTCATAACAAAATATTATCTGAAAACTGCAACATTTGCAAACTTCTATGTACTGTTAGTTACAACAGAGAGCTTACGAGTCGAATGGCTGCACAGTAAAAGGTGCAAGCCCTCGGAAACTGCCTTTTGTTGGACTTACTTTGAGCTTACATACCTAGCACGTTTGCTATGGAAATCAGGTGAGCTTAGAGCGTAGAGATAATACTTGGTACTGCTAAAGACGGTGGTAAATATTCTTGATAAAATACCCTTTGGAACGTCTTAGGTAAATCTTCGTCTACTACCTACATAGGATCAATGGATCATCCTAAAAAAGGACACAGGTATTTGAACGATTAATGTCAATCATAAAAAAATATTGTTTTTAGATTATTCCGTATGCCTATTATTTTGTAAATGTTAAACAATATTTTTGGCAATATCAAACGATTAATTTATCTTTCAAGATATATGAAATCCTTCAGACAGACATTTTAATAGTGATGTAAAAAGCTGAGCTTAGTTGTGTGATAGGTAGGTACTTATTTACCTACCGATGAAAAGCTGAATTTATGTATAGACTTGAGTATTGTGTATGCCTTAGTACACAAATATATTAACTTTATTGAAAAAAAACTTAAACATTTTACATACATAAATAACACATTGATTTATAGTACCTTTCTCTTACTTATTATACTAATGTAAATGTTAGAACCTAAGTTACTAATAGTTTTTTCATTTTAATATTCTCATAACGAAGTAATCGAACACCGTCTACGTCTCTCAGCCAGTTAATAATAGTTACAAATTGATGAAATATGGTCTCAAGAAATTAACAACTTTTCAACTCTTACCAAACATTTAATAATTTTTGACAGCCCTTTCAAAGATAAATCAAGGGTAGAACGAGTGTTAGCCACTTTGCGTGTTTCCAATTATTATAATACCGTTTGGGTTTGAAACTGATAGATTCCGATAGTCTAACGAGATATTTGCCAGACTTTATAAATAGGAGAAGTTTCTTATGAAAGCTCTAGAATATTTATTTTTCTACTGAATTTCTCACAATATCCATCCACACAGGAAAACTTTCAGCGACCTTTGTACATTGTAAATCTGAGTGTTTTGTTAATTTGAGTCTTTCCAAGACCAGAAGCACGGTGTTTGAGAAACAGTTTTTGAGTATCAACCACTAAAATCCATAGAATGATATTCCTACTGCCGGAAAGGTGAAGAATTTTTTTATTGTCATAGTCAAAGTTTTGTATTGTCATACGCTTCGAAACACGATTAGAGTGATTTGCGTCGATAGAAAGAAAATCGTAAAAAAAACTTTAAAAAATCGTCATCTTTTTTTTTCAATTTAATTTTTCAATTTTATGGGGATTGTAAAGAAAAAACAAGTACAGAATTTATATTTTCATAAACCTTACATCAAATCCCATAAGATAGTACGGATGGTTTTTTATTAAAATAGATGTTAGTCTTTTAATTACGTAAAACGGTTAAAACGGCCATTTCGCGGCGCGCGGGGGAAAGGGATAGTCTTTTTTTTTTTTTTTATTACTTAAATATTAACAAAAACATCTTATAACTAAAAAAGTACTAGAAAACCAAACATAATGAGGTTTGTGTTAGTACCTGACACTCCAATAGGAAGGTTAAATAGGTAGGAAGTACACACCGATCGCAAAGCTTCATACACTTATGTGTGCGTGAGTGAGCGCGCATCTTGCCATACCGGTTTGATTGCAACCGAGCGAAGACAGCACCTCACACATACAGGGTGACTCAAATAAATTGGATACATTTTTACTAGTTAATGATTTATTTTATTTATTTATATGATTTATTTATTTTTTAAATTATTTTCATCAGTAGTTTTATTTTAACCTAAATATTATGTTATTTATTAATTAGTTGTTTAAAAGAAGTTTTAAGAAATATATTTTAAGTTTACTTTTATAATTTTTTAAATTTAATTCATGTTTTATACTTTTAGGTATTTCGTTAATTAATTTAGGAACTAAGAAACTTAAAGTACGCCATCCGTAGTAATTGTTTTTCATTGGAACATTCAATTGTTCTTCAATTATTTTTCGCGTTGTAATTTTGTGTGTTATCGGTTTATTTATTTGTGTGTTATAATATTGTTCCATGAGTAGTAACATTTTTATTTTATCTTGGATGGGCAATATTTTAGTAAATTTAAATAATTCATCTACATTCTGTTTAGCTTTATTTTTAATTTTTCTAGGCACTATCGATAGTCAGATAGTATAGATAGTCATCGCACGGCGCGCACGTGGGAAAGGGATACGGGGTTTTCAGGTCCTATTTCACCATAAGTAAGATCACGCGCAATGGGCAGACTTATGCCTAAGTGCGGAAAATCGGAGCCCCTAACCTGTAACATGTGCGTAAAACGTATGTAAAGTGCCTGTGTTGTTTTTATTAGCCTACAACGGTCTCCTGATGCAGATTTCATTTTATCTGTACGGTCGGCTGCAAAATTGCAGACCCACCGTAGAGCTCCAATACGGCTGTTATAAAAATGGTTTCAACACAAGCAAGATACTAGGCACCTGCTTTAGTTGAAGTCTAAAGTCTTCTAACTCATCAATAATTCAAACAAAAAATATTAGAATGCAAACATTCCAATAATAGTAATTTTCGAACTCTACCGAGGGCTGCAATTATGCAGCCCACTGTACCTAGCCCAAAATCTGAATCATATACCTACTTTAAAATCAGTGAGTGATCGTAGTATTATTGTTTCTATTCGACCAGTTTTAAATATTTCAATATTTTTTGCGGTTTGTGGACAATTCTTTAAAATAAAATTGTGAATTGAATTCCTGAGAGGAAGCTAGGTTCCTACTACATTTGAGTTGTGCAGTGTGAATTCCCGATGAACTAAGATTGCATGGTTCGTTTAATTAGGTTGATAATTTAATATTCAGCAAATCATTTTAACAAATCTTGTTAATAAATCCATAAACTTAAGATAGATATATAGGTAGGTAGGTAGGTAAGAACCTACTTATATGATTTTAAACGATTTTAACATGTCACTACTAAAGTTATTTAAAACGGGATTTTTCGATGCTATTACAAGGGTCATTTTCAAAAACATGGTAATTATTCTACTTGTATATAGAGTTGCAAAAACCGGACAAGTGCGAGTCGGACTGGCGCACGAAGGGTTCCGTACCATTATATATGTTGTTATAGCGGCAACAGGAATACCGAGTAAAAATTTCAAGTATGACAGAAAGACAGACGGATGAACAGTGGAATCTTAGTAAAAGGGTCCCGTTTTTACACTTTGGGTACGGTACCCTAAAAATTATGTTATCAGGTACCCAGAGTACCTACCTAAGTTTTTCGGTAAAAAGGTGACCATAAAATTTACATTACACAGTCGTAATAGCCACATGCTTCTTATTTAAGAGGGCTTTATTAAAATCTTAAAAATACTCGCAGTAGCTTTAGGTGAAGAGTTTTTTACCATACAGTTAATTGATATTTAAACTCTTGGTCCCCAGCATGCTAGCAGCGTTTCCCCCTCAAGTTGGCGTTATTTTCGTCCATAGGCATGGGATATTTTATGTTTACTTTATCATTAAAAATAAAAATCATTAGATTTTCATCAAATTGACTTATTATCAACTATCCCGATCGTGACCTTCCTTCCTTTATCAAAGATAGTTACATTTTCTGGTTCATTGACCACTGATCATAATATGACAAGCCGAGCTTCACAATCTCAGTCATAGGTAATACGTACGTATATATAATACAATAACGTAAATAAAAGTTTATTAGTACATCAAAATTCAAAGTAAAATTGTATAAAATCAATTGACCAAGGGGTCAAGCAAGGGCTAACGCCTTAAAAAATCAATTACTTTGGAACCCGCCCTCCAATGAGCAGAAGCAATAGTTTCAAAGCATAGGTATAGCATAGGTAAGGCTTAAGGAAGGTTGTAATAGTAAATTATGCACTAAGAGGTTAAAGCATGTCTTCATCCTGGACGACTTGAATCATTTTACTTAGGAGTCTACATAACTCCCTCGTGGGTTCAATATGCCACCCGGGACTTAAATAGATCAACTAAATGCTTCAGTATTCAGCGCCGCCAAAAATCTGAGATACGATAGGACTTACTAGCATTATTATTAAAAAAAATAGTTCCTTGAACTTATTGTGGAAATAATGCTCCAGGTACTTAGGTTTCTAATCGCTACCGCATCTCAGATGTATGTAAAATCTGTAATTAAAACTGGAAGCATTTCCATAAACGTGACGTAAGGCATTGCTTTTCTCCCTTGGTGCATAATCTACTATTATTTCCAACGTTCACAAATAGTCGGCAGCACAATAACGCCCTCAAATCCCGCGACAGTAGCCCTTCAGGACAGAGTCCACCACAAATGTGGTATTGTCCGGGTAATCGTGTTATGTCTATCACTTGTCATATTAAAGCGTGTCGTGTGACTGTAATTACCTTGATATCAAATCCCTTTGCCCACTTGTGGGACTATTTTTAAGAATAATGGTGGCGTCTAACTAACACAATTTTTGGAATTATTATCGGTGAATGTCCAATGTCCTTTAATTGCCCCTTGTTCCCAGTCGTTCCTACCTAGCAACGTAGATAGAAAGATAGATATATTTATTTGTACGACACAGAAATGAGCATAGAACACAATATACACAAAGTAAAGGCTAAAATATAAGTTGCACAAATAGGCGGCCTTATCGCCAAAAGCGATTTCCACTGGGAACGTATGGCACTGAACATTTTCAATAGTCACCTATTTTCAATAGTCGTTCCTACCTAGCAATGCACCCCTACAGTAGGTCCTTAGCAACGCTTATATTTCGTATAGATTTAGTAATATGAAGCTGATGTACCAGGCGTCCATCTGTACTAATATTATAAAGAGGTAACGTTGGTAACTTTGTATGTATGTTGGGGGTAATCTCCACTAAACGCATTTCAAAAATTCTTTCACCAATAGAAAGGTAAATTATTAGGGAGTAACATAAGTGAAAACTGTTCCTGATCGCGGATTGGCGAGTAAAATGTAAAACGCGTTACGAAAACGTGAAACGAAAATTCGTAAGAGAAACTAATCTCCCATATATTTTTTTACTTAGGCAAGTACGTAGAGTACTTACTTACCTATTTCATAATTTTAGAAAACCTTTACAAAATAAGAGTAGGTACCTAATGATTAAACGTGTTAAACCTCCACCTGTGTCACCGTTTCATAGCTGTAAGAAGCGGAAGAAGGGTGATGCTGTGGGTGATGTTATCAATTCTATGCGACGAAGCTAGTTGGGCGGTAATTCACGGTGACCTTGCATCGCATCGTGTCTTGTTCGTGACGCGATAAGATATTATTGTTGTAGAGGAGGTGAATGAAAACGAGAATTTTCAAACAAAACTGCATTTCAGGAGGGATTTATAAAATTGAAGAATTTTTAAAACTGCGTAATTAAATGTGTTCATTATCTGTAACTTATAATTCAGTACTGTATTTTTTTAAGAAAATATTTATATCCTATAAATAAACGCGATCCTACACTTTTATCAGCAAGATGGCGAAGGATCTATATCGTACCTTTGTTTAAAGACTCGTAAAAATGACAGAAATTACGCCGGAGTGAAGTGTTAATACATTGTTGCAAGAACAAGTGAAGATACGTAGTATATTCTACATCATATTAGGCACCTATCGATAGAATAATAGGTAAGTATGTAGATATCAGCGTATCTGGGGGTAGTCACGCCTCGATGCACCGCGACCTCACGTTTATCTGACAGGTGAAAAGGAAAAAAAAATAAAACAGGAATGAATGCTTCTCTTTTTTTTATTTAAACTCCCCGTGGTTATCAACCGTAAGCAATTTCTAAAAAACCCTTTGTTAAATACTGTGAAATTTAAATATTAATCATTAAAGAAAAATAGATAGAGCAATTGAAAGAAAGGTGTGGTTCAATATTAATTAAAAAAAGACAAAAGGGCAATTTATATTGAAAGAAAGTGAAGAACAACAGTAATCTTCCAGCTTGTTGAACGCGAACACTGGAATTCCTGGAATACACGAGATCATGATAATAAACTAGCATTGCCGTATCTATCGCAGTCGTTTCATGATACGTCAGATGGGCCGTCCTGCCTCGCCGGCTGCACGCTCGCTCGCCCGCTCGCCAGCTCGCCCGCGCCGCAATGCCGGCACGCGAACATTTAAAAAATAACACCTGTGTTATTTGTGTGAAATGAGTGAAGTGAAATAAAACTCATTAGTGGGATATAAATATTTAAACTACTGAAACTAATTATAGCTTATAAATAAATTGTGACGTTAAAAATTACACTAACCACAATTAACTGAATTTAGAAAAGATTTAAGATTAAGTGATGTTAATTGTGTGTAAAACTTTAAAATACCTATTCAGCGCTATTATTGCAAAATAAAAGTAAACACTCATAAGTGAAATAAAGAAACTCAATGGAGAATAAATGTACTAAAAGCACTCTATCACATGTTGAATGCATAGCGGATATCTAATAAGCAGGTATAGGTATTGGCGATACAAAAATGTGGTATCAATTATTAGGGAATCATGAAATGAATTCTTACCAGTGAATGCCAGTGATAATTACGTTAAGGGTTTTTATTTTGGTGGGAAGTATTCACCTAAACTGGCTCCGGCAAAATGCACTATCTGTTCGATGTCGTACTTTAAAAAATTAAACTTGTCTGTATGAATCTAGTAAGCTCAAGTCCCTGTCCCACCTGGGGCAGAAAAAAGCTTAATTAATAAAAGTTACAAATGCAAGGTTTTCCTAAAAAAAGGAGTTTTACAAAAAAAAGTTTAAAAGCCCCTTCGTATTTTTTAAATAAGTAATAAAGTAATATTTTTTCATTAAAGGTGGCTAAGTTTGGAGTTTTTGCGAAAAGTCCAATTTACGCGGACATTTATCATTTGCTCAGGGAAAAAAAGGTCATTAGACGGGTCTTTTAATCTGAAATTCGGCAATCTCGACATTTCGATTTTAGGTTTTCTGTCAAGAGAAACTTTGATAGAGTTTTGGTTTTAAGATGAATTTTCGACAATGAAATTGCGTTACAGTTCGGCTACTGCTGATCAGTCCTTTAATTGCGTTTATTTTTTAGTTTTGGCTTCACATGACTGATACATAATATCAGTGTAAAGTAATGGTATTTCGTATCAGATTTGAATCAAAGGCATACCAACTCACCTAACTTCTCAAAGGAATCCATAATATTTATTGACATTCTCTGTGTTGACAACAACTCTGTAGAATCCTTAAATATTTCATCTTCTAGTTAAGGAAATAAATTCTAAGTAAACCCAGTGATTGTCAAAGATTCGTACATTATCCCTTTATCGGATGTAAGTAACCCTAAGGATTATTATTGTTTGATTAAGACATATTGCTGTAATCCCTAAGGGTTCCTTATCTCTGTATGATAACCAGAAACCTTTTCGAATTACCCTCTTTCAAGTTACATGATAACCTAGCTTTTACTTCAAATAACTTAGATGATGTCAAAATAACGGCCTGACAATTTTATGATGTCAAAATAATGGCCTAATAAGTTTTTTTTTAAATACTTAAAATTTAACAAGTAAGGAATCGAAATGTGACATTATTTTGAAATCGGCGCATGTTTAATTTTCCTGCTAATAAATTCTCTAGTACCTGGATGACCGAGCTTTGCTCGGTTTTTTTTTTTTTACTTAGTCTAACCTCAAAGCAAACACTCATTGACTTCGTGTTACTTAACAACGCCATCTGTTGGAATTACTTTATTGCTCACAAAAAATAGTATTAGTAGTTCGCCAATAGATGTAAGGAAAAGTCATATTTTTCAGATAAAAAAAAGTAAGTTTCGATAAAACACGAATAAAATGACATTTTCTAAAAATGATTCCTAGCTAGATCGATTTATCGCCCCCGAAACCCCCTATATACCAAATTTCATGAAAATCGTTGGAGCCGATTCCGAGATTCCAAGTATATATATATATATATATATACAAGAATTGCTCATTTAAAGATATAAGATTAGGCTTTATAACTACTAAATTAATCGTCATTTATTGTAAATTTTTTGAGATAGTTTCAGAGCATAAGAAATAATTTAGTACTTACTTAGTTAACATTTCGATTTCCAAATTAGCTTTCTAAGTAATTTTTACGAATACTTCAAATTTTTGAAATTAGGGCTATGTTTCGCCGTGTCCTTCAATATTTCCCATTGACATAAATAGTAAGTAAGTATTTATATATTATTTATAGTTGCTTCCTATATTCGTATTTAGTAAAGTTGCCGGTTGCGTTGCGGTGCGTGCCCAATCTAGTACGATCGTAAATCGGCTTCGATTTGATTAGATTTTATTGCGGTTCCTGTATACCGATACGGAATACCACCTCGGGGATTGCGTTATTTTCCTTGTTAACGAAACGGTTTAGCGGGTCTACCAGCTAACACTGTTACTTTCCTTTTCAAATTAGAGCTTCCGTGTTTTATAAAGTATCGTTCAGAAACACAAGTATATTAAGCCAATTAATTACACCATTTATTTAAGCTAATTTTTTTTACTTTACAGTCAACCATTTGTTTAATTTGTTACGTTTGAATCGCCATTTTATAAGAAATCTAATGATGACGGGAAAAGTGGGCGTATTTCACCAACACAAACAAAAACAACAATTTTACCTTAAATTAAATAAAAACACTAAGGTCGATAGATAAGGAGAATAAGTTATTCGCACTGAACATTCTAAATTACAATAATTTCCAAAGTAAAAAGTGATAAATAACAATTACATTGAAAGAGATTTCAAAAACCTGGTAGGCCTGCAGCTTAACGAGAACAACGTTTGTTGTTTCATGGGATCATCCCTTATTTGGGGCGATAGAAAAACACCCTGTTGCATCATGTTACTTCGCTTTGATTTGATAAAAAAGTTTCAGGAAGGGTTCCTGTCAATAGTGGCATTATGATATCAATTTGCTTCCTTTGATGGGAAGTATTCTCATTTTACTATAGGGTTGAGAGTGATGTTGACCTAATGGTATATACATTGACTTTCATTCCGAAGGTGGCCGTGCACCGATGGAGTTTTCCTACGAAAATTTATGTGTGCTAATTATTAATAATAATTGTCAGTTTTTTGCAAGTAGGTTGTAAGGAAATACCAACAAATACTACGGGCCGTGTCGTTTATTCCTATTTCTATGGTATTTTACGTTCCCCATTTTATCTCTGAAAAAGTCATAATTGCCGTGAGTTAGCGAAATTTTTGCAGACCCAAGGAAGACGTGTGGGGTGACATAGCTTGTTTACCTTATTTCTTACCTTATTTAGAGATCTATCGGCACACCTTGGTTTGTGAACCAGAAGTAAGAATAGTTGAAAAAATAAGTGTACACAACGAAATGAGAACGACCTCGTTTGTTTGAAGTCGGTTAAAAAAGCGCGTAGGCTGTATCTTAGAACGTCAGGTTAGCCACATCGTCTTTCTTTTCATCCGTTACATCTGTAATTCACAACTGACCCCGTACCCTCCTTGCTCTCCTTCTAACAAAAAGGTTGGATTAGCTACATCTGTAAATTTTTTTATTCGACGTAAAATGAGACGGTCGCACATTAAGATGTCAATTCAAAGAAACGATGCGTTTTGTTTTATTCGACTTTGAGTACAAAATTCTGGAAATCTTGAGAAATAATTTCAACATGATATAACTCTGCGATTCAGGCGGGGATGTTAGATTCTATCTGAGCAGACGGGGTGCAGCCAAGAGTCGGATTTCAACCAAACAAAGGCCAGCAGGTAGGAGGAAGACTCACGCACGTCAAATTGCCCGACCATCTACCAAACATTCTACGTATTTGACAGTCTTTGTTATAATATTATGACCCTATATAGATATTAACAAAGCTTATTCTAGTGCGCTCTAAATCCATTGTGTTAGAATATATTTAATTTTTATTGCTTTTATAAAACTCTAAAATTTCAAAGTAACGTTAGCAAAACAATTTTTCCCCCAGTGTTTTATAGTAGCGGAGTATTGCAAAAAATTTACCTTTATTTCGTGCAGAACAATGTAAGCGTAGACTACATCTTGTAGACGACTCGACCTGCCCTTGAACGGCTATCGATTCGCACTTCCAGCTTACAAACGTTTCTTTCTTAAATCTCTCATCCTGTCTACATCGCTTTCCGATTGTTTATTTACTTATATTAAAAAAGGAGGTGTTTTTAAATTGAAGTCTTCAAAATTAGTCAGGATTTTTTAACAAAGAGGATTGATTAGCTATATCCGAGTAGTGACGTTTTACGAATAGACTTCGTCCATAATACACTGATTTTCCTGGCGCTTCAAAATTTGCTTTCCCCTATCTGTATGTATGTTTGTTTATACTTTTCTATTTCGCGTATTTTTATTTCTCTTACCTCGATGTTTCGACTATGTTACAATAGTCATGGTCGCGAGGAGACTGGAGCTCATGCTGATAGTTGAGTTAAGACCCGAGAAAATAATTACTATGATTAAAATACGTGTGAATTTAAAAAGGTTCACTCCTCTATTTGTCGTATTTTACAACGGATTGTGGAGTTTTTGTTTATTTTCTATGTTTTTAGTTATTGGGCATTTCCACCCAAAATGGGGCTGGATATCCCCTCCTTATGAGATCCGATTTCGATTATTCACTTTCAATTTAAAACACGATAGTCCCAAAACAATAAGACAACAATTTAACCATTTAGCTCACTGTTGTCGCAATCTAACACTCGCTCTCACAAAACAAGTCACATTTAAATAATTTGTTCTATCGTTGTCTTAAAGGCAAGTAATACATAAGGTAGGAGTAGGTATTCCCTTTTTACGACACTTTTACGACGAACACGGGCCCTTGTCGAATACAAAACCTATGGAAATGAAAGAAAACGTAGGTATCTAACGTACCCACGAGTACCTATATCTTTAAACTTGAAACATGCATGGTGCTTTGTTGTTTACACTCTTGTCCTGATCTTTTATGTTTAGGTACTTATTTTGTTTTTCTGGTCTCTTCTCAAAATATTCCATTCGCAAAATGCACAACAACGCTGACGCCTGTCCCTTGTGACAAGAGGAGTAGGAAATTACTGTATTATTAAACTCTTCAGACAATAACCATACCTTTCATTTCTATTTTAATTATTCTTTAAATTTATAATTTTAAGTTTTTTTTCCAAAAATTACATATGAAAACGTATAAAGTCAAAATTACAATCATTTCTGGGATAACTTTAAATGTTTATTATTCAAGAACGTAAAAAATGTAATATCTGTATATAATTTTTTTGTTCTTATGTGTTGCTCTCAAAATGTTTGAACGATTAATATTTTTATGTTTTGCCTTTTCTATAGAAGCTATACAAAAACATGGTAGACATAGACGTTCAACTTATCGTCCTTATTCATATTCACAACATATCTTTTCATAACCCAAATATTATTTTTTTAACAATATTTCCTCTCGATTTTCTCATACTTCGAATTCAAGTGGCAAAAGGTCCAATTGTAAAGCAACGATCGATACATGTGTATGTATGCTTCAGATGTTAAATGTTCGTTCTTATTGAAAAGGTTTATCCTTGGCTTGAAAATATTAATATTATGTAGAAATGTAAATGAATATCGTCGTAATCCTCTGACAATTAAAATGTGTTTTATGACTGGCTGATAACATTCTAATAAATACGGAATGTCTTTTCTTCGAGTAAAGACGTACTTATTAAAATTAGTTCTAAAAATCGACATCATTTAGCATAGGTAATTGAAATTATAACAAACCCCCGCCCCCTTCATCGGGTTATTCGTGGTATTACTTTTTGTATCGAAAACAACGTCTGCATTTTTAATCAAGTTTCAGTATAACCTTCTCCATTCAGAACTTTTCTATTTAGTTTTCTTAAAGTTGCTGTGTTATTTTAGGTGCTCGCTCTCAGCCTTACCTGATGGTAAAGAACTTGTACGAGTCCTTACTACAATATCCTTGAGAATCAATTTCATAGATAAATAGTGATGTGAACATCTTCTATTCGTAGTTTTACAAGTTGTACTTATAATTGAAAGGAAATTCTCAACATATTTCATTCTCCAAATATAACATTCTCTGAACATTTTAGTTTAATTAAACAAAAATATAACTGTACTTAGGTGCTTCTATTTTATTCGTACTTGTGGCTTTAAATTAATTCATCAGGCATTCCTAGAATTTGAATTTCGTTCTTTAAAATGTCTTATTCTTCGAATTGTGAATGTAGGTCGAGACTAATCTTATTACTCGTGTGAAAACAGTCGCTTATTTCGGATTCTGGAGGCTTTCGGATATCAAGCAGAACAGAGCACCTAAAATGAATATGTAGGTAAATGTCACCTGAGTGTGCCTGAGCTTTTATAAGGTATACTTTTATACTTATGTATTTAAGTCGTACAGAGCAACGATAAATTAGGACTTAAATATTAAGGTATTTTATACTATATCAAGTTTAAGTTATTTAAAAGGCTATATTTTAAATTACGATACAATACTGCTGAAATGTCGAAACTATTCTTCATGTTTCCAAAATGGACATTTTCCAAATTGAAAATTTAAAAAAAATTGAAATATGAACATTTTTTGTGCCTCATATTCAATAAACTGCAGGAACAAGACCATTATTACAATTATATGATACAATACTTTCATTTGAAATAAGGAATGAGTACTTACTTGTTTAAAATGACTTATATGTTTCAGAACAAAGATGTTATCTTTTCTAAAAACGAAAACGTCATAATACCTATAAAAATCTAGCTTCAACAGAAAGCATAGTTCCTGAAATAAATCGTTGTACCTAAACGTATAAATCATTGTGGATTTTATTATCTTTCTGGCTGTGGTTTGTTTATAGCAACGAACGTATTTTCCTCTTTATATCCTAAGATCTAATTTAGACACAGACAGACCTATTTTTTGAAGTCATACGAAAACTTGATGCAATATATCATGTAAGTATAATATTGGCTTCATGTGGGAACCGTGCAATACCATATTTAAAAAAAAATCTGTGGGTTCTTTTTTTTTGGCTTCTCGCATGTTTTTTTCATGAACTTTTGCATTTATGGTTAAGCTAATTTATACTTTTACTTGTAAAGTTCAAATGTCATGAATGTTAGAAGCCCATATGCCTCCCTAGAGTCAAACATTTTATGAGTACGGAAAGTTTCTTCCCTTAGGATTGTGACTCCAATGGACCAGAAATGAATGTATTAAACAAGTTTATAATAAAACGCAGTCTTATTTGCGCTGCGAAAGCATATACTGACACAGTTACTCAAGAGAATAAATACCAATAAGGACTCCCAAAATAATAATTTAGCAAAACGTAACAAAGAAAGAAATGAATACAACTTTTTTGAGAACCAAAAAGCTTTTGACACCATAATAAGTTGATAAAATAAAGAAGTAATGTTTTCCTGACAATAAAAATGTCAAGGAACCCTTACGAGCTAGTAGGGGTGCAATAACAACGAATTTACTTGCGTATTATGAACGCCTAAACGCACATAAACTCACTGATTTTGTTATTTCTAACATGTCGGTGAAAAGGCTCAATCCTCACTTGTTGATTGATAATAATACTGGAGTCTTTTCCTAGAGCTTTTCCTTTTTATATCCTTTTATTATTTACAATTACATAAGTACACTGTTAAAAGTAATTTGAATTCCTCGTAACGCCAAATCCGAAATCCGTGAAATAATGGTTGGTCTAGTCATGCGGAACCCGATCGCTTTTCACATGTTAATTGTTGAACCTTGGTTTTGGGCCGTTGGATTTTTTCATTATTTTTTTGTTCTTCATTGGAAAAATGTAGAGTTTTTAATGCGCGTAAAATTGGTGCATACTCAGTGGTTTCGCATTTGACATTTATCTCTGGCCGGGTAATTGAAAGTGTTATATTTTGAGAACGTAATATTTTGCGACATACCTAAAAAGCCACAATGTCTGTGAATTAATTTTTAGAAATTAAAATCTTAAACCTGAATGTTTTATCGATTTATTCAACAAATAAAATAGGTTTCGAAAACGATTTAGGTTACCTAATACGACATCGTAAATATCGATTAAATTTATAATTGTCGTAAATCCGTCGTGCTATCTTCACGATAAATTGCCGGAATTATCATATTATCGCCACAAAGGTAAAATGGTAATTCCAAAGGCTACGAAAAGGCCGTATAAATAATTACTTTTAGAATAAAAGAGGAGGAAAACCCCTTTAAATCATTGACCTAAACACCTCAAGTATAATTTAAGGATCAATTGCCTATTATTGTTTCTTGTAGAGTTAGATAATTCGATAAGTAGGAAACTACCTACTTAATCAGTAATGGACCAATGCAAATAAAATACTTGGGACCATCTTTAATTTAGCATAAAAATAGCTATTATGACATAGGCATCCGTTAAGAAATTATTTCGGATCGTCGCGGATAAAAGCTATTAGATATCATATAAATCTACTAATTATGCACTATCACAGTTAGATTTTGTAAGAGACGTTCAAATACTCCATTAATTAAAGCTTGGACATGAATTAGAGCTTTCTCTTTGTCTCAATAGACTAAACCATCTACCCAAAAAACATTAGCCCGAAGTGGTAGGTAATATTGTTATTAAACAATGTACCTCCGTATTTTCCTTCTTTTAACGGTCACACTTGGTATGCATGCCTGGTTTAGCAAAGTGTTGCCATATGGGCCTACCGTATTTTCGTAGTGTTCCAGAATCGATGTTTACTTTATTACTATTCATCGATTGATCGAGAATACTCGAATGTTGTCATAAATTCGGATTTATTAGTCGTAACTATATAATGACAATAGGTAGAGTGCGTGCCGGATATGTCTGCACGCGATTAGTGGTGATTTTGTCGCGTTTACGTTTCGATAATAATTACTCTTGACATGACGATGGCAAATATTAAATGAATCACATACCAATAACAATAATAATATTTTTATTTCAGGTAACATCCTTATAAATTACAGACCCATATAAAATATATATCTACCATACAGACTAACATACATATAGATAATATTATAATAAATTTAACTTAAGTTTTAGGGTTTTCAATCTTCGTTCTCGCCTCCCAATGTTTGCCTATTTTCGATTGAATCTTCGTTTTGGTTTTCATCCCTTAATTTGCAACAGAATGTAATGTTATTGAATCGCTTTAATTATTTGAAGTATAACTTGAACTTTAGTATAACTTGAGTCATTAAAAAAACGAATAATTACAGGTCTACTTGTTAATAAATTAAGTATACAAAAATATAAACACCGAAATTGAACAATATTAAAGAGGAAAATGTTTGTATGGAAAAGTACACTAAATGGAACACTTTACACACATTCAACACCTGACGTAGAAGACAAAAATCGGAACATCATCGAATAGTTCCGATTTAAGCTAATAGCAGACTTATCTGGCGCGTACTTTAATACGTATTTCAGTCATGTCGCTAAGTGACTTTACATATGTTTGTAGAGCCGTCTAAACTTGCGCTTCGAGGTTATAACAACGGTAAATGTTTATTTTCTTTTGTGTGCGTACATTTTCAGGCGTTGCAAATTGGCTGGTTTTACTTTCCTAATTTTAGGGGACACATAAAAGATGTCGTTTTACAAATTTTCATTTTACCCGTGCATCTACGATAAACACAATCAGCATAAAAACGACTACTATTTTTTTTATAAAATTGTACTCACAGCACCCACGTAAACCCCGATCATATCGAAATAAAAAGTGGCCTAGATGTTATTCACAATGATTCACTGTAACTTGCTGCAAGTTAAATCAAAATCGTTGTACTAGTTTTGGAGCCTATTCGTTAAAAACAAAAAAACTTGTCTTTTTTAGTATTATAATAAGTGTAGGTAGATATATTTTATTTTCTAACTCAAGTTAAAATTGAAGTAAATGGATGCAGGATCTGCTTGCTTATACTTAGGTACTTTTGGATTCCCTCAATCCCCTGGGCTCAATCCTCGAAAGCCAGTAAGCCTGAAGATCTCACTGGACCTAATGCAAATGAAGTCACCAAATGTGTCAGTCAGAGGACATTTTCTCGTTAAATTATGTATGGTTTGAGTCAAAAAGTTGAAATAAACAGACCTCTTGCGTCCATTACTTCCGGTGGACTGGTTTTGTTTTGGTTTCCAGAGGGCTTCCGGCTGTCATTAATTTACATAACGATTTTTTGTCTAAGTCCGTCTATGATCTAATCAAAGTTCACGTAATAAACCAACTTACGGTTTTGATCACAATTTTCTCGAATAGCAGTAAACTGAAGATTTTGCGAAGTTAATATTTTGAGAATTCATCATCATGAGATAAACCGTATTGCTAGTATTGACAACCAGCATTTAAGTTATAGCGTAAATCGTTTAATCTTTTCCGCCGATTCTGATCTGTAAGTGTTTCAGTTTACCTGTAACTAAGAAGACTGTTGGTACTCTAGGTACCTAAAACTTCCGAAGCGGGTTTGAAAAAAAAACAGTTTTCATGCTTGGTAGGTGCAATCCGTTGCAGAATTTGTACTATAGACGTAGACTCTTAAAATCAAATCATAAAATTACCTTACAAATAGTTCAAAAAAAGCTTTGTTTCAAAAACTTTCTGAATGAATTCCTTGCAAATTGCGGCGACCATTGAACCCGTAGCGTGACGCTCACCGTTTCAAATAGGTATCGTGAACTTTAATTTAGACATTTTCCACAAAAAACCCCGAAACGAAGCTAGTTTAGCTTCGCTCTGTGATATAATAACTTACTTGGAAATTGTAAGCACTCAAATGTCAAGTAGGTATGCAAATACTTAAGATGCTATAAATATAACATTTACTAACATTTAGCCGTTGTCTAGCACCCATAACACAAGTGTAGTTACTTAGCTTGGGGCTAGATGGCGATGTGTGGAATGTCCTGCAATATTCATTTATTTAATTCTCGTAAGCAACATTGTTCAAATTACATTGGAATATCATTCAGATTGCATTTCGATTACAAAAAATACCCTCAAAGTTAAAGTTTTTAGTATTCTCTTAGAAGAATGCTTTGGAACAACCTACAGTAAGAGGCGCAATTCAGGTGACTTGATATTGAACCAGATTGACCTTATATCAGGTGATATTCTCATAAGTTGTCCAAAATTATACCTAAATTTTTGATATGCTTAAAGAAACGACAGAATTTTCCATATTTAACTAAACCAAAATGTAGGGAAAGAATTCATCTACAAACGGTATACACTACAACACTTAACAACAATTTTCCATACAATAATTAACAATTTTAGTTTGAGACGAAAGGCATTTTATCTTGGGGTTTATTTTTAGCCTTTACAATCCCACTGTAGGGCAAAGGTCTCGTTTTTTCATAATTTACTATACATGTAAGCTAACCTATTTATATTTATTTTCCCTTAAATTGAAATTGAAGGAAATTATACTTACGATTGTCAAAAATAATGAAATTCCCGAGTGTCGTGTCTCTTTGTTGTCACATTTACATAATTTGTTTGTTAAACAATTTAATAAATGGAATAAATGTTGTTTGGTCCTGTTTTATCTTTTAAACAACGAGAAAATTATAAATGCTTATTAAATAATAATAATATTAGTCCTTACATCGTATCTAGATGATTTTTATACAGCGCCAGTGACTTTAATCCGATTCAGGGCGCTGCTCTGTAGGAGCACTACACAGCAGCGCCCTAAATCGCATGAATCGCTTGAAATAAATTCAGAAGTTGAAAGACTCTAAACAGCCGAGCACGACCTTAGGCGATTTCACGCAAATCGTTATAAATAGTTTATAATTTTGATCAGAAGTTTTGTATGGGAAAATGTCATTTTTTGTAGAAAGTCCTCATGTTAAACTATTAGATGACAGTGACCAGAGTGGCAGAATGACTAGCTAGTAAAACGTCGAAAATGTGAAATCAAAAATGTGAAACAGTCCCTGGCCTACAAAAGGCCAGGGACTGTGAAGAAATTAATGGAATAATTTAATAATGTTTTAGAGCTCTACGGTCAATTGGCAATTTTTGTTGCCTGATTGTAACTCAGGCGGCTTTCCGCTACTGTATACGTTTTGGTTTTAAATTCTTGGGTACAATTGTGAATAAGATCTAACAATATCGCAATGTTAGATCACTTCCATCCCCTAGCTGAGAGGGCTCTATGTACCCATTAATTACCCAATATCAAGAAAGAATCATGCACTCTGGCAGGTAGAATGTACCCACTCAGTCGGGAGTGTCAGGGAATGGTGTCGAGTACTGTAATGTGATCCTAGAGTGCATCCTAGACGATAGCAGCTGTTGACATATTTACTTCCTAACTTATTCTACTTTAAAAGTGGAAAAAAATTGTCTTACGTACGTAGCCAGTTATGAAACTCAGGTTACGATTGTGGGTGAAGGGATTTTCATTTTATACTAACTAATAATAAATGTGTGTTAGGTGTATTACCTTTTCGCACTAAAACTGCTGAACTGATAGCGATGAAACTCGGTATGTAGATAGTTGGAATCCTGGAATAATGCATAGGCTTCCTTTTCGGATTTTCCTACGGGACGGAACGTATGCGGGTTAAACCGCGTTACGCAACTTTGAAAATTAACTTGACAGCCATAAAACCCATAATGCAATACAGAGGGTACCAGGTTATCTGTTCAGACGGATTAAGTTAAAACTACCCGACAACTTAGTCATTGCGTAGACGGTGGCTCCACCACTACCTGCCCAGTTAACTTGGTGTAAGACTGTTACTATGCATTATCTACTGTTGTTAGAAGATTGAGTTAACGAACCTCTCCCGTAGGGCAGCTGTAGTATTTAACAGTGTGTAATGAGGATTATGAACATCGACTCTCAAGGGAGCTTAGAGAAAGGATTATATTCTAGAGTGCTCGTGCTTTGCAAAAGTATGTATTCTCGTTTCGTCTTTACAAATTGTCAGACGTGTTAATAGTATCACAGCAAAATAGTTTAACATGTGAGTGGAGACTGGTATGGTAGTCGCCTCAATCTTTTGTTGGTTAATTTTTGCGGTGGCGTGCAAACCTATGGCAATGTATAGAGGACCTTAACATTAACATGACATTAATACAGAAACCTTTTAAAATCAGCCTAATGGACGATGAATGACATAAGCTCTCTGTAGCTACGTAATAGGAGTTTTTACTCTAAGCAATAGAGATGAAGCTGGTTAGATAGATGTTAGTTAGATAGATAGATAAACACTATTGCACCATAGAAACAAAACGCAAAATGATTACAATATAGACAAATTAATATTTATTACCTTGAAATATGGCACAATGACCTTATCGCTAAAAGCGGTCTCTTCCAGGCAACCTTTAAGCCAGTTTGGTACCTAATAGATTATTTATGATGATTATAAAGCACTAGCTGCGCTACGTGGTTTCACCTGTGTAAGTCCCGATCCCGTGGGAATTCCAAAAAGACATTAAATTCGAACCAGTAGTTTCTGAGATTAGTGCGTTCAAACAAACTCTGCAGCTTTATAATATAAGTATAGATATATATTGTAAGAATAATCTAGGCGACTAACAAACATTACACTGGCATCTGTGGGATTACTAGCAGCTGACAAGCTGATTAAAAAAGGTCATTTGCTGCACTTTCAGCCGCATCGGCCATATTCGAAACCAGTCTCTAAATAAGAATAATATTTCTAGCGTTTTACTTCGATATTATGGCAATACCATCCCATGACGTAATTCACCAAGTACTTTCCATCATCATATTTTTCTCAAATTTAGAAAGAGTCGATCAATCACATCTAATTTTAGCAGCGGAAATCAAACAAGTGTAAATGTCATTAGGCACGTGATTCGACCACATTATTACGTGCGACCAATTTATCTGGCTCGTGGAAACTAAAGACACAGTCAAAGTTGTTGGTAAGAAATAATGTCAAAATAACTACACTAGATAATTTAGCCGCACGGTACATTGCTTGCTAGTGATGCAAAAGAGTCCACAAAAAAAGAAAGAAAACCCTATACAGGGTTATTTGTAATTATACTAGCAAGCCGTTTAGGGCTACTTCTGTGCACCTTAGCAAACAACTTTTGTTCTACGACTTTTGGAAATTAGAAAAAAAGTATGAAAATTTTGAGGTTATGTAAATTCGAAAAACATCTGATCTCCTAAAACAAAGGTCATTCAGACTAAGAACAGAAGATATAACTTAAAAATAAGTAAAATTTTAAAGTTATTGACCTCTCCGTGTATGGAACAGCTGATTTTCAGGTAAACTTCTCAAAATTTTCAAAAAAATGTTCTAATTAATTTCCAAAAGTCGTAAAACAAAAGTTTTTTGTTTAGGTGCACAGAAGTCTTGCCAAACTCCATCTAAACGGCTAAACCGATTTGTTTGAATTTTTTTTGTGTTTATTCGTTAGGTCTGAGAATCGAATTTTAATATATATATTTTTTCTTTATTATTCCTTTATAAATATATTTTTATATGGCAGTACAACATTTACCGGGACAGCTAGTTCTTTTGCACTATGTTTTTTTGCTATGAATTATGGCTTTGCACGGCTTGTGCATTTAGCCAGTGTCAAGTTTTATTTTGCATCAAATTATGACCCTATTTTTCATAAATCGGGCCTAAAGTGTTTCAAAACAGTCAAAGTCGTCATAGTCCGTCAAGTCAGAGGCTATAGTAAAGCGGTGGCAAGTTTACCATAACCTTAATAGGAGATTTGGAGGCAACGAGAAAACTTCATGTTTGACACTGATTTTTACTTTCACTGCACTTGTGCACTTTCACAGAACTAAATTGAATAACATTCCATCAGAATTATACAATTCAACTCGGGCTACAACTAAGTTTCATGAAAATAAAACTACAGCACGACATGTTGTTAACTCGTTCCCGCCAAAACTCCTTGCACTGTTTATGCAAAAGATAAACTTTGCTTCACTTATAGTTTAAACAATGACGTTGTAACATTTCGCTGTTTATTCCTAAATCTATGAGTTTAAATGTGTTAAATATATATTATAATACCTATTGTTCGTCGCTCAGTCCTGTCCAGGATTTATATTAAAGACCTAGAAACCCTTTTTAAATTCTCTTTAGTTTAAATAATGTTGGTGAATTAGAAATTTGCTAAGCTTTTGTATATGACAGGTTTCATGACGGCCCACTTTTGGCGATTTGATAACTTTAATTAACTCATTTTGAAGGCGATGGACTATTTAATTATGATAAATTTTAGGTATCCTGAAGTACCTAGACTCAGGTTTTTTGTAATTAACCTTACACATCAGAAGAATCAGGGTTAATAAGCCAAATGTTTATATATCAAAACGACACAAGATCAAAATGGCCTATTATCGAAATGCCCTCAAAGTACTATACAAACAGTTTTGAAGTTCTCGTTTGCTTTTTAACCGACTTTAAATATAAGGGTTTATCAATTCGTCGTTCTTGTTTTAATTTTAAGCTAAAACTCGTCTTACATAACCCCTTCTAACTCACCGTACCATAACTAAGGCCCACTACGTTAGGAAAAGCTTATAAACCGAACCAAAGAGGTTGCATTTATTATGTTGTCCATAGAGTGCTCATGTTAGTCATCGTCAATAAGGCCGATCTGAAGCAGCAAATATTTTCTTTAAAATAGCACAGTTTTAACGAAATATCATTGTTATTGTCTGTTAATGTTCCATATCACGGGGCGGGGTTACATAGCGTTGGATCCTCGGAAGGCGTGCTGCAGTCGAAGCCACACGTCCTTCTGCCCGGCCCTCTACAATAACATGTTTAATAATAAACTATGATGTGGATACTGTTATAATTTTATCTAGTTTCGAGAATCTAGTTTGAACTAGATTACACGAGATTCGAGATTATTTTTTGCGAAGACGCCACAAAACGTCTTGCAATTTGTATAGACGAAAAATGAACAGATGCAAACAAAACTTAAAATTCAGATCGCTACAAACAACCGTGAACCAACAGTTATTATGCACGTCTATCTGTCAGTTTCGGAATAAGCAGCTGTCTGGTATCAAACGAGATGAAGTTTAGCGAACTTAGCGGGATTTTGTTATAGTTTGTGATATATTTTTCAAAAAATGGCAGTTTTGTTAAATCCCGCGGTTACAACCTCATCAGTCCCGATCCCGTAGGTTCAGATAAAAATATAAGGCAAAAATCTATATTTAATTTAATGATAGGATTTAAATCGCTAAATAAAATATTATTTCACATACAAATTTTGTAATTTTTTAATTATATATTGTCAAATTTTAATAAAAACAATATTTCCTTTTTCAATAGTTAACAGCTTAAGTAAAAAAGCCGTTAGCGTCATCAACGGCCTTAATTGTTCCCTGAACTTTCTAGTTCTCATAACTTTGTAAATCATCTCTACGAACGTCTTAAAACAAATTACGAAACTAAAACGACTTTTACTCTACTTAAGACTGCTTAAATTGAATTGTTACAAACAAACACACGTTACTTCAAATTGTCACAGTATAAAATTGTTCTGTAAATTCCACAATATTTCCTCTCGTCTTCCACAAAGCAATTTCGACTACGTCACTCTTTCGACGTTTTTTTTTCACTTTTTTTCGTTTCTTTTTGCTTCAATGAATGTTCGCTTTTCTTTTGTGATTAAACGGAAATCGTTTTGTTACGGTCAACCGAAGGTACAGGATTTTGTAACTTATTGCCAGTAAACTTAACTTTGTTTTATACTTCTGTCACGGGGCTATGGAGCTCTTTGGAAGGCGTGTGTGGAGTCGAAGTCAAAGCGTAGAGGCCCTTTACAATAACAAGTCTAATAGCAAAGTATGATGTGGATACCAAACCGGTGATTATCCCTGTCTGCAGTATAAAATGCAGCCAAGGAAAATCTCTGGTTTGAATAGAACTATTGTGATGGGGTGGTAGTGGACCGGATACTGGGGAACTATGGGTACTATGGCGCCTGCCGTAACAATGATGCAATGTCTAACAAACGCGAGACTCAACATCTTATTATTATACTATCCTCCGCATTAGCAGAGTACATAGATCGAAGTCGGTTTCCATATGCTATAGAATTTAGGCAACTGTATTCAGATCTACAATTGGCGCCATAGTTCATCAATTTTTCTTCTGTAACATTTACATTCAAGCCAAATCCTGGACTAATATTAACTCTTATTTGTAAGTTTAACAAGATCATATTTTAATAAATTGAATGCTCTACTGAACTATCTAAACTAAACTTCTACATTACCCAAGAATCCCAGAGATCTGTGCGGTCAAACCACTGGTCCCTCGGGCGTAGTACCTAATAATTGGGCTGCTTTACGAGCGAACCCTGCGTCTTGAGTAGTATGTATGGTACGAGTTACTTGATTAATAATTAAGACTGTTCTACTTGAAATTGTGGACGATTTGTTAAGACAATGGTTGGAAACAGGGAATAAATATTTTTCTTATTTGCTGCCACATTTTTGTCGTCTTAGAACATTGCATTTTTACGTACCTACTATCCCTATCAAAAGTAGAGTTGCAATCTTATGAAAGTTTGGCTTAAATTTCTATAGATTTGTGACCGATATAATATTTTATACCTACATAGATCCATAAATCCGATATCCGGACTTGTGAACGAGTACAAAAACTAACGTATTATCAATTTTCAAAATGAGGACTCAATAATAAAAAAAATACTCAAGATATCAAATAAATAAAAAAGATGTGTTTATTGTGATGATAAGATGACGCTTGAGGTCGGTATGTGAGTGCGCGCGCGCGCGACGAGGCATGCACGCGCGCGATGTTGCGTGGCGGCGCGTGCGCTTGGCTCGGCACGCCGTGCACGCGGAAAAACGGCGCGGTTTGCACGTGTCGTGTCCATACTGCACTATTACAGGTAAGTTTAATATAGAGTTCCGTAAAAATAGCCCAGTAACGTTATTTGCAATCTGCGACTTTTGAACAAAATCTTTCAATTCAATAACAACCTTTTTTTGATCAATTTGGTCATATCTATAAAATATTATGTATTCCTTTTGCTGTAAAAGTTATTTATGTAAGAAGAAGAAGATCGGAGCCTTCTGGTGTGGGCATTTCATGCTTAAAAGAAGACTTCGACTTATGTAGAAATACTTAATAATTTGTGAAAGAATAAAGGCATCAATCATTTTATTAGGCATTGAAACTATCCTGAATTCAAAACATGTGAATAAGAATTAATTCTTAATAAGGATAATTGTAAAGTCTAGGTATACGTTGTTGGCTGATTATGTCCTACGCAGAATATAAAGTAAGTTTTAGGTTTACCTCTCGGGAGTTTTTATGGATAGAAAGCATTTTATATGTATATGTATAGATTGGTGGCACTATAGTAACGTTATAATCGGCATCTAATGAACTAGGATCGCCTAAATGTATTGTTATTTATGTTTTATTTTTACCTTATTAATTTCTTCTCTATAACTATTCACTAATTAAATAGAATAGGTAGGTAAATGCGAGTAGGTGTGGGCAGAACACCTAATGAAATTCCGTGCCGGCGATCCTCCGGGCCGGTCTTCTCAAATACATAATTCTATCAGCGATCTGATTCAATTTCATTGAGGATCTTACCAACTCTCTGGTACCTACGAATATTACATTTCACCCTCTAGGTAAGGACGATTTGAATTTAAGTAATTTATACTTGATTGTTCTTTGAAAAATAATGTTTTATTTTAATATTTAGATTCGTTTTAAATAAGCAATGGAACAAGTTATAAGTGTGCTCTGGATCAGTCTTTCTCAAGCTCGTGAGCAAATTTTAGATGGACTCTGAAACTTCTTTGATCATTCTCTGATGCAGATTTTTTATGAAGTGGGATGACTGGCGAACGGGTTGGACTGAGTATCAGAAGATAAGTTGAAAAAAATACATCAAATAATAGTATTTCGGTAATATATTGTTGTGGAAAGCAAGTAATGGGACGGAATAGGCTAAAAAAATTGTTTTTTAAATAAATCTATCAAATAACCACAATGATTGGATGTATTTTGTTATGAAATATTTGCATTATGTTATGTTTTGTCTAATATTTTTGTTTCAACCATTGAAGTGAATATATTAATATACTTTTTCGCGTTATTATACTTGCGTCTAACTTGGTCCTCCCTGCCCCTTAAGACTTAACTATCCTCATATATTGATTGATAACTGAGTTTTGTTCCGGTCTCCTAACATTTATTGTGTCAATAATCGATGGGACCAATTCATTCTCATCTCGGTAATTCTGCCCCGTAGGGGGCCACTCTGCCGGAACATAGGCCACTTAGCCGAAAATAATGAGGTGCCACGAATTACGGTTATAAACGTTGTCCTTTAATCTTTATTAATTTGATATTTTCATATTTTTTTATGATGTTTGTTTATTAATTCCATCTATTTCAGCGATACCATACGACAGAAAGTTAAAGTCAAGTTTTAATTCAACTACATATGTATTCGTACCTGCTTCTTTAATAAAGTTCACAATTGAAGGCAGTCAGTCAGAACACGCCTGAGACGCAGATTTGATTCCCACCGTGGATAGTTTGATTATCGGCCTTATTTATACTGATACGGAAATTTGTCTTATTTGGGCCGTTCCGTACGGCCCAAATGAAATCTGCTGGCTTACAACTGCCTTCCGTCCTACGGCTATTAGTCTAAAGCTTCATAACCTTTTAGGTATCTTAAGTTTGAGACTAGGCTTGAAAAAGGCTAGGGTTTTTTCAATGGCTTTTAGATCTAAGAGCTTAGGACTTTATGATTTGTAACCTGTTGAGCCTCTCTTATTTATTTAAAAAAGGGCTGAGAACCTTTATATACTTGATAGTCTTTTGCATCACTAGCCGTAGTAGGTATTTGTGACGCATTAAACTCCAGCCACAGACTAGTCTGTAGTAGGTATGCGTAGTAATACACAAACTGAGTTATTATAATCCACAAGCTTACCTTAATCTCCGTATGATAGTGTAAGACGAGTGAACTCATCGTCTATCAGATTTGCGAACAGATTCCCCTATGATAATTCAGTTAATGGCGGCTTAGTTCGCGACCGGGAGATTTATTGAGGCTTACACGGCGAAAATTTAAGAACACGATACTGTTTCGATGATTCCGCATATTTATGATGGGTATTCATGGTTTTTTACATGTCACGAAATAAAATAATCTGTTTACGTTTTTCGTATAGATAGGTCATCCTCAACAAAATTGAGGGCAACTTTACGTAAATTTTAGAACCCTCTAATATTTTCAACTAAAGTTGCATTGCTTTATTTTTAGTCCTTACAACTTTATTTTTTATATTTAATTTTAAAGATCTAAATAAGTTTTCATATGCAGGGTGCCTAAAAGGCTGGCTCTGCATTGCCTCTTTGGTGATAATTATTTTATAATCTATACTTATATTATAAAGCTGAAGAGTTTGTTTGTTTGAACGCGCTAATCTCAGGAACTACTGGTTCGAATTAAAAAAATATTTTTGTGTTGTATAGTCCTTTTATCGAGGAAGGCTATAGGCTACTTTTTATCCTGATATTCCCACGGGATCGGGAGTTACGCGGGTGAAACTGCGGAGCGCTGCTAGTAGTTTTATAAAAATCTAACTAAGGCCTTGTGTTCCCACAGGTCCAGGGCTTCCAAAAACAAAACAAAAAAAATCCTATCCTAAGTTACACCACAATATTTAAAACATGATTCGTTTTGATTTATAAGCTAATTCTCTGAAACAAATGTTTCGTTTCGTAAAAAGCTAGAGTAAATAAGTCACCATAACAAATCGACGGATCCAGTGTATTTTCTTAGTATATCGTAGGCCTTCAGTGAAACCAATAGAAAAGATATTGTTCCCGAAGCTGTACAACTGTGTTCGATAAATCACATCTCCAACTTCCAAGGTTATAAATTAAGAGGATGGGATACCGGGTGCCCGCGAAATAAATAAAAGTGGAATTCCGTAATTGTTACAATTCGAATACGAATTGTTTCGTTATTTTATATGCGGCATTGGCCGTTTATTCGAAACCAGTAGAAAAATACTCAATTAATATAGATCGAACCGCGATTAATTATTGCTCACATTATTGGTAATCTTAATTTTGAAAAACTCACGAAACGATATAGGTTGCAAACTGAAAAAATTCGAAGCCCAAAACGAAACTCTAAAATAGAACAAAGCTTTACAATTATGAATACCCTTAGAGGCTTATCTATCCAATGAAAATACATTTAACTATAAATTGACGGGTAATTCACAAACGAAAACTACATATTGGATAGTTACAAAGCTTAATTAGTCGCTGGAAAATTAGGTTCTATATCCGTAGATTACAAAATAACGTTACATACGATATCTAACTAGGTCATTCTTCTTCGTATCGATGGCAGAAGCCAATTTAACTAAGACCAGATACATCAACTTTAGGATGCTGCAGGGTCTTTTGCGTTGTTATTATTAGCTGACATTAGGTCAGCCAGCGTACAAGTATTAGGAGTGGAGGGGCAGATTAGTAGGTACTACATGGTTTGTTTGGGAGCCCCGCAGTCACAGTGTTGTTGTAGTTGCCCGAGAAAAATAGGTCAATTAAAAATAAAATAAATATGTAATTTCCACGGGCATCCAGGTAACAATCACTTCATGATGAGTCAGTGTATATTGGGCAATACCACTAGTATTTCTTAGTAAAGTATCTTTTAGGAATGGATAGGTAAAAACAGTAAGTACAAAAACTTATCCAGCTCGATTTATGTTGAATTGATAACAGTACAGCTGACAAAAAACCGGAATTAAAATCCGAAAGGCATCAGGGACGTAGCCGCTGTGGATTTTGTGAAGTCTCATCTTATGTAAAGTTTTGTTGAAAGGACCTACTGTCAGAAAATCTACGTTAACGACACCTTATGTCCTTACATGTAACGGTTTTGACGCATTAATTACGTAACATCAGTTGCATTTAATTTTTGCAAGTGACTCTCTACTCTTCTTACCCGTTTAAAAGAATTTTTTCTCGTTTTTCTTAGTGCAAAAAGAGCCCAATTAAAACAGTTTTATTCAATGCCAGAACTCTAGTAGGTAGATACCCCGAAAGCTGCAAAGCTCAGTTCCCGAGCTTTGACAGTACCACAATTTAGTGGGAAAGTTTTTACACTTTGACACCGATTTCCAAAAGCCGCAAGCTGTTTAATTGTAGTACAGGATTTGGAAGGATTTCAGAAAGTTTCACTTGACTACTTTACAGATTATGTTCCGTTACAATATACTTATAGGTACCTATTGAGTTTTTTGTATTTATCTTCTTTTGGAGCACGTGTTCTGAAACCGTGCACAGGTACTGATTTAGTTTTTGCATGGGTTTCGTGATCTTGACGTAAAATGTTTATATTCAATTAGCAGTGCTCTGCGGTTTCACCCGCGACACTCCCGATCCCGTGGAAATATCGGAATAAAAAGCCTATGTTACTTCCAATGAATCATTGTATCCTCATATCAAGTTTCATTAAAATCGGTCCAGTAGTTTCTAAGCCTATTCGTTTCAAATAAACAGACAATAATATCTTTCCTCTTTATAATATTAGTAACTAAGATAAAAAATACTCTTAGGGGCAGAGTCGGTAATCTATAATGAAATTGATTCTTGAATATTAATTTTTTTATATTAATGCTGATGAGATTCAGATAATTAAGATTAATTTCTACATTATCTATGTTCTTATTAAATTCTTAAATTAACTTTACTCTCCGGCTTTGCACGGCTATATTATGCATGTATTATACATATAAACCTTATTGAATCACTCTATATAAATAAAAAAAATCCGCATCAAAACCGTTTAGTAGTTTTAAAAATCTAAGCATACATAGGGACAGACAGCGGGAAGTGACTTTGTTTAAACTATGTAATGAAGCTATACTTCAGTATATTATGATAGTCATAGAGTAAGGTATACATGCGATTTCTATGATTTTCTTATAGTTCAATCATAGTTCAATGCATGAAGAACGGACCGTTATACCTTGACCAGCCTTAAAAACTTTTGAATAAAAACTCTTTTCAACATTTGACATCCAATGTCAGGCTTTCTTCGCAGTTTCCTTCATGTTGTTCAAACATTGGAGTTCAAACAGGTATTTAGGCCACAAGCTGGGTCTGGAATCTAGATCAAGGTCTTAAACCTTTTTAGGTAAACTTTGTGCGTTTTGGAGAGATTTCAAGGGCTAAAGATTTCCCTTTAAGATTTAAACAGATTTTGAAAGCGTGGATATTTAACATTTTTGTGTTATTAAGGCTCTAGTTAGGGTTTAAAAATAATGGTTGTATATGGCATAAAGCCAGTGTCTACTATTAATATTTTGTATAGATTTGAGGTTGGTTTCAATAATTTGACATATTTTTTGGAGTTTAGATTTGATTCCCGTGCATTATTATTTTTATCCCAAAAAATATACCTATGCAAAAGTTCTTACTTCTTTTTATATGTTGGGGATAATTGTTAGTATTTCCTGGGATGCGTTTTACACAAATATTTTCATACTAGCGTTTACCCGCGACTTCGTCCGCGTAAGAGTCAAAAATGGGCCAAGGAATCACGTTGTTCAATACAAACTTTGCCTCCCTTTTTTACCCCCTTAGGGGTGGAATTTCAAAAAATCCTGTCTTATCCGGTGTCTACGTCATGCAAAGAACACACCCTCCAAATTTCAGGTCTCTCCGATCAGCGGTTTGGGCTGTGCGTTGATCCGTCAGTCAGTCATTCAGTAGTTCAGGACAAAGCATTTTATATGTATAGATAAAGTAACCTTTTAAACATTATCAATTACAATAACGTAACCCTTCCTTTTAATTTCACCGTAGTCGGGTAAAAAGGCACACAAACCTAATTCTGCCTGAAAAACCTACTAATGGCAGTAGTTTAATAATTTTATTTATAATTCGTATTTAAATGGAAGTAGTTGAAGGTCCAAGCTCTGTGAAACGGTGTCTGGAGTAGAGAGTAGTGATTTATACTATCACTGCTGCTGCAAACCCGGCCATATTTTATGAATGCAATGCAAATAGCTATCTAAGGACGACCGAGGAGAATTTCATTGGAGCTTGCCAATTAAGCTCCAATTGATAAATAATTGTATTTACTTATCCCGTTTATTCATAAACATTATACCTTCATTACTTAAAATGTGTTTTTTATCACAGTTGCTCATAAAGTGGATCTTATTCAACGGCTTTTAGGCTCATAATCCAACATATTATGCACGCGTGCGTTTTAGATTTGTTAACTAGTGCTGTAAAGTTATCCCGAAAAGGTAGGTACCAAAGAGTTTATAACTAGCAAAAATGGTTGTCTCTAAAGTCGGTTTACGAACGAAAATTTTACGTGATAATGACTTAGAAAACGATTAAAAATTGAGTTGTTTATTTTTTGTTTTTTCTTTACTTAAATATATTGTTTTTCCGTACCATTGTATTTTGTTCTTAACCCCCGACGCAAAATCAAATAGAAAAACCCTAAAAAATAATGTATGTCACACGAGGATGTATAGGTTAAAAGTCTTTAGCCTGGCCTTTCCGGAGCATAATTAACAAAAAAATATTGCCTTAAAAAAATGTAAACACAGAGTTATCTCAAATATTTTGTTAATTATTATTTTGTTTTCTTTTCAAGTCTTTTCTTTTATTCGCAACTGTGATAAAAAACGTCGTACGATATACGTGTGGAATTGATATTTGCATCTTGGCTTCTATAACACGCTCGCTGCCGCTCGCGTCATAAACCGCCTCTATGCAAAGATCAATTTACCACACTTATATCGTAATGTACTATTACCGCATTCACACTTTTACAGATGACAAGACCTTTTACCTAACGAAGGCTAAGCCTTAAATGCCTTAAATTAATAAATTAAATGTTAATGAATAAGGGGGTTCGTTTTTTTATTATTTACTTATATCAAAATTGTTAATATTTACTTCAGATGATCAAAGGGCTGGCTGCTACTTTGGCCAACGGATCGGCTTGCGACTTTGCCATCAGGCAGCCTTTTGGTACTTAGAGGGAAACTTTAATAACGGAAACCACTGACCATACTGCACTGTCCAGACTGCCGTATTACTGCCTGCCTAATTAAGAAAACAGTTTATTTGAATAATAAAATATCTACGTTAAACTTTTTTTACATAGTTTTTTCACAGTTGGTAAATTTTACAAAAAAATAACTATAACAGTTTTTTTCTCAAACCTTATACTGTGTTCTTAATAACGCGGGCAGCATATAACATAGGATATCGATAATGGAAACCTCCACTTAAAAGTAAAACTCTTCTGTTATGGAAACTAAATACGTTTTGGACAGTTTTAATCATATATGAATACGTGGTGTTGAAATATATTTCTAACATAGTGTATGTTTGTCTACAGGAATTCGCGACCCTCACAAAAGAGTTGAACCAAGCGAGAGAACAGCTGTTCGAGAGAGAAGAAGAAATATCGGAGCTCAAAGCGGAGAGAAACAATACCAGAGTGAGTCGTGCCTATACTATATTATCTATAACTAGCAGCGCTCCGCTGTTTTACTCCCCTAAGTCACTTTTCAGTGGGAATATGGGGATAAAAAGTAGTCTTGCCCCAGGTTTCAATGTATTCGTATACCACGTTTTATCAAATCTATCTAAAGAAGAGCCATTAGCTAGCAAAGTGCAACTATGGGTCACCACATACTGTCGGCGCACAGTAGGTTAGACATTTTTAACTTGTCAACTTATATTAGTACCTATCTTGTTGTAAGAAGGTATAGATTTATGGCGCATAAAAAATCGCCTTTGATGACAAGATGCTGCAACTTTGGAATCTATATAGATAGGAATTTACCCTGTCTGCTCGGTGCACGGTGATGTTCGTTAACTATATGCAATATTTTAGTAAGAAGTTTCTACATCCTCGGTTTTTATGTAAATTAACTAAATTTCCTAATTTCCCAGTTACTCCTAGAACACCTAGAATGCTTAGTATCACGACACGAGCGGTCGCTGCGCATGACAGTGGTCAAGCGGCAAGCGGCCGCGCAATCCGGCGTCTCTTCAGAGGTCGAGGTCTTGAAGGCGTTGAAGAGTCTCTTCGAACATCACAAGGCTTTAGACGAGAAGGTAATATACTCAATTAGGTCCTAAAATTAAATCTGATCCTAAATAAACTCAGCATTGATGATTTAAAACTTACCACTGATAATTAAAAACTCGCTTTTGGTCCTTAAAAACTGATCACTAAAAATTCTCTTCTGATTTCACTACCGACGTCTAAAAACTAGCTTTGTTGTTTAAAAAATGTTAACCAAAAACACGCCTTTTAACAGGTGGCCGAGCTAAAACATACTGAAAAAAAGGCGACTACTAAGTATGCCAGTTACTAAACACATATGTTACTACCTCTATGTTTAACTAGAACAACCATACCTTTCAGCCCAGTTCCATGCATCAGGATTATAATTTCATGAACGTGTGTAAGTTTGATAAAGCGGTGACATGACATTACACATTTGTCTTACAAATACCCCTATATGAACCCCCTTGTGCCAATTCGATGGTTTCTCATTAACTTGATGTATTTCGACAAAGTTCTACCAAGTTGGTTCATTCCATCCTAAGTAGTTGAATAAGGATATGTTTTGGCAAGTATGGGGCGATTACAGAGTGTTTTTTACGACGACCGACGATTGAAATATCGTGAGATGATGGAACTAGGAGAGCTTATTAACACACTGAAAGTATACTGTTTACTGAATAGTTATTGAGTAAAAGCAGGGGTTTTTATACTAATTAAACTAGGTACATATCACGTCACATGACCTTCTAATACAATATTGATTCCTGTGTAACCTTGGCACATCTTCATATTGGTGCAGGTGCAATGCAATATCAAATTACTATATTTACATTATAGTTTTGTCTATAACTTTTACCACTGGTTTCGCTTGCCTGCATTCTTACACTACAATCGACTCATTTAATTTTGAGGCTACGTTCACTCAAAGTTATTCGAACGAGTCACCTGTTTTTTTTAAAATAAACGTCAATAATAGTCGAAATCAGTAACCAATCTATCAGCTAACAATGGCAATTGGGCTTGTTTTAGGGTTCCGTCCCTCAAAAGGTAAAAAAAGGAATACTTATAAGATCACTCTCTTGTCCGTTTATCACCACCAATTGTCTAAGGAGCAGGTGGACCTAGCAAGTTGAAATTTATAGCAGATACTGAGGTCTATATTTAGTAGGATGATTTAAAATGATTTTAGTGTATAAGTAAAGGTTATTGTTTCAGGTTCGGGAAAGATTAAGAGTTGCGTTAGAAAGGAATACGGCGTTAGAAGAGGAATTAGCTTTAACCAAAGAAGAAGTGAGTATGGTCATTGACGTTACATTTACCAACGTAGGGAATTGCACACAGCGCCATCTAGCCCTAAACTAAACATCTAGGCTTGTGTTATAGCGGCCAGAAGACGGATAAAATACATACTTACAGAAACAAGTATCTATAGATCATACCCGCAGTTGGTTGCTGCTCCAAGATCTAGACACACAGATGTTATAGATCTTACTAATGACACTCCTAAACACCATTCAGTGTCGACTAAGATATGTTTAGATCATTGCAGCAGCAAAAAACTAAAAAAATATATAAAAATTAGTAAATTTATTAGAAAAAATCAAAATTTAATTAAAAGCCATAAAAAGTTCTCAAAAAATATTAATAATTGCAAAAATAGATTAGAATTATTAGATAAATTAAGTCTATGCACCTTAGAGTTAGAAAATAATCAGAGGCAACATGCAGCCGACACTCAAAAATTCCAAATTAGGCTTAAACAATTACAAGATTCGCTTGAATCAGTGAATATCATGTACAATAAATCAAAACAAATTATTGGGGAATATTCGATGGCAATGGGGAAACTTATAAACTCAACATCTCAATATGCTGACCGTTTTGATTCAATAACGGACAAAACAACTTTTGTTTGTGACCGCTGCAGCCAGCCAGAGCCAACGGATACACCTGCCTTGTCGAGTGAACGGCTATGTGATGTCTCACAGCCATTGTGTACCTCACCTTATTTAAGTTCACAAATAAATAAAAAAAAAAAAATAATGTTTAGCGATGAAATTGGAATTGATATGGGCTCAAAATTAAATTATTACTCAAATTTGACAATAATGATAGTTTGGTTATATTTATTGGAAATAGGGGAAGTGTTAACAAACAAGACTTGATAAAATATTGTGATACTTTGTGCTCCCTAAACACAGACAACATTGTAATGTTCACACTACCCTACTGTAAAAACTTGCCAGCTGCGGAAAATAACCTTAGATATAATTTAAATTCAACATTGAACACTATATCATGTTATAATAAAAAGTTCAATGTTATTGACTCTAACCCTATTGTTAGTAATAATTATTATTTGACGAAGGGAAAGCACAAGCTTCCGGATTCCATCAAAAGACAGATAGCATCTTCGCTATGTTATTTTTTTAATTTTACAGCCAAAAATTTGGCTAAATACACTGCGCCTTTTACGCAGTTTAATGACATTAATAATATCCAGACTGCGGATAGTTCTCTTTATCCGATTAATTTAAATTAATTATTAAGACAAAAGGGGGACGCTCTTGCAGTAGTTTTGAGACAATAGAGATATCCTCTAGCGCTTTACAAAGTAATAATAATAAGAAAATAAGTTTAGACAACAATATTAGCCAATTATTAATCTCATTATCAAACGAGTCAAATAATAACGATTGCTGGAATAAACGCCCTAAAATAAATAAAGTACAGAAAATTTTTGTAAAAAATATTAACCTTGTGCATCAAAATATATATAATTTAACGGAGGGCAAAATACTAACACTGGAATTGTACATGAACGCTGAGGACATTGACATAGTATGCATAACAGAACACCATCGTCGGGCTCACCAGCTCATGTTCAATTTCAGTGACCACCGGGTTGGTAGCGCATTCTGTAGAGTAAATACGACAAAGGGGGGGTCTCTTATAATATTGAACAAGAAATTAAAATATAAAGAAAGAAAAGATGTCGTGTCTATGTCTGTGGAATGTGTAACGGAAATATCCTGTGTAGAACTGGAGCAATTAATAGTAGTATGTGTGTATAGACGACCTGTTTCTGATAATTTTAAAGACTTTATTGAAATTTTGGATGAAATGTTAACAAAATTAACAAAATCAAAAAAGCAATTGCTTGTATGTGGTGACTTTAATGTAGATTTACTGAAAGCAAGTACCTCTTCCACGAAACTTCTAAATTTGTATAAATCACACAATTTGTCTAACGTGTTTCTGGAGCCTACTAGAACCACTGACACTACAGCAACATGTATTGATAATATTTATATAACTGATAATATAACCACGATTAGCAAATCTATCATTAACAAATTAGAATCGGACCATAGTGGTCAGTTTGTCAGCTTTACTATCGTCACAAAATCAATACCAAAAAGGAAAATAAAGTACGTACCGGTGACTGCTGCTCGTCTGGAGGAACTTAGATTGAATTTAGCTAAAGTTTTACCGTTTCTGCCTTGTGATACGGATCCAAATGTATTATATAATAACTTTTTTTCGGTTCTTAATAACCAATTTCAATCTATTTTTACGTCCAGATCTAAAATGGTCTCCGACAAACGCGAATTTAGTGGCTGGGCATCGGTTGGCATTCATCGAAGTAGACATAAACTATATGAGTTATACGCGGAAAGACAGGTTAATACATCAGAGGAGTTTGGAGCTTACGTTAAAAACTACTCAAAGATATTTAAAAGAGTATGTATATTGGCAAAATCACTCTCCATTAAATCTGTGATAAAAACTAGTGTTGATAAAATTAAAGCTACATGGAAAGTAATTAATGCTGAAACAGGGAGAGTCGCAGCCAAAAACACCGAGTTTAAATTAAGTATTAATGGAAATATAACTAATAATGATCAAGATACCGCTAATGAATTTGAGAATTTTTTGAGCAATGTAGCTATTACTTTGACGAAGGCTTTAAACTCTTCTACCCCCATTGCAGAAGGTTTATTAAAAACCAATGTACCGAATTGTAATAAAATATTTAAATTCCAATATGTTAAAAATCATGACATTATTGTAGTGCTTAAGCAAATAAATCTTAAAAAAACTAAAGATCTATGGGGGATCTCCGTTCCGATTGTTAAATCAGTTATCGAACTGCTTATACCGGAACTTGTCATTGTATTTAATAGATGTATAGATTGTGGTGTGTTTCCTGATTTAATGAAATTGAGTAAAGTAATTCCACTGTTTAAATCCGGTAGTACCTCAGACCCCTCCAATTTTAGACCAATATCAGTACTACCTACGCTTAGTAAAATTTTTGAAAAACTTATTTTAAAGCAACTACTTAAACATTTTCATGATAATAATATCTTACATAATAAACAGTTCGGCTTTAGTAAGGGGCGCTCGACCACTGATGCGGGTATAGCGTTAATTAAAAACATATTTGATGCTTGGGAGGAGTCGCATGATGCGTATGGCATATTCTGTGACTTATCCAAGGCATTTGATTGCGTTCAACATAATACATTGATCATGAAGCTACACCACTACGGTATTAGGGACAGCGCCCTGGATCTTATCTCTTCTTATTTGAGCGGTAGAGTCCAGAGTGTTGATGTTAACGGAAAACGATCCCCCGGATCTGCGATAGCAATGGGGGTTCCTCAAGGATCCATATTAGGACCTTTCCTGTTCTTAGTTTATATAAATGACTTACCTTACCTTGTAAGGGACAACCATGGGATAGTGTTGTTCGCAGATGACACCTCCTTGGTGTTCAAGGTTAAAAGGCGTCAGTCGAACGTTGACGATGTGAACAATGCTCTCTCTAGAATAGTTGATTGGTTCAATTCCAATAATTTATTACTGAATGGATCCAAAACTAAATTAATTCGGTTCACACTTCCAAATGTAAAACAAGTCAAAACTGTTGTAAAAATTAATGACGAGGAAGTTGAATTAGTCAGTAAGGCTGTCTTTCTAGGTATAACTTTAGATCCTAAGCTTCAGTGGGGCCCGCATGTGGAAGCATTGTCCAATAGACTTAGTTCTGCCGCTTACGCCGTTAAGAAAATTCGCGAATATACGGATATTGAGACTGCTCGCCTAGTCTATTTCAGCTACTTCCACAGTGTCATGTCGTACGGCATCCTACTGTGGGGGTGTGCTGCGGATATTGATGCTATTTTCATTTTGCAAAAGAGAGCTGTCCGAGCTATCTACAGGATGGGCCCCAGGGAATCACTTAGGGAAAAATTTAAAGAGATCAATATATTAACGCTCTATTCTCAATATATTTACGAAAACTTGCTATACGTTCACAAAAATCCTGATATTTTTCGTAAAAATAGCGATATTCATAATTTCAACTTAAGAAATAAGGATGAACTGACCGTGCCCGGTAGTAGGCTCCGGAAAATAAACAGGTCGTTTAATAATACATGTGCGCTCTATTATAATAAATTACCTAAAGATGTATATGATATGTCCATTAACAGGTTCAAAACTTTTATAAAGCATAAATTGTGCAGTAAGGCGTACTATGATACTTCGTCTTACCTTAATGATAACAACCCTTGGACGTGACTTTAATTGCTCTATTTCAAATAATACTTTTAAATAATTGTAATATTGACCTTTGTGAGCGTGATCACATGAAAAAAAAAACCCCATGAGTTTCTTGTGCCTTCTTCTCATTGGTGGGCGCGTTCCGAAGGCACACATCCTAACTTAGTTTTTAAGACGTGTCTATGTGATCTTATACCTAGGTATTAAGCATTGAAAGGAATAAAGATTTTTGACTTTGACTTTGACTTTGACATACAAATATTTGTTCCATTGTAAGAGTTCTGCATGGCAGGCAGGGGGCGGCGTCGTCTATATCACAATACTATAAGTGTCGAAGCTGTTCGATTGCCTAGAAGATGCAGATCGCACCAAATTACTAGAACCAAAACGGCATGTATTTTCTTAAACAAATGTACATGCAGTACAAGAGGTACTGGTTTCTATCTAAGTATTATTTTCGTGGTTCTAGTTATTTGATAGGATTTATTCACTTGCAAACTTAAAGAGCCCAAAATAACGTTCTCAAAATGGCTCTCAAAATAAATGATCAAACACAGCCTGATTTTATCTTAAATTAGCTCATTTCTCATCAAAAAATATATCAATAATAAATTATTTTGTTCTCCAATCTTCTTTTAAACGTCAATTTCCTTTGGGAACAATGGATATTTTTCATTGCCAAATAAATTTACTAAATTATCTTTGTTGCGAACGCAGACTTTTCGATCGGGTGATATCTTTTATTTAAGTTTTGGCTTGGCACGATTTGTCAGCTATGATGGCCAGTAGTAAGTAAAAGCGTCTAAATTAAGCATTTAAACTGTCACAACACGCCATGTTTATTCACTATCTCCAACCGTTCTATTTTTCAAGATGTTCACTTTTTATGGTTTCGTACTACTTAGAGGAAAAAAGGTACCCTAATAAGATTACTGAATTGTCCGTCTGTCTTTCTGTCATTCTTTTTGGTTTACTTTAAAATTATATGAAAATAAAAAGGAGACAATAAATTAAAGAAAAAAAATCGGTGAAGCTGAATAGCTGAACGCAGCCGCAGTGGAGTTCGTTAAAAGTCATATTTCAGGTCAAGTTGAAACATACAGATATAGTTTGATGAGCTACCTGTTCATTCTTTCTACATCCGTTACACGTTAAGACACTTTTATGACGTTACATTCTTTACATTTTGTTTTTCCAACTGCCCTTCTACTCCTCTGACCTATTTCTCAGCAACTCGTGTCGGGTGATTTAAAATCTATAGTCTAACTCCACCATTATTGTTACAATATTATTAGAGCACAATAATTCCAATAAGTAGGTATTGTTAGAAGGAATTTTCTTTTACTTTTATATATCTTGATTGACAATTATCTATCTTATTTAGGTTGACACGGAGATGTTATGTCAATTTATTTCTCATTTGGAAATATTTCTTTATTTATTTATTGTATTTCTGACGTTGAAAGTAATTAGGTGCCGTAGGATATAAGTTTCTACCAAACTTTCTATCTTCACAAAAAATGGCAAGTCATTCTCGTGTTTTGTTTTATTTGACTTGTGTGATAAGTTAAATTGAATAAAAAAGTTGATTTGTAGTGTAGTACACATTGTACTGTACATGTGTAGAACATGAAACTTAAATGTCATGTGACATTTCTCGTTAACCTAAAAACAACACCAGGGTACGGCCGAGGTTTCGTGACAGGTTTAGCTTAGTTACACAAAACAATTGAAGAATGGAAGATGAATGAAAGATAGAGGAAATAATAAATTGATGCAAAGATTATAACCACTGGCTATATGTATTGCGAAGCTTTTATGTCTATTTCGGACCACAGCTTAAGCTATAGAAATGATATCAGCGACCGACTAGAGCAATGGTATGATAGGTTATTGATTTTGAAGCATTAGAAGGCTATTAATTATTTATTAAATCGCATTATTTCAGTTACAAAACGTAAAACAATCGACGGGTCAAGACGGCGACAAACCGAAGGAAAACGGTCAAGTTTCGACCGGATCTCCGGAACAGAATGGTGAACAACCAGTCAAGGTACTTTCAACCTTATTACTATCAGTATTAGAGTGCACTGGGCGGGGACGCACCGCACTGAGTTTTGGGTAAAGGGTATTACAGTTAGTAATTCGCATAATCTGGAATTGATTTTTGGTTCATCTTTTTTCGGACTAATAGACAGACAAAAATATTCTGTCACGTGATGTTCTAAAGTGTCGAATTCCCAAAAAAATTGAAAAAGCTTTTTTATCTTCGAAACGTGACACGTTAGGACAATATGCGACAGAATATTTTTGTTCGAATAAATATACTAACTTAATTCAAAAAACTTTTTTCGTGCAACTAAAAAAATCAAGATCAGAATATGCCAACGCCCATAGATATAACGTGATGTTATTTTGGTCTCAATTTTTCGCTATAATATCGCTATTTTAAAACTGTTTTGTGTTTTGTCGTTGTATAGTGATACAACGACAAAACACAAAACAGTTTTAAAACAATTATAAATGTATAGACAAGCTTTGTGTTTGACTGTGCTGTAGATAGAGACGAATTAAGGACGGAAAATACTGGGGGGGAGCTAAGAAGCAGCGTCCATATAATTAAATTTCTTAATCCGCCTCAGACGTTAATTCAAAGCTGTTTTTACCGCTATATTAAAATCTTTTTTTAATTACAGTGGTGTGTGTTGATGAAATAATACGTCTTTACTTTCAATAATGAGCGATAACCTATTTGTACAATATTTAGTTAATAAGCTTTGCGTTTTTGATGTTTTTAATCTTTCTCGTGTGTTGTACAAATAAAGTGTTTGTAGCAATAGTGAAATTCTCTAAATAAATATTTTCACTACTAATTGAATTTTTCATCCAGCATTTCAATCATTATATTAATAGCTATTGTAAGTACAGACGTATTAAAATAATGCTTAGTGTGTCTCACAGGGTCGTACCTAGTTACTACAGTTTTTAATAAATAAATATAGTAAAAAATTGCACAGTATTATGGTGGCCAGATACTTTTCTTTTCATATTTATTCTGCATAAAGAAATACTCTGAACTGGAAACAAATATTTCTAGAACATACAAATGTTTTTAAGGCAAAAATCGATTCCGCCGTAACTTTCTGCGTCGCAGGCGGGGTGCTCGCACACTGCGCTACAGAGATCGCGAAACTTTTTCTAGTTTTCTTTGGGGGAACAACGCCCCTATGTTTTCGTCCTAGCTACGGCCCTGTACTTAGTGTATTTTCAGTTGATTTGATTGTTTTGTTTGATGGTGGACGCAGGAACAAAGTAGTGTAACGAACGGCGAGTCGGATACAAGTCGGAAACTGACAGAACTACAAAACACTGTCGCCAAACAGGTTAGACTATATCTCGCTGCGCATACGCATCTCAACCCGGTCGATTACATCTCGCTATAGCGATACCTTTCTATTGCAATGTACATTTTGGGAAAAAATACTTGAGATATTTTATTGATATTATTCATCAATTTTTTGCACATTGTATTCAAATATGTCAGTAACATAAGCGAAGATCTTTTGATTTCTGAAACTCAATTCTTTTTTCGTAGAACAAAAGTTATATATAAGTAGTTCTACCAGAAACTTAGAAACTTCTGGTCAATAAAATGGTGGGTTTTGATATGCTATATTTTGTACATTTGACAGCAATCGATAACCCAAAACATGGGCCAAAAAATTACGAATCGGTCGTAGTAGATCTTTTCAAAATCTTAGAATAGAGAGCATCCTTTGGATATATTTCCTCATTAGTTTCTACCTATAATCGTGTCCAAAGCAATAGATAGCGATCGCTTATACGATTCGTAATCAACCACAGGCTCCATATAACATAGCCTGATCGCCATCGCACTATCGTGTCGCCATCTATAAACAAAAAATATTATTATTTATTTAATTAATATTATATTTATATTTAATAATTGTCATTTAATTAGAAATACATTGCACACTAAACAATATTGTAGCCATGTATTTACAGAGTACTTATTCATACATTTATGCAAAAAACATATTTGTAAACGTATTTAAGTATTAATGTTCTTAAGTAATATAAAATATAGTCATCGTAATCATAAAGGTAAGACTTGCATGGTATTTTAGAATAATCTGTGTATTTATTCGCTTTTTGTAAAATATTAGTTACTAAATCTAAGTTTAACAAGATCATCACATAATATCTTGAAATAGACAAACAACATAGGCACACACATCACGCTGATTAACATTTAAACTTTAAACACAACTTATGACTCACATACATTCACTAACATTATATTTATATTAATTAAATACATTTAAATAAATTCGACCTAACCTTGTTATACTAAATGATATTCGCAAAAAATTTGCTCTTTTCAATTTGTTTCGATTTCACGAAACAATTTTCCTAAGATTTCTCTGTCTCCGAGGCTTCCCCGGGTGTACTGCCTTGCGGCTAAATAACCTAAATAAAAAATATAAAAATATATTGTCAACAGATCTGAGGTAAATTCTTTAGGGGGCCAGTTCCCAACAGAACTCCTTTAAAAGTATAAATCTAAACAGAACTGAGCTTCTTTATGTTCCCAGTTACCATAGCAACGGTACTTTTCTAAAAGTGGTATACGTCCACAGTCAGCAGATCTGAGTTAAGATTATTTAGGTGATCAGTTTCCATTTCAACAGAACTTCTCTAAAAGAACAGAGCTGAATTCTTTAAGTTACCAGTTACGAAGGCAAAGGCACTCTAATAAAAGTGTATAATATGTTTACAGTCAGCAGAACTGAGCTCGTGGCAGCGGCGAGTGGCGGAACTTAACAACAAGGTGACGGAGTTAGAGGAGCGGCTGTCGAAGGGAGAGAAGGAACTCGCCAAGAAGCAGGATGAGTGCGCCAAGCTGCAGCGGGATCTGAGGGAGAACGTCGCGCAGAAGGAGGACCAGGTAGGAGGAACTGATGAGTATTTGCTAATAATAACAAGGTAATGGAACTGGAGTAGAGAGCTTCAAAGGTAGAGTAGGAACTCGCCATGAAACAGAAGGAGTGCGCCAAGCTGTAGCAGAATTTGAGGAAGTCGAGCAGATTTAGTTATCAGGTGAGATTATAACTAACACAACTCAACAACAACAAACTCAAAGTGAAGGAACTGGAGGAACGTGCATCAAAGGAAGAGAAGAAACTTGCAAAGCTGCAACGGGATCTAAGGAGAAATTTCATGCAGATGGAGAATTAGTTGACATGGATGAAATTAATGAATATAAGCCAAGCTGCAGCGGTACCTGAGGTTATAGATTATGTTACATTACAACCATAGTATCATAAAATAAAGTGTTTCTTGAATGTGACCTTTTCCGTGTATTCCAGGAGGAGCGGATAGCAACTCTAGAGAAGAGATACCTGAACGCTCAACGCGAGTCCACTTCACTGCACGACCTTAACGAGAAGCTGGAGCAAGAGTTGCAGCACAAACAGGCGCAGCTTAAGGTAGCTATCAACCTTATTTTTAGGATGTTAGAGCTCATTTTTTAAATGAATTTTGGAGACACGATTAGAGGAACAAACAAGCAGCGGTAGCTATGAACTTTATTGTTAGAGAGTCAAAGCGGATTTTAGTGACACAAGATTTACAACACACACAATTTAAGGTACCAAGTGTTAGAGTTGATTTTTAATTCAAGAGATTACTACATTTTGCCATAGTTTTCATTATCTGATAAAACTTAGCCGTAAAGGATCAGGTATATTAGATAAGCTACAACATCATCTAGAGCTATTTGGTGTTTTAAACTTTTGTACAAGTAAAATTACTTTGACGTTTCTGCTGAATTAAACCAGCTGTGGTCAATCTCACCTAGATGGTGTTGATGAATATTTGACTAATGTTTGACTAAACTTTGTCTGTAACCTACGTTACAGACAAAGTTAATTGACACCACATTAAACCTCATTGTTATTATAACAAAACAGCTTAACATTTTCATCTAATTATACAAAAAGGCTTAGACAGACCGGACTCATAAATTCGAAAGCAGACAACATTATTTTTGATCATTTAATTTAAAGGCAAATAGAATACGTTTACCGTACATTTTCAAGGCGGTTTGAAGACAGACGGTTTTTGGATAGCTTTAATTTAATGGTGATTTAAAGCCCCTTGGTATTGGGTAGTTCAATCTAAAAGTAAAGTTGAGCTTCAAGCACGGAGTTTCAAACAACATTCAACCTTTTTTGTTTGAAAGACCTTATAAACCTCTTATAAAGAAGGACTGGCTTTATCTACAGAAAGTGCAAGCAAACTTTAAAAGATTTATGTCAATAAAATTGCTACTTTTGATAGCGTTGCACATGTGTAGCGCATATTTTTTACCGTTTGACAGCCATTGACAACACAAAAACAATAAGTCAAATCCAAAGTCATTTTTTATTTATTTATTATTTGGATGTATAGGTACAGTTTAAACAAAGATCACATAGAAACGTCTTAATAAGGCGAATCGGTTGTCACAATAGGCTGGTTTGGTTTTATTCTTCATTGAGCTTAACACGTACAATTTTTTGTTGCCTTCAACTGATCGAATATTGTGTAGTCTAGCTTCGATCTGAACTTAACACTGGCACTGACATGACATCTCATTACCACATGTACATAATGTTCAGCTTCAAGAAGAGAAGACGGCAGCTATTGAAGAGAAGTTAGAACTGTCCACACAGAAGTTGGCGCAGATGTCCTCGCTGCCGGAGATGGAGGAACAGCTTAAGGCTAGGATGGAGGCGCTCAGTCAGGTACTGCCTTACTATTTAATGGATTAGATTTGCTTCTTTATGTTGTTTTTGTTTAGGTTTACTTAAGTTGTTGTTTTTTTTTGATATCTGCTCAGAAATCTATAGATTCTTCTAAGGTGATGTCGTATCGGGCGCACCAAATTCATGCTTCTCGCTTGTCATAACATTCTTAAACCACTTGTTACTGTATATTGTAAAACGCTCCTGGCACATGCATTAGGGACTTGTCTATATGTAATAAAACTATTAATTTATGCTTATCTTACGTGCTTGTGTGCCAGTCTTTTAAATCTGGTTTTAACCGACTTAAGAAAAAAAGGAGGTTGTCAATTCGACTTTTAATATTATTTATATTTGGGCATAACCTTTGTGTATATGAATCGATTTGTTTAAAAGGAAATACTCAAAAGAAGTCCCATTTTCCGCATTAGAAATGATTGATGTCGGTTGTAAACATTAGTTTAACAGCCGATTTTGTGTTTGCAGTTACTATTTTGTTATTATATTTGGTTTGAATGTTGTGTGGTGGTCCATATCGGCTGATGAAGTATTCAGTGTTATTCATCGTCAGTCTGTCGTTGGGCAGGCGCAGGAGCGGCACGGCTCGGCCGAGGACCGCATCCAGCGGCTCGAAGCCTCTGTCGAAGAGAAGAACGCTGAGTTGATGAGGCTCAACCAACGACTGAGGATGAACGAGGAACATAATACAAGACTGTCTGCTACTGTTGATAAACTGCTTTCAGAATCTAACGACAGGTAATCTTTAGTATACCTTATTTCTTAATCGTACTAATGTTGTAAGCTAGCTGCGGCCCGTGGTTTCGGCCCGCATAAGTCCTAAACACAAGGAAATATCAGGAGAAATAAATAGTATATATGGTAATCCAGGTATCCAGCTAACTACATATCGAGTTATAGAAATCGATCTTGTAGTTTTTGCGTGAAACACAAATTTTTAATTTTATGAAATTAGTAGGATACTTATCAAAATGTGTGTATGTTTCTTACCTCTTCACGCAAAAACTTGAGAACTGATTGCGATAATCAGTATGGAGATGGCTAGAGTCCTAGAATATTCTACTTTTTATACCGATGTTCTTACGCATTGTGCTCGCGCATCATCGACTGAGTACCTGCTTGGTGTCTGAACAAAACTAAAACGAAACTAGCATTTAACTGGCATTTAGCTAGCATTTAACTAGGATTTGTAGCTGTTAGAAACGAAACGTCAATGGAATGGAACGAAAAAAACACGTGAAAGCCGTTAAAATCGTTTTACCTTGAGTTCCAATCTATAGAGCCATATTCCTTGATATCTTCCAGGTTACAAGTGCACCTAAAAGAAAGAATGCACGCGTTAGACGAAAAGAACGCCCTCACACAGGAGTTGGAGAAGACGAGGAAGTATGCAGACGAACTGCTCGCTGAGAAACAGGACATTTTGAAGGAGTTGGCCAAGTGGAGGATGGAGACTGAACAGGTATTACATAGACTTGATAATTTACCAGCTTTTATTAAAATAATGTATAGGTCAGCGGTTGACCACTATCTCACCTCATAGTAAGTGACAATGAGGTCTAAGATGTAGCGCGTCTAGAAGATACCTATTCATTCGTGACTTGAAGACACACATATTGTACACGTCTGCAAAGACAGATTCAGGCAACTGATTTCATTCACTCCCGGTGCAGTAAACCGCTTAGTGAACGCCTGGGACTGGTAGCGCTATGTACTGGTTTACCAGTTCAAATCCGACCAGGGAGACTTGTCTTAGAAAGCATTGCAATTTCTAATATGACTTAATTGTTCGTTTCAGTTAAAACGTCAAATGTTAGAACAAGAGATAGCGTTCAACATTCAACAAACGGACGCGTTGACGCGGTCACTATCACCGGGCGCTGTCAGCCAACAACCTCCACCGTCGCTGTTCCAGGCTAAGGTATTACAGGCTCATTACATATTACATCATTCTTATGTTAACTGTATATTTTACTAATAAACACGTTACAAAACTGAATGGAAAAAATAATAATAGGTATTAAAAATCCAAATAAGTTTCCCTAGGTCCAAAAGGCTCGCTGCATTGCCTCTTCGGATGGCAATGCCGATCCGTTGGCCACCTGAAGAGCGAGCCCTTTTGGTCACCTGAAGAGCCAGCCCTTTTGGTCACCTGAAGAGCCAGCCCTTTCACCTGAAGAGCCAGCCATTATTCTTTTTGCCCTTTACTCACTATGCCAGCACAATATGTCATCTCTCTCCACTCCACTGTCTTTTCCCCTCAAATCCTGCAATGCAAGCTTTCCACCTTTCCTTCGGCCGTCCTCTCGCCCTATGACCATTTCCAAGTTTTGTACTCTTCTGGTAGCATGACATCGAGGAAACCCATTATCCGGGGGAGCTGGAAGCGTCTGCTCGTTCCTTAACTTTTCCACATAACGATATTGTTCTTCTAAGTGTTGCCACTTAGTGTTGAATAGTGCTCTTCCAAAGACCTCCCTTCAAGTTGAGACGGTCTAAGAAGGCAGAGAATCAAACGTAATTTGCGCGACGCGAATATAATTTTCCTTGCTGCATGTGTCGCGATCGATTGTGCTTTCAAATCAACAGTCAAGTCACTAATGATATTTTAACGCGCCACCTAAACCGCAGGCGCTGTGGGGAATGTCTTGTAATATTTGTAACCAGGGGTGTGATAGAACAGCTATATTAGTGATATTAGAGTGATATATTCCAGCTGGACGGGTCGTGGGAGAAGCTGCAACAGGCGCACGTGTTGGCCAACGTACAACAACAGTATGATGTCTCCAGCGATGCCGAGGTACCACTATACATACATACTTCCATTACATCATTTATTATTGTCTGATTAATCTTATTAATTTTAAGTACGTAAGCATGCACTATTCGATCGACTTGAACTCCGATCGATCGCGAGTTCAAGTCTGGCAACAGTACAATACAATTTTCGGATTTTCGACTTTTATGCAACGAACTAAAGTTGCTACAAAAACTATATTATATCATTCAATATCAGTTTTTTGAGAAAATGAATAACTACATTTACGTGCTCCAGTCGGGCACGGATATCATTTTTATCACGTAAGCTGTGGTCTGAAATACATAAAATAATTTAAAAAAAATAACATTTTTAGTATACTACGTTCACTATTTCGGACCGGGAGATGTAATCATTAGCACTGTAAACGCCCAATCATCAAATTCGGCCCCAATATTCGGCAGCCTTCATATTGACTTAAAATTATAGAAAGATTATCCGCAACCGACTGTAGCGAGCAAATATAAATATAGATTTCTCCCCTTATCCATAAATGTGTTTAGCACTAAGGTTAAATTAAAAAACTTAACAGTTTATTCCTTCATTAGCTGTTGCCCGCAACTCCGTACGCGTGGTTTTTTGTTTTATATACTTAAACCTTCTTCTTGAATTTCTATTTAAGCATTCATAGGGACAGACAACGGGGAGCGATTTTGTTTTATTTATACTATGTAGTGATAATTCTTTTGTATAAATTACAGAACGACGAGTCAGACGGTGGTGTTGAAGGCGGTCACACCGACGCCGCCGCCCTCGCGCTGATGCTGCAGGAACAGCTGGACGCCATCAACACGGAGATCAGGCTGATACAGGAGGAGAAGCAGAGCACTGAAGCCAGGGCAGAGGAACTTGAGTCAAGGGTAAATATATGGAAATTATAAAATATATCTGCTACCACAGATCTCTGGTAACTTTGACAGGACAATGGTAGTCAGTGTAAAGGACAATTTAACCTCTGGTGGATAGCGATCACAGCCAATGATAATGAGCTTTTTAACTAATCTAGATAATTTATGTCAATGCTGTTCAGGACTTGCATTAGATGGAATAGGCTTAAACAACTTCAAAAATAACGCTGGCAATTCCCACAATAAGGTCGCCTAAGGTAGTTCTAAAGATATTCCACTGGGCAGGTATTTCGGCATTCCTTAGTAATCTATCTTGTAAGATTCGGAAAAAACGAACTAGCGCCATCTGTGCTCGTTCATTTTCGATATGATATTAAAGTTCTCTTACAATCCGCAAATGTATAACGATAGAATGTACCCACAATGCATTTTACCAGCGATCCTGCTGGCTTATTTCTTCTATCAAAATACTCGGTCAATAGCGGTTTAGAGTTTAAGCCGGCTGTTTCTAGCTCTAGCTGTTTGGACTGTGTTTCAATAGACTGTTTCTATCTCTAGCGGTTTAGACTAAGTTTGAATCGAGTTTAAGAGTAGAAAAGTAAGCAGTTTAAGTAAAAGCAGACGTACTCTGTGACGCAGGTTGGCAGCTACGAGCACATGAACGTGGTCCCGCGAGGGCCGGGCGGCGGCGGCGCGCGGGGGGAGTCGCCCCCGCCGGCCGCCTCGCCCAGCCGCCCGCATCCACACTCGCATCCTCACCAACACCCGCATCTCACGTCTATCAACAAGTATCATACGGTCAGTAACTATAATATTTATATCTTAAACATATTTCAATGATAGATACTCAATTAGCTTTTTTTAGGGTATTCAATTTCATTTATTCAGAAATAGAGTATGGATTATACAAATGTCATAATAAATTGATGAAGTCCTATTACCTACTTTAGGTATATGAATATAGGGTATTACAGGGATTCACTGTCTGTCTCTGTGTCACCGGGCTGTATCTCATGAACCGCGATAGCTAGACCGTTGAAATAATCACAGGTTATGTATTTCTGTTGCCGCTATAACAACAAATACTGAAAGTAGAATATAATGGTACGGGACCCTTTGTGCGCGAGTCCGACTCGCACTTGGCCGGTTTTTTTAAACTAGTTCCAAATCACTTTGTAGATGGCGGGCTATGAAGTCAAGCGCAAAAATATAAGCCAATTTAAGCCGAGTATCCATCATTTCAATTAAACTCGATTTTAGCTCTCTGTCAAATATGTATGGACTAAATATAGATTTAATGAAATTTGCTACAAAGTGCCCCTAGTTCCTGTACAATTTATATCTAAAAAATAAGGTACCTGCGGGTAATAATAACCGCCTGCCACTTTAATTCAAAACTAAATATTTCATTAAAATAGGGAATATAATTAAAAACAGGTCATTAGATAATCATTTGCTTATTGTCAATCTAAAAAACAATTCATTTGTTTATTTTCTTTTTGTTTTGCCACTAATATCCAAGGTTTTAATAACCTTTTAGTGGTCCTAATAACCCCCAGCTACCTTATCATCATCCCATCAACTTGTTTGTTGTCCAATCCTCTATCTCTTTTTATATGTACATAAATAAGTAAGTACAATGTAATCGATGTATGTAAGTGTAGTACCTATGTGTGTGTGACGCCCCAGGCGCCCGCGTCGATGTCCCCGGCGCACCACTACCGCACGCCACCCTCCGCGGGCAGCCTTCCCTCCAGTCAGGTACATATCCTGGACGCACTCTCTTATATCCCAGTGTTACACTGTTTTATGCACAATCAGGTAACAAAAGTGGAGACCCACTGTAGAGTTTTTGAATTGCTATTATTTTAGTATTAATAGTTTGATTATATATTTCAAAATCATGACGCTATTTTATTAATTTTATCCATTCTTTTGTGTGATTTTTCAAAATATTTTATTTAGACACTCTACCTTTCACCTTCTTTAATTCTTGCGTCCAAAGGTTCCCGGAAGAGGCCGCTCTTTGTGCCTTCTAGATTTAAGTTTAGGTTTATTGTTGTTGTTAATTCGTATTAAGGTGTGTGTATTAAAGAATTTATCTATCATGTGGCTCCATCTGAAACGGGACTTAAGCCCTGAATAAATTTTAATTATAGCATTTTTTACCTCTACACTAGGTCTCTACTTTTGTTACCTGATTGTTCTACTGTGTGTGAGCTTGCTCTTGTGTTCCTTTTTGTTGAGCAACGTATCCGGGGAAGAATGTGGTAACAATCGTACATTACTTTTTGCATAAACTCTAATGTCCTAAACTTACAAGGCATAACGTTTTAGGCATAAACTACTTTGGCATAATAACTTTTTGTCATAATTGTTTTTCGTATAATATGATTTGACATTCCGTTATGTACGACTTGCAATCTGTTCGAAATGTTTCTGGCTGTATAGAAGCTAAGAATGTGCCACAAATAGCAACAAGTGGTCAGAAATGTTGTAGAATGTAACCCTAATGTTGCCATGATGCAAATTGTTGCTCAACAAAATGTAATTGCAACGCTATGCACCATACAACGCGACACAAGGCACACGTTTTGATGTTTTCACGTATTATTTGAAGTTTATAATGCTTTTATATTTAGTATGTATGTACATATGTTATTAAATTATATACAAAGATAAGAATGCTTTTAAATTGTAAATAAAGATTAATCTTTAATTAATTATCAATAAACGGTATATCCCAAACTTATATTAAACCTAAGAAATTGAAAACTTTTTCTTAAATCCCAACCATGACCTTTGCTTAACCGTAACGGTGCTTTAAACCTGTGATCTATAATCTATATGGGCCACACGCTACTCTACAAATAATCAAATAACCTAAAATCACAACCCCTTTTTTGTAAATACATACGTAAATGAATATCCGTGTTGGAAGCTGTAGTTTCTCAGCTCTATGAGCGTATGTCGTATATAACATGAGCTTCAATTTCAACCTAGTGGCGTGTGTGGCCCATACAGCTCAGCAGTATATAGCACCGCTGCGGTTAAGCAACGACCGAGGACATTGGATTTTAATAAATTGTTTTCAATTTCTTAATAGTTCATTACGATATAAGTGTGGTAAATTGATCTTTGCATAGAGGCGGTTTATGACGCGCGAGCGGCAGCGAGTTTGTTAAGAAGCCAATATGCAAAGATCAATTCCACCCGTATATCGTACGACGTTTTTTATCACAGTTGCGAATAAAAGAAAAGACATGAAAGGAAAACAAAATAATAATTAACAAAATATTTGTGATAAGTCTATGTTTACATTTTTTTATGGCAATATTTTTTTGTTAATTATGCTCCAGGCTAAAGGCTTTTAACCTATACAGCCTCGTCTGACATACAATATTTTTTAGGGTTTTTTCTATTTGTTTTTGCGTCGGGGGTTAAGAACAAAATACAATGGTACGGAAAAACAATATATTTAAGTAAAGAAAAAACAAAAAATAAACATAACTCAATTTTTAATCGTTTTCTAAGTCATTATCACGTAAAATTTTCGTTCGTAAACCGACTTTAGAGACAAACATTTTTGGGAGCTAAAAAACTCTTTAGTACCTACCTTTTTTATACATCAAAACAGTATAACCCAGATAAATTAAGAATGTTTCACCTACCTAACATGTAATTAGCAGTAAGATACGTATTTAACTTATCGGGATAACTTTATAGCACTAGGTTGGTAATGTAAAAACACGCGTGCATAATATGTTGGATTATGAGCCTAAAAGCCGTTGAATAAGATCCACTTTATGAGCAACTGTGATAAAAAAATAATTATGATAATATTTATCCGATATTGTGTAGTTATCACATATTTATAGTCAATAGATTTTATTTAATATTTATTGTGCCAAATATATTATAAAACTGCTGATATTATGTAAACACATTATTATGTAAATATATTATGTATCTAAACACTCATGTATGTATTATAGCCTCAGCCTACGCACTGCTTTCAGTCCACAAATACAGTACATCTGCCACGAGTTGCTTACACTCGACGGAAACAATACTTTAAAACTAGAACGCGGACGGGAGATACGCGAGTCGCTACAGTGTTTTCTTAAAATAGTATATCTGTCTTTATCGCATTTATTTGAGCGAATGCTACACGAAATTAAACTGATACTGTTTTAAGCTACTCATTGCGGTATTTTTGATCAAGTGCATAACAACTTGTGGTAAGGCCTTAGGCTGACTTTTGTTATAATCACTTATTTGACGGACGATAATTTTTAAACGGTTAAAACTTTTATTCTGACAAAAGTAAATCTAAAATACATTGCTTACTGCAATATTATTTATTTATTTATTTATAACATACCTATGTAAGTGTAGCCAAAAATAAAGTGATTACATCGCCTTATAAGCTTTATTGTAAATCGTATTAATGCCTATAATATACATATATAGAACTTATTAAACTTCAGCGTATTTAAAATAAGATACAATGTTGTAATTGGTAATAGTGTAGTTATTTAAGTAATGAGTATCATGATAAATAAATTATCATAATATTTTTAAGTAGGTAATTAGTTAATTACTTAGTTCATAACATTTATTGTATTTTATTTACAAAATTGCTACTCTACTCAGTTGATAATTTAATGCTCAAAAGGTAGGAAAATATAATTAGTGCTTCTTAAATAACGTCGGTTTTAATTTGGTTTAGTGGTTTTTAAGTAGATGGAAAAATGGGAGCGAAAAAATTAATTTATTCTCAAAGTAGGCAGTAAAGAAAATTAGTTTGGGAGCCCCTGGTTTACAGTCTAACAAAGAAGTTAAATCAGCCACAACGTCTTTTGTAACTGAAATTTCAACCCAATTTAACCCGGTGTTCGTTTTCAAGCATCATTTAAGTATTAACAATATTCTCATTAAGATATAATACGTGTTATAGATGCAGTTATGCGACGATGGTCCCGGAGGACCCGGGGCTCCGTGCGAGGGGGCAGAGTCCCCTCTGACGGCGCGGTCGTTGCGGCTTGAGCGAGCTGCACGAGCGATACACGCCGAGCGGGACCGGTTGAGGGGGCACTATCAGACGCCTTATGACTCGTAAGTTGCTTGCTGTACTTGTACTAATCCCGTGGGAATATTGAGATAATTTGTTGATTCAGGTCTATAGCTATCTAGATAGATAGATAAACACTTCATTGCATTATAAAAACAAAACACAAACAAAAAATCAACTGTCTAGCTATCACGGTTCATGAGATACAGCCTGGTGACAGACGGACAGTGGTATCTTAGTAATAACTTTTTAACCCTTTGATAAACTTACATATGAAATACTAAAACAGTAAAACAACAGAGTAACAAACATTTATACATAGTAACACACAAACTTTTACTTATATTATTGTTGCATCACCTCTCGGTTTCACCCACGTAACTCCCAATCCCGTAGGAATATCGGGAAGAAAAGTAGTTTCATCATAATCGGTCCAGTAGTTTCGGAGCCTATTCAATGCTTAGGCATTTAAATGGTATTTAGTTTTAAGTTTTCGTTTACAATAGTGTAACGGTTGGTCCTATATATAGATAAATAAACATTAATACTTAAAAGTCGATTAATCTAAAATGACTAACACAATATCTTCCTTTGACGCTGCCAGGAGTTCGATGATGTCCGGAAGCCTTGCCAGGATCCCAATACACAGGTTCCCAACTTTAACACCTAGACTAAGACCACCGAACTTAACACCTAAGCCTTATTGTTCTGAGATAAACCTGGCCCAAGTCTGGTGCGACTGTCCAGACACGCTCTTCAATTATGTGCCTCATAGATTGTGTTTGAAGTCGAACATGTATAGGATAGTTGACAGTTATCTATTTCATCATCCTTGTTTGGTTAAATCTGCGAGTTATATTTGAGAAACAGTTTTTGAAAAAAAAAAAAACAAATAAAGATAGGCGCGAAAAACATAAACCTTTCCTTGCAGTCGGGTAAAAAGCATGTTGCCAACAGCTGGTTTACATAGTAAAATCAAAAACAATGTGTGATAAGTGATCGGCTGTTTTTTCAGATGTTTGATTGTGTTCTTCCGACGTTTAACTTTTTTCGACTGTCATTTGTTTTTTTCCGATGTTCAATTAGTTAAAACAAACAGTTAAACTTCGAAAAAGTATTCCGAAGTTTAACAGTTTGTTTTGTCTTAACACGTAATCAGGAATAATTTGACATGAATGATGAACTGGTTTTGTCCGATGCTTTATTGTTTTTTTCTTTAGTTTTGTCGTTTTTTTTGCGACTTTGTTTAAAATAAACAAAATGGAATTACTAATCAATTTTTGTATCTTCATCGTCTCCTATTTATGTAACCCGACTTATTGAGAACGGTACGTCAATTTTATTATTGTTTGTGTTCCTTGTAGTGATTCATGCTAAATGCTATTTAGTAATTCCATTTTAGCTAGGCCTAGGCGCTCACTCTAAACCCTGTAGTTTTAAACTAGAATCTCCATACATTATTGTTTTATTTGGCTGAATTAGCCACTGTCGTAAATAGTTGGTTTTGCTAAATTCTACATAAATATTTATTTTATTTTTGTAATAGCCATATCTAAAAATGACAGTTTTTTCGACAACTATAAACGATAAAAAAATTAAGGAAATGTAAATGAAGATATTATTTATTTAAAACAAAAATGTTTTGTTGTAGCTACTCCGGTTGTAAGACCTGTCTTTACTGATCTACTCCAATTAATCACCCTGTACATTATACCAAATATCCAGCGTAAGATCTATAAAAATAGGATTAGTTTTTAATTCCCTAATATTGTTGTAGGCAATTTCACACAGCTAAGCAACAAGGCTTGTTTTATGGTTGGCCACCATAAAACAAGATAACGGATAGAATTTATTTTTTTACTCTATTTTTTTTAATTATGTTCATACATCGTGTCCAGTTCAAGTCAAGAATCCCTCGGCGGTTCAATGTCGACGTCAACATGGGGCGGCGGCGCGTCCCCCGGCGTCAGCGGCGGCGGACTCCCGCGTGGTGTGGTCGCGGCCAGCTCGGCCGTCTCCATTGCTTCCATGCACCAGCAGAAGAAGAGGGGCATCAAGAGCTCGCTAGGGAGGTTCTTTAGTAAAAAGGAGAAGGCTGGCTTACCTGTAAGTTATACTGTTTCAAAGGAGGTTGATCTAGACGTCTAGCAGAACAACTTTTGATTTTACGACTTTTCGGACTTTTTTTCGGTAATTTTGAGGGGTGTTTACTAGAAAATCAGCTATGTGTCGAAGATATGGAATTTTAAACTAAAATTATTATATTCACTACTACGTAAAAATGGTGCTTGAAATAGTTTTTTTTTGTGGATATTTCGAGCTGTTCCAAGCACCATTTTCATGAGACGGAAAGTAAATTTCAAAATATAGAGCTCCTCAAAATAAAAACAAAAAACATTCCCATGTTAAACTAATATGAAAATAGCCATATTAGTTTAAAGTCTTTGACCTAATTTATTTAATGGTGTAATCTCCCGCCCTCCTAGATGCAGCAGGGCTCCGCCCCGCGGTCCCTGTCGTCGACGTCATCGCTCGGGCTCTCGGGGCTCGCGGACGACGGCCTCCAACACGGTGACAACCCCTTACAGGAATACGCCAGATCGAAAACCAAGTTAGTAATATTAACGAAAAAAATATAAACACCTCCAAAAAAACCGCGACTTCGTTTGCGTGGGGGATGATTTTTTATTTAAAAATCCTTTCTTAGATTTAGCCTATTTCATAGTAACTATCTGTATCCCTTGGCTTGAGCGATTTTGTTTTAGCTTTCATAGAATCTGTAGCACAAAGACAACATTACTAAAATGCTGTGCATTAAAATATCAGTCAGTCAGTTAGGACTTTGAATTTATATTTATAGGCGAGTTTTAAAACAGTAATTTCTTGTTGCAGAGAGCGAGATTACCGGCACGAGTTGCTCGGGGAGGCGATGCGCGCCGGTACGCCGTTCGCGCTGTGGAACGGTCCCACGGTGGTGGCGTGGCTCGAGCTATGGGTCGGCATGCCGGCGTGGTACGTGGCCGCGTGTCGGGCCAACGTCAAGTCTGGGGCCATCATGTCCGCGCTCTCCGACCAGGAGATCCAGCGGGAGATAGGAATCAGCAACCCACTGCACCGACTCAAGCTGCGCCTCGCCATACAGGAGATGGTCTCGCTCACGTCGCCCTCCGCCCCGCGGGGGACTGCCTGCGCCGCGCTCGCCTTCGGGGATATGAACCACGAGTGGATCGGGAACGTATGGCTACCCTCGCTAGGTATGTACTTACCGAAAATTATATCAAATTAAAGATCTACTTTAAATTAAGATCGGACTTATCGGAACCCCTAGTCCAGGGGGTCCCATGGATTAGGGGTGCCGTTAAGTTTTAGAACTCTCAACCGTTGAGTCATTGAGAGTCAACCCTCATTCTAAGTACGCATTCCTATTCCCAAACGGGTATCATGATAAACCCTAATTCATTTGTATTTACTCATGATTATGCAATAACTTGAAACTTGGACAAGTATAACCCACCTTCATAATAATATGGTTGTTGCCTTCCAGGATTACCTCAATACCGAACGACGTTCATGGAATGTCTCGTGGACGCGAGGATGTTAGAACATCTCACGAAGCGGGACCTTCGGACGCAACTCAAAATGGTCGACAGTTTTCACAGGTATGTGTTACAATACAGTAACTAGTAGTTCTGTGAACAATATACCTGGCGAGCACAGACTTCGAAGAGTTTTGTGTGAGTTCCATGTGATCCGTCAGTGCCTACCGCAATGGATCGATTTCAATGGTACAGATAACGAGAAATTTCTTGCATTTCGAGGAGCTATTCAGCTCATCACTAACTGTAATTGAGGATGTAGCTATTCTTACTTTTTTAAAGAGTTTGGATTAGCTACATCCTTCAGAATTCTGTCGACTTGACTTAAGATCAGAGTTTAAAGATATAAGGTAAAATGGGCTTTCCATTTCACCTTAGAAACTTAATAGATAAATGTTAAGAAAATATTAGAGGAACCCCATTTTCCTCTTTTTTTTTCTCCAACCCCCGAATCTTCTTTGGTACCTATTCACATTTAAGGGGCTCCACAAAATGATAGTAACGTTTGAGTTAATGTAAGTAATGTAAATGTCCTCAGAACGTCACTGCATTTCGGCGTGGCGTGCCTGAAGCGTGTCGGATACAGCGTGCGCGTGCTCGAGGAGAGGCGGCGTGCTGCCGAGCACGTGCTCAGGGACGTGCTGGTGTGGACTAATGACAGGCTGCAGCGGTGGCTGGCTCAAGTCGGCCTTAAGGTAGTTTCAAACTTTGATAAGCACTGGAGAAATATCCAGCCTAGATTATGTTTTTTAAAGATGAGATGTTGACTAAAGTTTCGGTATCCTAAGATACCATACAAGAATGTTCTTCTTTCGCCTGCCCTGAATGTACAAGAACGTAAACCGTTTTTCACATTCTTTATCAGTATCTGACGCCATTACACATATAGGAACTTCAAGAACCTAACCTCCTTGCAAAAAAGTAATTTTTGTTCGAAGTTTTGCCATTATTCTTTCTATGATACAAGTTGTCTAAACATCCAGTTGTTAAAACGACAAATTGTCAAAACGTCAAGTTAAGACTAGGTTTATATGTAGTACTCAACCACCTTTCAGCTCGTGTGTCACTTTTGGTTTTGCAATCCCCGCTCAAATAGATGATTATTTGTTTCCAGGAGTTTGCGAACAATCTAAGCGAGAGCGGCGTGCACGGCGCACTGATCGCGCTGGATGACACTTTCGACGGTAACAGCATGGCATTAGCATTGCAGATACCTACACAAAATACACAGGTGAATATTACTTCAAGATCAAGATAGTATTCTTGATCAGCTAGATAAATATTAGGCAACCATCGTTCGAGCATTTCCACCGGGCCGGTAAAGGTAAGCCAGAGGCGGGGGACCGCTTCCTCCGGGCTTCCCCCTGGAGCATTAGTGACCGCGGGATCGTTACTCCCCAACACCTCGCGGGCAGCATTAGATTATAATTACAACTATACATTCAAAAATGATTTTTAAGCAATGGTTTTGTTCTCAGGCCCGACAAATCCTAGAAGTAGAGTTCAGTAACCTGCTCTCCGCGGGTACAGAACGCAACGTGCGCCACGAGCACGCCCCGCACGCCGCCTCCTGACACAACACTCTCAACTAAACTACCTGATAATGGTATCGATACATTAGCATATAGCTGTTTATAAGGACCTTTAGGGCTCTATGGACCTTTATTACCTTGAAATACACCGAATAATACCTTATAAACAGATATTAATGAGACACTATGGACTTTAAAGGCGTTAGAGAATCGTTTTAAAACCTTGAAATACCCCGAATGAGTAACTTATAGCCTTTTAAAGGGTTATATTTGGACTTCTAGGGCGTTTAGAAACATTTCTAGGGCCCTATGGACCTTTATATAACTTTGAAATACCCCGAATAATTCGCTGTTTGTAAGGTCTTCATACGACTATAGACTTTAAGGGCCGTTATAGAATCGTTTTAAAACCTTGAAAAACCCTGAATAACTAGCTTATAGCTGTTTATTAGGTCTTTGAGATTCTCTATAGATTCTTTTTAGGTCCTTATGAACCTTGAATACCCCGAATGAGTAGCTTATAGCTGTTTAGAAAATCTTGAGGGTGTTTTAAAACCTTTCTACGGCTTTGTGGACCTTTATAACCTTAAAATATCCCAAATAAATAGCATATAGCTGTTTAAAGTCATTCGGAACTTTAAGGTATTTTAGGACCTTTCTAGGTATCTATGAACTTTATAGAATGATTTGTAACAATCAAATAAGGTCTTTATGAGACACTCTGGACTTTAAGGGCCTCTATAGGACCGTTTTAGGATTCTGTAGGGCAGTGTGGATTTTATAACCCTCAAACGCAGCGGATTACAGGCATGTAGCTGTTTTAAAACAAATTATACGTCCTTATAGGATCCTTTTAAGAGCTCTATGGACTTTATACGGTCTTTAAGAGTTCTAACAGATTTAAGAACATATTTAACCCTCAAATACACCGAATAATTAGCTGTTTAAAAAGTTTTAATGGCCTATGACCGTCTTATCTTTAAGCGGACATTTTGTAGCCTTAAATTCTGATGTCGAGAAAGTTTTTTTAAATGAGAATTTAATCAAATCAATTTCAATAAAAATCCACTAATAACTTTACACAATGGCAACACTTAGACTAATGCATTCCGTGTGATAAAAACATAATATTGCCATATTCAATAAAACATTGTTGATAGTAATTCTTACCTACCTGTGTAATTATTATAAAGTAGATTGCTTGTTTATTATAGAACTAATGTACTTAACTTGTATTCCGATATTTAAACAAAAATGTTACTAAAAAATTGCATTGTGCTTTTAAATTAAAAAAAAACTTCATTCTCATATTTACTTTTTATATTTACAATTTTATTTCCGCTATTTTAATTTAAAAACACGATGCTATGAATTAAGCATTGTTATACTCTGATGCCAAATATTAGTTTACAAGCTAATAATGGAAACTTATCAGCTAAAGTTATAATTACAAAGTAATCATCAAAATTTTGATAATGTCTTTGAATGTAATCGTTTTAGCTGGTAAGGTAAAGGATCGCGTAACGCCTTCTAAAAATAGATTTTCTAAATAATTTCCTTTATCTTCCACCATTTATAGAGGGCGTTACTGAAACAATTAGAGTAACGTTGACTTAAAATTCGAACGACCTCCTAATTGTAATAAAAAGTATTAAATATTTCGACTAGAAACAAATAATAGTTTTTCTATTTAGTTGTTTTTGTGTCTAGTTGAAATATGGGTCAACAAAGTGCCTCGCTGAGGTGTGTATATATATAGCTATATTATATGGATGTGTGCCTCTTTCGTTCTGTCATTACTAACACAAGTACTGACTGAGATACTGCTTTATTACGTTATAATAGTTAGCTCGATTTACTAGTCTTTGTACAGCTGTTGTTTAACGCTATCGTTTTGTAATCATGTATTTTATATAACTCGTCATTCAAGTGGCCGGCGGAGTTCTATTTTCCATACATAATACCTTAAATTTAGTGATTCGTGAACATTTTAACTTATGTGTTAGTTGGATTTAGACAGTGTGTTCCTATGTTTTATTTTTTCAAAATATTCAATTCAAACTATATTAAACGAAACTGTTTCGTCCATTTCCTCTAGAAAAAAACAGCCCCTTTTTCTTGTAATAAAATCCGAAAAATAACGGGTGGAATATTTCATATATTATATGAAAAATTGAACTCCTCCGGCTCCTTAATGCTAGTATAGATGTGTCGCGTCGGCGCGCAGTTCTATGTGTGCGTGAGAGGTTTACTCACGTTTACGCACACATACAACTGTGTACCGACATGACTCGACATATCTATATCACAGTCGGCTGAGATAACGTCTCGATTTGTCGGACTGTTTGTCTCAATGAGCGACGAATCTTGTACAAATTTCGACTTTCATCAAATCATACTCTTCAATGATTCTAGCTTATTATAAGTGTAATCCTCATAAATTGGCAACATTTATACATAATGTTACCAACCTAATAATGAATTATCCTGCAAATAAATAAATCAATTGTATAGCTAAAAACTTATATTTAAATGTTTTTTATCGTTAGCGAATATGTTGTAAATATGATAGTGTTTCTATGGAGCGGTAGGTTTGTAATTTTTAGCAATATCTAGCTAGGATGTGTTCAAACTATTACTAGATGTTTATTTCATAATTTATTATTAATTAGGAATTTATTTATTTATTAAGTTGTATAAACTGATATGGTTAATTACCTACCTCAGTTGTCGTGTTTTGGTTATCAGTTCGCAATGTTTTTTCGAAGGCCGCTTAAGTGGGGTTTACACTATGCTAGTACATACACTCGGACTTATTCACTAGCTTGTAACTTCTACGTGTACAATAGGAGGCAGTTGTACCTAGTAGGAAATTGAAATGAAACTTTATTTTGAAGGGGTTGGAACATAGGGCTGAGGCTCGTAACTGATCTATTTTTGCCAGCAGCGTTAGCTCTGGAACCGCTGTATCCCCTGATCCATTGCAACGTCAGTCTATTGAGCCTTGCATGATATTTGTATATTGGGCCTGAGTTTATAGTTATCATTAAGCTAATAATTTATCCTTCGCCTTCCCTCAGAAGACAGTATGAAAAAAAAAAGTTTGACCCAGGAATTAGATATCAGCCTCGTGCATCGAGCGATAAAGAAGTGGTATAAAAAAGCAAATCTAATGTTCCCATATTAATAGTTTACCATACTTATTAGATATGTGACTGACTGTAAGAGTGGACTTGTATAGTGTAAACCCGGCTTAACTTAGTGATGTATAAAACATTAACAGTATTATATTGATTAGGCGAAAGGTTACGCCCGAGTTACGTGTGGCTAATATATACTCTATGTAATATAAGGAAGCAAAGCTTGTGATCGTCCCTAATACGCCACACAATTTGTGACGTACGTATCTATAAACGACTAGCTGCGCCCCGCTGTTTTACCTGCGTAACTCGACTAAATTAGACTGTGTGTTATTTGACTCTAGCTATTTGAATGTTTTGTCGCAATGTAAAAGCCGTAACAAACATACACACAAACTCTCATATTTATAATATTAGTAGGATAAATCCGATAGATTTTAATACCTAAATGAACAAAATAAATAAGCTGTTACATTAACCAGTGTGCTATAGATTTTATTACGCCGGCTAGTCAGCGAACATGTTACACCAATTCAAGGGAAATTGGACTCTTATTTATAATAAGCGTTAAATTGATAACGTCGTTTGACGAGTCTTATATCATTCGTACACATCATTCGTTTTGTTAAATAAAATATATATATTGTACTTATAGCGAATTGTAAAAGGTTTTTATAAAGCGAGTATCATAACGAGATGGTTATTTAGTTATTTGTTAGTGTATAGCTTTTTGATGTAGCTAACGGTTTTGTATAATGGCCGCCGGGCGCCATCTTGGAAGGCAGTGAAGTCATTCGCCGCGTGCGAGCGATATTACCGCCTCTGTCGTACACTTTTAGATTAGCGCTGTTCGTCCGATCCTTACTTTGTAATAACATTTAGCGGTCATCTACAAAATACTCCAAGGAACTTCTGTTTCCTTAATAAAGAAAATCCAAAATGGCGTCGTATTTCCTTTAACTCTGTGAGATTACCGTTGTGCTCTAATAGTAATTACAGTAAACTAGAATTCCGCTAGTTATTCGTAAATTTAACCTCCGCAAGTGCCAAGCTAAATAAAGGAACGGACGCGAACCAAAACAATAACAAATAATATAATTTTTGTACCACATTCCAGAAGCCTACAAATAGTAGTATACATATATTTTTCCACGATTGTCCCAGTAGTCTATCGCGCTACCAAAGAATAAAGTTACCTTCTCGTAATGTTAAATAGTTTAGCTAATTGATACCTATGTATATATAATTTGATTGACATAATCACATAGCTTGTTATAGCCTAATATTGGTCTGACATGTAACGATGTAACGTAAAAGACATTCCGCGCTTTACGTGTTTATATAGCTTCGCAGGATGACAGTATATCCTAGACAATGATTATAATTTGTGACCAATGTAATCAGAAACTGTGTAACCTTTGTAAAAATATTTATCTGATGTGCAATCACGACATACGTTGTGCGTCATGATAAGAGGTAAATACAATTTACACGATATATTCACATTGTTTTATTTCATTTACTAATTATATTCCAATCTTATATTTTTAAGCCGTCTTTTTTTTGTAGAGGTTTTCTGTAAAGACTTTTTTCTAACAACCAAGGGAAATATGACACTTTACAAACCTAACCCATCTCATAAAAACTAGGTACTTATTTAGATAGCTGGATCTCTAATAACACGTAGGGTAAGTAGCTACTATTTGTATAGATATTACACGCTAGACCCTCGCGGATGAAAACAACATAGTTGTAGGTTTATGTAGTTTTCCATTTATATTTGCAATAAAATAAGAAACGAGTTAAACGTAATAAGATTTATTTTATTAAATATAAACACAAATATAATAATTACATCTGTGGCTTCTTCTTATTTCCCATTTTGCTTATCTGTCTACAAATCTTCTTTTTAAGTTCTTTCTGTCGTTTTATCTTTCTCCATTCCTCTACTTCTTGCTGTTTCTTATGTTTCTTCAATCTATCAGCGGTGGCTTCCTTCTGAATGTCTTTCTTCTTCTGAAAGTTTGTCTTTAGCATTTTCATTACGTTGTTCACTTTCTGTTCATATGGACTTCTAACTACAGCTACTTTATCTTTGAATTCATTTTCTTTTACTTTGCCTAACACTTTAACTTCTTTCTTAGGTTTAAACCTGTATGGCAAACCTTTTTGTAACTCTTTCGGGATGACGAGGGGCTTGAATACTTTAGATTCTCTTACTACGTCAGTATACATTGAGTCTTTGTTAGCGTCGTTCTTGATGTTTAGCTCTCGCTTAAGTTGTCCCTTGGTCTTCATGCCTTGCCACGCGTTCTTTGAGCCAGTTGGTAGAAGTAGATTCACAACAGGAGCATAAAATCTCGTCACCTCAACTTTGAACCATGTTCGGCAGAAAATTATGTCGCTCATCAAGATTTTGTCTTCAAAAGTAGCCCGGAACGCGCCTTCGGGTTTATTCAATGCTTTTTTAATTTGCCCTCGAATTCCCGATACTGTTTTTACTCTAGCTCCTTCAAATTTGGCTACTTCTAACGTACTGGTGAACATATCTTTGATAAAAGCAGTTTTTTTATATATTTTCAATGGTGTTCCCACAAGTTTTAATTTCTTTACAATTTGTGTAGATTTATTGATTTCGTTAACGCTTCCTGTGGCTGCTATTCTAAAGCCGACCTGTTTGATTTCATTAGTATTGTTGTTCACAGTTTGTAAAGCTAAGAACCCTGTATTTTGTGGTGTGATTGGTCCATAGAAGTGCATGTTACAAGTTACATGCTCAGGTGTATACTTCAAATATCTGCACTTTAAATCATCTTCAATTTTAGAATAAATCGGCAAGGTCTGGAAACGCCTCCATCCCAACGAGATAATCAAAGGATCATTTGTTTTTAATATCTTCTTATACCACCTATGTTTTTTAACTTTACATGATACATAGCCAATGTTTTGTTCAGCCATATTTAAAGCACCTATTAATATTGGATAGCTGGAGTCAAAATTAGTTACGAATTCTGAAGGCATGTCTTTGAACAACATTCTAACGTAGAGGCCTGGCCTAAACCCTTCAACTTCTATCCTGAGACCTTGATCTAGATTTTCAAAAACAGATTTATTCAATTCAGACTGTTTCAAAGCTTCTGCTTTTAGATTTTCATAATAGGAGTGATCTCCTTTTATTCTATGGTCATCTGGATTGTCATATTCTGCATCGAACTTAGCTTTAAGTTTAAGCTTTTTGTCTAAGATTTCTAACTTAGTTGGGTCTGCTTTACGTTTAGTTCCTGTCTCTGGTTTTGACTCGTCGTTTTCAACAGTATGTTTTTCTCCTGTTTCTAAATCTTCAAAATCACCGTACATTTCTTCATCTTCTCCATCACTAGCGTCATCAAGTTTAAGAAGTTCAGAAGCATCTTCATCTGCCGATCTTTTTCCAGTAACAAAACTATTAATTAGATACTGTTTATTAGATTCAGAAGTCCAGTCTCTAATATTTGGTTTGTCAAGAGAATAGAAGAAAGAACATTCTTCAAGATCCAATCTTTCCTTTTCTTTTTGTTTTTTCTTTTGAGTATCAGTAACTTTTTTAAATAAACCTCCAAGTTCTTCCTCATCACTTCCCTCGTCTAATTCTTTATTTTGTTTATTTTTATTACCTATTTCATATTCACCATATACAAGTTTCATGATATTTTTAGATGTTTTTTGTCTTTCGTAGTAAGCATCAGTTGCTTTCTCACCTAATTTTTCTTTCCATTTCGTATTAAAATCTTCATTATCAGAATCATCCTCTGAACTCTCAGATTCATCATTAATTGATGTCTTATCTAAATCTTCACCTTCGTCTTCATTATCTGAGCCTGATTCATTATCCCACGGGAGTTTCTCTTTTTTACTCTTTTCATTATCATCAATTCCACTGTCATTTTCAGAATCACTCTCTGCTGATTCATCACCTGAATCATCGTTTTTATCTTCAATAATCTTATTGTGCTGCAAATATTCATCATCTTTCAACATGTTTGGATAAATGACAGCTCCACCACTAAAAAGTTTGAAGCCAGACTCTTGCATTTGTTCATCAACTGTCTCAGTAGTTTCTACTACATTTTTGAGAAGAGCTTTCTTTTCATTAGTCTCCTCATCTTCTTTTTTATGTGAGTGGGAGCCTTGGAGTTCAATGTATACTGCATCTTTATCATACACTATCCCTCCTACTCCTGAGAATGGGGCATATATCTGTCTTTCTCGCTCCATGAGATGTCTTTTCTTTTCACGGCTGGGTAGTGGGCAGGGATCAGGTAAATAAGAGAGCTCATTAATCTTCATATCTCCCACACCTATAAAAATAAAAATGTTACTAAATTAAATAATTTTTTTATTCATATGGGTTCAAACAGCCTTTCCGCGTCCTTAGTCAGAAAGGCCGTTTGAAATCATGTTACTTGGAAAGGGCTCTTTAGGCACTGTCTACTGAAGGATGCATTTAATTGGTCAACAAAAATTTGTTACACTTTACCTGCAATATGAACTGAAGAATCTTTCATCAATGGCACACCACGAACATAGCCATAGAGAACCACATCTCTATTAACCTTCTGGTCTTTCCTTATTAACTCCTGATTGGTTATGTCCTCGTAACGATCAGCGAGGATGTATGAATGAGTCATTCTCCAGCTTAATGGTCTGAACTTCATTACTGAAATGAATCGAGACAGGTTCTTAATCTCATTTCTCAAATATTCACCATGAATGATGCCCGATAGGTAGAATAACTTCGCTCCGGAGTACACTTCAGTCCAGAATCGGTGTTTTAAAGTTTTCTTAGTCATTTTTAATGTTTTAGCATTCTTTATCATGTCCAAATGTGTGAGAACCCCCATTATCTTAGGCATACCGTGCACTTGACATATGTTAAGAAACTCGAAAATCTCCATTTCAAACCCGAAGCTCGCGTCGCACAGCAACAGTACGAGATCTGCGCATTTCGCGATGTCGATCATTGAGTTCACGTCGTTGTTGCATTCTATTAATGTGAGACGTCGTTTCTTTGATGTAACTATAGTGATAGGTCCATTCGTGCTCGTTACGTTTGTTTTGATGAAGGATTTGATCAGATTGTTGATCAGAGTCGTCTTACCAACGCGCGGTGGACCGACAACTGCGACCACGATCGGCGGCGGTTCTAGCGGAGTTTTGTCCACCCGTGGTATGTGTTGCTTCTTGGCTATCACATCTTCGCGCCGTCTGAACTGCCTCTCGGCTCGTACGGCCGATTGAATAGCGAAAGCTTTAGGATTTCTCTGACGAGCACTAAGGTTAGACTGGTCTATTTGATTCTTTTTTTTCTTTTTCTCTGCTTTTCGTCCAGCAAGTTTTGCCCGGTGGGACTTTTTCTTATCAAAGGCAGATTCATCTGCCATAGTTTTAGAACAAGTTTATCTCAAAATTAAGAGAAAATACGAAAATTAAATGCAAAATAAACTTCACGCAGTTTCACTTTACGTGTTTAATTTTCAAAGCACGCATGATTTTGACACATTTGACATTGAATCTTTTTGACGTTTCGAACTACGAGTGTTTTCGTGGTTGAATTGAATTATAACATGTAAAAATACCAGTTTTATTGTTTTCCTCTTTGTAGAACTTTTTTTGCTTTGTAATGGTATAAAATATTAATTTACCTTTCTTTCAGAGCCATTTATTACAGATCTCTAATTAGATTAGAAATTATCTATTATAAATTATAAATTCTGCCAACTTTTTTGTTGGATAAAAGCATGATTTCAAAACGATCCGAATTAAACAATCTTCTTCGGTTATCCTTGTTCTACTTATCCGAAGGAGCACCTTTTTCTCTCACTCTAATGCTAAATTTTCCTAATATTAATTAGCAAAATAGTGATTGGTCAAAAAAATCAATTACATTCAGATGGAAAATCTGTCACTGTCAAATTCCTCTCTGACTTCTTTGCGATGCGAAACCACAGTCGCGGATCAATTTTGTGTTTCTTTCAGCAAAAAAACAATTATTTGGATGATGAAAGCAAAAAACTCAGCTGTTAATAATTGCCCTCGAGTGGAACACGAGCAACTGCAATAAACGAGACTGTTCAATATGACTTCCTCGGAATTAGACAGCCGTAACATCGCCCTGTCTATGTAAGTTTATTGACGCATTTCTCCTAATAATAGAAAGAATACGTATTTATTTTGTATCGTGGTTAGTGCGACGGTTCTGTTGTTTATTTTGTGAGGTAGTTTAGCGGTCAGTTAGTGGCAGAAATCTTGTAAATATCGATCAAAGTTTTTGTGGAAAAAAAAAGGTCAATGCCCATTGAAAAATCCGTCCTGCATTGCAGAATTGAATGGAAACTCGTACACTGGTTTATTAAATCGAGAGACTCTTAGCCATAAATGGTGTTTTCATCGTTATAAAAGTATAAAACGACCCCTCTGTTTATGATAGATACTACTGAACCTATAACATTGTCTACCTGTAGCAATCATAAAACCACTTATTTATTAATTAATTAACTGAGTTCGAAATTGAGCTTTATTTTATATGATATAGAACTACAAATTGTACTTTCACACAGGCTAATGTAAATGTTTACACTTTATTTGTAACATTGATAAGAAACAGGAAAAGAGTATGCCCATTTTCTTAGGTGATTTGGGCCACTGTTTACTTAAGTCAATATTGTTTCAGCTTTTATTTGTCTTTAAAATCAAAGACAAATAATTATGTGTTTTAAATCCGTATATGGTTTTTAGTTATTACTGTGTTGCATACTACTAAGTCCTTTTCTGTTCTGTGTATAAAAAATCACTTGGAAGATATTATAGTATGTTTTGCTGATATTTAAAATTGCAAAATCTCAATTTCACTACACTTATTAGGTAAGTACTATACATTTTTACCAGTACATCTAAGAGTGAGTTTTAAATTGTGTTAAAAACTAGCTTCATCCCGGGGCCTTTTTGAAATACTCTCTTTTAGTAGATTAGATACCTAAACTTCATACAGAACACACCCCCCAAACATGTCTCTAAGACCAGCGGTTTATGCTATGCATTGACATATCAGGCAGGACTATTTTATGTTTCATCTTTAACCATAATTAATTAATATAAATTTAATAAAATAGATATTTAGCAATTTCCTGCATTATACCTACATACAAATTGACAAGGTTTAGGCATAATAAAGTTAAAAGATGATGTAGGTAATAAAATGGCCTGCTTTTGTACATCCTCCTTTATGGCAAATGCTCTAGTATTCATAATAATATTTGAATGTATAATTAATCATTTTGAATAAATAACAATAACTTGATATTAAAATTAAAAAACTTAAATAAATATTGTATCAAATTACAGTCATCTAACCCTAAAGCAACTAGGTTTGTAATATGGTGACCAAACAATAGATAATAGTACATTACGTGTGGTAAATAGATCTTTGCATAGAGGCGGTTTACCATAAGCCAAGATGCAAATATCAATTCCACACGTATATCGTACGACGTTTTTTATCACAGTTGCGAATAAAAGAAAAGACTTGAAAAGAAAACAAAATAATAATTAACAAAATATTTCTGATATGTCTATGCTTACATTTTTTTAAGGCAATATTTTTTGTTAATTATGCTCCGAAAAGGCCAGGCTAATGACTTTTAACCTATACAGCCTTGTCTGACATACAATATTTTTTAGGGTTTTTTCTATTTGTATTTGCGTCGGGGGTTAAGAACAAAATACAATGGTACGGAAAAACAATATATTTAAGTAAAGAAAAAACAAAAAATAAACAACTCCATTTTTTATCGTTTTCTAAGTCATTATCACGTAAAATTTTCGTTCGTAAACCGACTTTAGAGACAACCATTTTTGCTAGCTAAAAAACTCTTTGGTACCTACCTTTTTTATACATCAAAACAGTATGTAATTAGCAGTAAGATACGTATTTAACCTATCGGGATAACTTTACAGCACTAGGTTGGCAATGTAAAACGCACGCGTGCATAATATGTTCGATTATGAGCCTAAAAGCCGTTGAATAAGATCCACTTTATGAGCAACTGTGATAAAAAATGATTATTTATACATAGAGAGAAAAAAAACACAAACAACGTGACCTTCTGTGCAGGCGAGTTTTCTCCCTCTGTGCCACAGAAGTCATCAAAAGAATTTCTTATAAATAAGTTTTCTCCAAATCTTTATTGTTCAAAAAATTTGTTTTGAAGGATGCTGCTCTGCAATCTTAGTGAAAGATTGTCTGTGGAGCCAACCAAAACTTTGACATAATTTTCCATGGCAGACCAAATAAAAATACTTTGGCCAGCCCTTTACCAGAGACATTCGACTAGATAAGAGTGCCATCTATCGGAACTGGTTTCTTAGAGAAAAAAAGAGAGTAGAAAAATTTAATTGCTACACACCTAATACCCTAAAATCTAACAATAACATTGTTTTCAGGAGAAAGTCGGTAGAGAATCTGGTGATATCATCCCAGGATGCCATTGGACAGAGCATCAGCCAGGCTCTTACCTTCTCCGGAGTCATCACACATCATAACAACCAGATATTGCATGAGAACAGGTTATTTTGTTTATTACTTATTGACTGTACCTGTGGGAATTTTGGGATAAATAGTAGCCTGTATTACTCCCAAGTCTCAAGGATTCAATGTATGAACATACCAAGTTTTATCACCATTGGTACAGTATTTTTGCATGAAGACGTAACAAAAAGACATCCTAAAATTCAAACTTTCACATCAACAAAATAAAACATTTTCCCTTTATGTATGTGTCAACATGAATTGATCCATCACACTAATTGGGAACCTCCTGTTTATTAGAGTTATTAAATTACATATATTATAATATGCAATAAAATAAGGTCAATCATTTAAGCTGAACTACTCAGTTTTTAGTACTCAAAAGCTGTTTATTTAAGGTTACCCCTGCACTATGCAGTTCGTCCGTGCGGCCGTTTGCGATTGCGGCTAACCGCATAACGGGTAGCTGTAATGGCACTATACAGTTAATAGGGAGAGGATTCTGTTCTAACCCAAAACTGTGAATTCACAATTCTATAAATCTAAAACAAAAACTGTCTTCACAAAAATTTACTTCATCACATGGAAAGTGATTTAGATTTTTACCCATACACAATATTTTCTAAATTGCCAAACATCGCATATGAGAAGTCATTTACAATCACGATACAAAGGCTAGCTTAATATGCACTTTAAACCTTCAAATCCACACAAAGAACAGCTTGCAACAACTTTATTCAAACAATTAGTCCAAAATATATTGGTTGATTAATCCTAAATACCTTAAACTAGGTATTGATAACAAATGATAGTGTTATCATTGTCACAACCACTTTGATAATTTCGTTAATTTACCTGTTCAATATTGGCTAGTGTTTGAGACGGTTAGCTGTCAGTCCTGGTTGCTATAGCTGGTCAAGATAGAAGCCATAGGACGTCTTTATACTTAGATATATGAAAAGAAATTAACAGCTTACAATGGGGTCTAGTGATACAAATGATTTGCAAGTGTATTTCGCTCAGTTAGAATCAGTGTGGAAAGTGTTTTTTCTAAGGTAAATATTTAGGGATTTTTATTGGTTTAAAATGTGAGATTCTCATAGGAAAACAAAATTATGCGTGTCGTGCTTGTCAGCTCCAACGAGCCATTGGAGTTCACTTTATATGCGAACGTCTCGTGTCAAGTCGACACAATTCTAACAGATGTAGCTAATCCAAACTCTTTGAAGGTAAGAGCAAGAAGCTCTTTGTTAAAAGTTAATCAGCAAAAATTTTCTTTTTTTTAGCATAATTTTCTTTCGTAACGCATTTTGTTAACGCTAAGTATATTTGACTACTTATCAAACTTTTATACCGAGAGCTTTAATTGAAATCAAATCTAGAAGAGTAGGCAAATTCAAAAAATTCTGGTGTTTTTTCGTTAAGATTGCTTAATAAGTATGAAAACTTTCAATATCTATACTAATATTATAAAGCTGAAGAGTTTGTTTGTTTGTTTGTTTGTTTGAACGCGCTAATCTCTGGAACTACTGGTCCGATTTGAATGATTCTTTCAGTGTTGGGTAGTCCATTTATCGAGGAAGGCTATAGGCTATGTTTTTTCAAAATTAGGGATCCGTAATAAAATTGCTATTTTGTAACACAAGGTGTAAAATCGAAAACCTATTTTTGCGTGCGCTGCAAAAACTATTGACAATAGAACAAAATGATGTACTACGGGTTTGTAGATCCCATTAAGACCTACAAAAAAGTCCGCGAGAACATATATCTAGCTATCATGGTTTAATCACAATAACCGATTTTGTGTTCAAAATAATTATTAAATCGTCTGAAGAAAAAAACTACGTTAAATATGTATCGTAATATTAAATCTTTATCAAAATTAAGCATTATGTTATCAAGAGTATTTATGTAGAAGTAAAATACTTTTTGTTTCATCTCAATCGGATATTTCGTTTAAAAGTTATCACGTGTGTAAGATGTTAAGAGTTGGTACCTATTAATGAGTTATGGGCCATAGAGTTTTTTATCAACATAAAATCCTGTAATAATCTTTTTCGAAATATATTTGTTGATGATTGTAAGTATAAGTGTGGTATAAGATCTTTGAAGAGTATCCTATCCTACTAATATTATAATGTGAAAGTTTGTGTGTGTGTATGTGTGTGTTTGTTACTCCTTCACGCTAAAACTACTGAACCAATTGCAATGAAATTCGGTATGTAGACTTTTTATCCCGATATTCCCACGGGATCGGGACTTACGCGGGTGAAACCGCGGGGCGCAGCTAGTTTAAAATAATTTCTAAAATAATTTTATTATTTATTGTGTAAATTATGATCGTGCAGTGTTTCGTTTAGTTTATAGAAAACAAGCTTTTCTCGTGACTTGGTACGCGTAAGAATTGAATTTTCCTTTTTTATTGAATTTTCTTGTAACGTAATATAAAATTCTAGCCAAATCCATCCCTTGGTATGAGCGTTGATATACCTAGTCAGTCAGTCAGGACTTTGCTTTTCATATTTTTAGATTTGTTTGAAAATGAGAAAAGAAATGATAAACACTCATTTTCTTTTGTCATTTTGAAACATTGGATGGATTTTTTAAATTTTTTGATCCCTGAAATTCGTCCCATTTGTGTCTTAGGTATAGAGACGAGATCCTTTAAACTAGGTTCTCGTCAAAGTTGACTAGAAATAGTAATATTTTCTTTCGTATGGTTTATAGAACAAGATTGTGTTTTTCTAATGTATATAAAACAGCGTTGTTATGATAGATTTTAATGTGTTATAAAGTTAAACAAAGAGTTATTAATAACAAAGAGTGAATATTTATTATTAACATGTATTTAATGAGTTTTTTAATATCGCTTTGTTCCTTTGTTTGATATCATTATTGTGGTTGAATAAGCAGAAGATTCATAGGCCCGTATTTAGATGCGGTTACGGCTATACCGAACATACATAGCACATCACACATCGCACGATGCTACTCAATTAGGGATTAGGTTATATTACTTATAAACATTTTGTTAAAAGTGTAGGCAAGTATTTTTCTTGATAGTGTATTTTCCACCTACAAACTTTCTTTAAAGATTGGTGGATTTTTTATTGTAAAACTGCCATTTTTCTGTAAGTAACGATGTTTTTTTGCATCGATGTCACATGTTAAAAGATTCCTCAGCACGATGCAAGTTTATCTATGTGCTCTAGCCTGTGATCTCGCTCGTGCTGGAGTGCTTCGTATCTACTTGTGCGATATCAGTGTGCGTTGCATCTTTGTGTAGCCGTACCCTAAGTCTAGGTTAAATTAATCGAGATTTTTCGATGTTGCAAGTGGTCCTTAGTATAGATTTTTGCTTAGCTATTGAGTAAATATTATTAGAAATAGTTATTGCAATAATTTAAACGATCTCTCTATGGTCCAGTGGCCACAGCCTTCCTCTCACTTTGAAGGTAGCCGGTTCAGTAGTTTTTGCTTGAAGGTGTAACATACACACAGTATGGGCATTATACATGTAATCTAGATGATTTATACATCGCCAAGAACTTTAATTTATGGTATTCAGGACGCTGTAGTACCTAGGACATGTATTAGATGGAGTAGGCTTGCCCAGCCTCTGAATACAGACAAACTTTATTTCCGCACCATCTTGCGTCTCGCTCATTTCTATCCAGTCCCACAAAGACAGTGAAGAGGCCGACGTAATCCACATTTCATTATCTATGGTATAAAAAAATATTTTATCTTAAAGTTGATTAATTTAGAAATTACTTATCTGTATAATATTATATCTCACAGGACGTTCCCTACGTTGTACGTACGGTCGGCTGCATAATTGCAGCCCCCGCTAGAGTTCTAAAATTACTATTATTGGAATGTTTTCAATCTAATAATTTTTGTTTGATAAATTCATGAGTTAGAAGACTTTAGACTTCACCTAAAGCAGGTGTCTAGAATCTTGCTTGTGTTGAAAACATTCTTATAACAGCCGTTTCGGAGCTCTACGGTAGGTCTGCAATTATGAAGACGACCGTACATACACTTCAAAATATTAACCTAGCAATGGTTTCGTCCACGTAAGATCCGATCCCGTGGGAATATAAAAAAAAAGATAAAAGTAGCAATTTAAGTAACATAACCGATGTCATCCAAATCATTTAATGTATGTTTATACCAAGTTTCATTAAAATCGGTCCAGTAGTTTCGGAGCCCATTCATTATAAACTAAAAATATATTTCCTTATTATAATATTGAGTGGACACGAGGAGTCCATAATATTGGAAATTATTGCAACTATTTGTGCAGGTGAGGTCGCTACTACGTAATAAGTACCGATTTTTTTAATAGATAGCTAGCGAACCGTGATCAATGATCATGACTCATAAACGAAATTATCTGGTTTATTTCAAACACTAGATTAATATCAGTGTTTATATGATAATGTAAAAACAATCATCCATGGACGATGCGTGTCTAAAAACGTAGTTTAATCCGCGGAAATCATCAATTAGGCTTTAGATTCTGAATTGCCAATAGGGCTGATAGTTCCATTATGTCTCTATAGATGGCAGCACCATCGTACCGAATTATAAAACTAAATTATGTCTATTACCAGTGAAAATCGAAGCATGTAAAGACAAGGCTGTGTGAGCCCGCACTATTATTTGCCTTCTATGAGAGGGTAAAATAAAATACCAGCCAAGTTGGAGTCCTACTCGCGCTCGAAGGGTTCCGTACCATTATATCTGTTTTTGTGTGAAATTTTCAACTGTCTAGCTTTGTTTCATGAGATACAGCCTGGTGACAGACAGACAGACGGATAGTCGAGCCTTAGCAAAAGGGCCCGTTCTTTCTTATCCAACGGAACCATAAAGAAGTAAGTTGCCTGCCCCTGATCATGAGACTTACTTTTTTATGGTTCCGTATGGTTCTTTATGGTTTTTATAAAAAAAGTATTTGAAATTGACACGCGGGTGTTCTACTCTGGCATTTAAAATGCATTTCTTGATTTATTTATGGTATAAACAGCATAGGGATTTTTTTGAGGCCTATCAAACACTGTGCATCGCCATCATTTAGACAAAAAAAAGAAAATCTTCCTTTGGGATAACGTAAATAAACTCGTTGACTACTGGTGTAGTCAACCTCGTACCTGCCTTGTGCTATGCAAATTAATTCTTTAATTATTTGCACGGCAATGTATGAAACAGGACATTACACACATCGCCATCTAGTCCAAAGCTACGCAACTATTAAGAAGCGTCTCCTAGAGTTACTGCCTAGGCTAGATCTACATAGTTCATGGTCATATCAATAAGCTTTTTCGTACAACATAAGTATACCTATATTTTTTAATAACCTTCACAAATTCTCACATACCTACGAATAAATATGAAGGGGTATTTTTTTGTATGCTATTATTAATATTAAAGTACCTAGAGTATTTTCTCAGTAAATATATATGCCTAAACATATTAAAGTCAATATCAACGTAGTGTTAGTTACACCATTTATAATCGATTGCGATGAAATTGAATTTGTAGATATGTGAAGTCCTAGAATAGCGTATAGGCTTTACGATATTCTCCCGGGATCGGGAATTACGCGGATGAGACCACGGAGCTCAGCTAGCTAAGCTTACAGCTCAGTTCAGTCAGACACAGATGTAACTATGTATAAAATAGTCTATATAATATTTATTTAATAAACTAATTAGTTTACATAATGATTACAGAAACATATCGAGATCACCATCCCCCTCGCTACGGATAACCGACCCGGCAAACGACTCTATAGATAATGACAAGGTAAGATACATTTGCATTTTACACACACACACACACACAACATCGGTCAAGTTATTTTAAAGTTGTGTGTTTTTTTTTTCATTGTTAATCGACGATTATTTAATATTTCCGTTTCGGTCGTCCTTTGTTTTTTCGGTCGTCCTTTATTTTTTTGGAGTTTACTCCTTACGAATCGATTTTCATATATAAGGCGCCCGGTATGAGAAAAATCCGAGGGGTAAAACCTACTAACAAGTAACGGAAATCGTGTCACGTTTTTGGTGCGCACCTTTAGTGCGCAACTTTCTAATTTGGCTGTGAGTGCATTGCGTATGGTTAGATACTCGTACTTAAGGAGTAAACTCCAGTCGTGCGTCGGAGTTTTTAGACACACAGACACACACTTTTTTATTTTGTTTTGTTTGTTTATTTTTTCGATTGTCTTATGTTTTTGTTGAATCCGGACCATTAACAACAAAAATGCAGTAATTCGGTAACAGTGAACAACTGAAACTAAAAGTATCAACAGTCCGTACTACTAAAAGTAAGCCATATATTTCCGCACCGCAAGTAGCTAATCATAAATAAACCTAGTAAGATCATACAAACGTTAACTAGATAGATAAGTGCGCACGCGCAGGCCGCGCCGCGGCGTCGTTGACCTCCAAACTAAATAATTGCCTAATGCCGGATATGCAGTAGTTATTGTAGGTTACAGATAATGGTGTTACAGCAGCGATAACAATGCCCCATTTTTTCGCCACTAAGCGAAAATGGCGGTACGTTCTTGTGTTTAGTTATTTAATTATTCTGTGACATTCTATGTTACCTATGTTATCTTTTATCCTGTTATCTATACAGGGTATTTTTATTTTCGGAGCTTTTTCTTGTGATAGCGAAAAGTAGCTTGCCCGAGTTTGACTAAAATCAAAACTGCATCATTAGGCATAATGTTTGCATATAAGTTGTTTTTCTATGTATCGATAGTATTGCTGATAGACATATTGATATGATCCTGGTAACAAACATAACTTGTTATAAAGATTCCTCGACTCTCTCAAAATTAATAAAAACCATTAACTTTTTTTTTATTTACGAAAAAAAAAATGACATAACACCCATTCGCTTCACTCCCTTAAACCAGCAATTGGTTTATGTGGGAGTTGCACAATCCTCTTGCTAACTAAACCTACATTACGTAAACTACTGATAATCTATATATATAAAAGAAAGTCGTGTTAAAAGAAAGAAAGTTACACCACTTATAACTCAAGAACGGCAGAACAGATTTGGGTGAAAATTGGTAGGGAGGTAGCTTAGAGCCAGGAGACGGACATAAGATACTTTTTATCCCAATATGCCCACGGGATCGGGACTTACGCGGGTGAAACCACGGGGCGCAGCTAGTATTAACTAAACATAATCAACAACAAACAAAACGAGTGGGTATTCACACAATTTTTGCAATTTTTTTTTTCCAATATTTGATTTACATTTGAGGAAGAAAATGAATGTCTTTGGTTATGTCACACGTTGGTGTACGAGGCTGTATGAACTAAAAGCCTTTTGCCTGCCCCTGTTTAGATCTATAAATAAAAGTGAGATTGCGAGGGTACTTGAAAAATAATTTAGTAATTTGCCGACATGGATTCTACAATGGATCTGAATAATTTTATTAACGTTATTGTAGTGTTTTACTTGGTATATTTAGACCATATAACTTTGGATATCATATTTTCATTATATAGAATCGTAAGTATTTCATTGATAACTTGTTTTTCCCCGCAGGTTATTTACTGGCTGGCCGCCAAATGTAATCGACCCATCCACGGTTTTGTTACTTCTCACTCTTAAACTCACCATTCCAGATCCAAGTCTCCGACGTATGTCGGGGGCTTAAACAATTTCTTTTTATGTCATTAAAAACGAAAAGGTGGGTCGATTTTTTTACCGGCCAGGATGCAATCCGTTGTTTGAATCGTTAGAACGTGGTCTTCGTGACCACGCGATCGCTGCAACGTGACCAAAACGTCTATAAGGTTTTAATATGAACTAACATAAAACAACACAAGGATATGCAAAATCGTGGTAGTTAAAAAAATCTACTTATTCTATGTGTATTTTATTGTATTACCGAATTTACCGAATGCCCGCGAAAATCAATTTATTTTTTATTAGAAACTAGCGACCCGCTCCGGCTTTGCACGGCTATATTATGCATGTATTATACATATAAACCTTCCTCTTGAATCACTCTATCTATTATTAAAACCGCATCAAAATCCGTTGCGTAGTTTCAAAGATTTAAGCATACAAAGGGACATAGGGACAGAGAAAGCGACTTTGTTTTATACTATGTAGTGATGTATTATTAAATCTACAATTATTTTGTAAGCCGGGATTCCAAAACATTTAAAACTTTATTAATTTGCTTTGAAATTATCTTAAATATTATCACCTAGCGGTTTCATCTGCGTATCTCCCGATCCCGTGGCAATATCGGGATAAAAAGTAGCCTATGTTACTTCCAAAATCTTCATATCAAGTTTCATCAAAATTGGTCGAGCCGTTTTGGAGCCTATTTGTTTCAAACAAACAAAAATTTTTTTTAAGATATATTTTTTTTTCAAAGGCGGGCATCTGGTATGACAATAATTTTTATATTATATTACTGCTTGAATGTAAGCTTCACAATGGTGTGTTTCAGGGCTGCGAGGCTTACTACCAGGCGGGCGACAACATCTCTATATCCAGCTCAGAACTACCCGCAAACAAAACTGACAACCAAAAGGCATGTACTTGTACCTATATATGGACTGTTTTCCGCAACTACATCTCTTAGAACCTTTTCGCGTGAGGATTGACTAGGCTTGCCCAGCACCTATACTATCCTTTCAGCTTAGTCGACTGTATCCAGAGGACAGAACTACACGTCTGAAGGCAACTAAGCTGCAGGTTTCATTACAATAATTTCCTTTACCGTAAGAACAATGTTAATTAGAGCACATAATTTTTTGTAATAAAAATTGGTGCATGGGCGGCTGGGTTTCGAACCTACAACCCGTAGGAATATCGGGATAAAAGTAGCCTACGTGTTAATTCAGGTCTCTAACTATCTACATACCGAGTTTCAATTAAATCTGTCCATTAGTTTTTGCGTGAAGGAGTAACAAACATACTTACACACGAACTTTCAATTGTATAGTATTAGTAGGATTAAGCAATAGGATTGTATCTATTAATTGTCCAACATAAAACAAACCTAGTTGCTTAGCTTCGGGCTAGATGGCGGTGTGTGAAATTTCCAACAACTCAAAAACTACTGAACGGATTTTGATATGGCTTTCATGAATGGACGAAGTAATTCACAAAGAAACTTTAAGTGTATAATTCATTTATGTTTTGTGTATTTTTTTATTTACCCTGTTGTGTCCCACTGCTGGGCAAAGGCCTCCTCCATTTCCCTCCATGTGTCCTGATCTTCAGCTTATTTTGGCCACTTTGCATCGAATGCATCCAAGTCGTCGTGCCATCGTTTTTCGGGTCTACCTCGAAGACGCTTGCCGTCTTGAGGGACCCACTGGGTGACTTTGTTTCCCCATCTATCCATCTGCATTCGGCACACTCGGGCTACCCACTCCCACTTAAAGTCGGGCGTTCTTCTGGTCCACGTCTGCAATACCTGTAAATTGACTAAATATTTTTTTTAACCATTGCGTAGCTGAAGCGGCATACTATTATAAAGCTGAAGAGGTTAGTTGTTTGGTTGTACACGCTTATCTCAGGAACTACTGATTCAAATTGAATATTTATTTGTGTTGCAAAGTCCAATTATCCATAAAAAAATGTTGCTAAAATGGGTAAAGTTATTCCTTTTGAGAGCTACCGTTGTTATTATAATATTTGTTGTTAGAGCACATCAAACCAAAGTTCGAAGAGTTCAGACAGCACCACCGTCCGAGCAAAGAAGAAAAGCTGGTACAACTCCCTCTACCCGACTTACAAGAGCAAGTCGGATGACTTCAAACGTCTCTTCAAGGACTTACCGGAAGACGAACGACTTATTGTTGGTTTGTACTTACTTATACAATATTGAATTTACACTTTTAACCGTAGCTTAAAAGATTCGCATAGAATAACAAATGCTTGCAGTATATACTCACATGCTTTGGTACAAAATCGTACTAAACTTGTACATAACTTAAGATTCATAAATAATGAAATAATTTTAACGGGAAAAAATCGCGTATTTAGTTTATTTTTTATTTATCTTACCTCGAAATATCGATAATGTTGCAATAGTCGTAGTCGATAAGATATTCACTCAGAAAAAGAAGTTTAAACAAGTTAAAATCGCGTAAACCTTAGATTTATAGTCGAAATAAATAGCCCTATCTTACTCACTCTAGTCGGTCGCCGATATTTTTTACTGCTATTTTTACGTCTATATGAAAGCTACGGTCTAAGTTGGGCGCCTAGAAACCAAAAAAAGTCAATCTACTAAAGCCCATTAGAGAAATATTCAAAACAACGAATCAAATACTATGTATTTATTGATGCTATTCGATTGCAGACTATTCGTGTGCATTACAAAAGGACATCCTAGCACACGGCCGACTCTATGCATCCCAGAACTACCTGTGTTTCTACGCTAACATCTTCGGATGGGAGACCAGCCTCACGCTCAGGTGGAAAGAGGTCACAGCCATCACTAAGGAGAAGACTGCGCTGGTGAGTGGTTGCTATAGCTACCAGGATAGTTGCCATAGCAACTGATCTTAGGGCACGGAAATAAACAGGCCTAGTACAATCAGAATTTACTAAATTCAAGTTTTAGGGCACCCATACACTGCGAATTCACATTCCATTGCAAAAATCCTGTTTTGTGTTGTAAATAAAGCTAATTTTTAAAGCATTGAGACCTTTTTCACGGTTTTCAAGTAACCCAAATGTTGCTTTTTTCACCAACCTTATAAAATATAAAAGAATTAGGCCCTGCGCAGACGGCACACTTTTTGTGCGATCGAGTCTGCGGCGCACAAAAAGTCTGCATGGCGCGCAAAAAGTCAGTCGCGGATTTTTCACAGACTCAACGCACACGACGCACATCTTCGATCATTTTGTCGGCAGAGCTGTAGGGACGTAGACGCTATGGAAATCGTGCAGAGATCGCGAAGTATTATTGTGTACATGAAGTACAGAAAAAGAAGAAGAAATAGAGAATTTTGGGTACATCCTATACTTTCGGAAAGATTACTGAACATGAACTGATTACTGATTACTGGACAGTTCCATACTAAACATTCAATTCTGAAACAACATACGGCAATTTTTTTTCAAATTTTATAAAATGTCTGTTACTACATTTGATGAGTTGCTATTTATTTTGAGACCTGCTTTGACTCATTCAGAAACAACAATGAGGAGGTGTATTGGTCCAGAATTGAATTAACATAGTTACATCGACCTCTGGCGCCATGATAATAGATCGCGTGCGTTACGTCCACCCCTAGCAAATGCAGATTGCCGACTAAAGTGTGCGCCGTCTGCGTTAGCGCGCGTTGAAGCAAACGTTTAATTTTTTTCACACACTTTTTGTGCGGAGCGGCGCGCCGCGGCGCGGTGCGGTCTGCCCGAATTACACGGTTTTTTTGTGCGCCGGACTTTTTGCGCGTCGTGTGCGTTACTGCATATAATTGCATAGGTTCTATTTTCACAGACTAAAAAGTGCGTCACGGATAGTCTGTCGTCTGCGCAGGGCCTTAGGTAGCAGGTCGTTATAGCCAAAACCTTGCGCAGGGTTTTTGGGAAAAGAGATTAAAACCTTACACAACAAAAAATTGTTTTCAATTATTTAAAAGTGTTTTGGCAACTCTTCTTCTTTTTGTGTTGCTTCCATTAAAGTATTTTTTTGTACTTATTTAGTTTTTGGGTAGTGAAAATGTTACAACCCGTATTTGTTCCAAAAAGTTACAAATGTTTTTACATTTGGATGTTTTTACAATTTGCATGAAATTTGCACATTAAAACATCTTATAACAACCCCTCCAAAGCTGTGTTAGCCGTTATACGTGTCCCGTTTGGAAACCCAAAATCCCGCTTATTTTAATCACGTGTACCGATTTTCACTTTGACCTAGCAACACTAATTTGTAGTAGCTTTGTATCTGGTCATGATTTCAATAGCCTGTCCATGTTCCAGGTGATACCAAACGCGATCCTAGTATGTACGGAGGGTGAGAAGAACTTCCTGACATCGTTCTCAGGGCGGGACAAGGCTTACCTGATGCTGTTCAGGATATGGCAGAACGCGCTCATGGACCAGCCCTTCACTACGCATGAGATATGGCAGTGGGTATGTAATTGCTGTTAGATTGCCGGTTCGATTCTATCTGAGAAACAAATGTTATCTAATAACTGCGCCCCGCACCCACCGACGTAATATCCAGTTCTCCAGCTACAGACATACCAAGTTTAATCGCAATCGGTTCAGTAGTGTTTGCGTGAAAGAGTAGCAAACGTACTAACCCACAAAATTTCATATATTCCGTATTTCGTATAAAAATTTATATGTCCCTCCTCCATCCCTTAAATTACCACTGTACCGATTTTCATCCAAATCGGTAAAGTCGTTCGACCGCGATGAGGGCACAAACAGACAAATAAACTAGGATTAGGATATGATTTACATTTGGGAAAGGACAAGTCATTGGAGAAAATCCAATTTAAAAACCAAATACTAAAACCGTCAAATTAAAAACCTCTGCCGTTTTTGAAGTCGATTAAAAACACTCTACAGTTTTCCTGGCAACAAATAACTGTCGAATAAGTACCTAAATATTTATTTGTCTATTCTCTCAGTTTAGAAAAAAATATAATATGTAAATGATACTTTGTTCTATATTCTGATAAATCCGTTGTTATTCTATCCCTTGTCAGGTTGACACACATGCTGTGAATTATGCACATAATACATGATCTCACTTTATACATATAACATGAGGCTGGTTGGGTAAACAATGTGGGATACAAGTTGGGTCAATTTATCGAGGTGTTTTTGTAAATTGGTATTGTACCTGTTGATTGGGGCTATTCCCGCTGGCAACACCTCTTCGTTCACACTGTTTACAATCGAGAATTTAAAGTTTTTTGAGACGAATGATGCATTTATTTTCCGATCGTTGAAACGTTAGCAACTTTAATCTATTCTATTTCAGGATTTTAGTGCCTGGGACATGCATAAGATAGAGTAGGCTTGACCGGCAGACGTGAAGATAACTACTTTTAATGCGTCTATATACTTTTATGCTTTAAACATGTTAATAAGGATGATGCGTACAGGCCCATAACATTTTGATCATTTGTACTTTAATATGTAATACTTAACTTACTGACTTAGTTGTTGATAAAATTCTGTATAAATCCTCCCCGTAAGCTGTTGATATACTACTTATTAGTTGAGTTTTACGGGTTTGACAGTTGATACTGGGTAGGTCGGAGCGCCGAAGTAAACAAACTGTGTCGAGTGTTATTTACGCTTTAAAAATAGAAATAAGTAGTGAAAAGTGCTTGCAACATTGTGACTCGATGATATGCTATGTGTCTCGGTTCTCGGTGTGTTATCTCACTAATTATTGAGAAAACTCAGGAAAAATACAACAAAGTGTGGACAGTTGAACTATTGACGTACGTACTAGTGGCGCCATCTGTGCATAACTTTAAGAATTACTGACGACGCCACCTGTTGGTTAACGTTATAAAACTTTATTTTAGCGCCATCTGTGTTTTTGGCCCTGAACTTTATCGATTCTCAATATGGCTCAAAAATGTATTGGTTGTGGCAAGTTCATATCTGGAAAGTTAGATGGCGTAACTTGTCCGAAGTGTAAATCCAGATGTCACTACGGTTGTGCCCAAATCCCAGAGGGAGCCACAGTAGCTGAAAACTGGCGGTGCGGCGAATGTCAGGCCAGAACCCCCAAGGGTCGAGATCAAGGGACCCCTGTACGGGGTCTCCAAAATGTACTTTTGAGCGTCGAGCCCATGGACCAAGGTCCTAGTGAGCAGAGTCCAACAAATATACGCCCTGAGCTGGCTCTTAACGAGACAGCTTATGACGTGACAGCTGAGTTCTGTGAGACAGACTTGTTGCGATCTCTCAAAGATGAGATGTTGAGCGAGATGAAAAAAATACAACAATATTTTTCCTCGGATATGCTATCACTTAGGCAGGAACTACGAGATTTCATGAAGGAAGTGAGAGATCTACGTCAAGAGGTGTCAGAAATTCGTTCAAGCCTGAGCAGCTGTGGCGATCGTTTGGATTCCTTCGACAGGAGAATGACAGCTGTTGAGCAGACCTCCGTCGAGCGAAGCACTCTTGTTGGTTCTCAGACATTAACAACGACGCTACAACATACTATCGATCAACTTAAAGTTGACTTAAACGATCGAGATCAGGACTCACTACTGAATGATATTGAAATCACAGGAGTGCCTGAACAGGCAGCTGAGAACCCCATACACATTGTTACAGTAGTAGGTACTAAGATAGGTATTTCCCTGGACGAGCGCGATATCGTGTTTGCGGAGAGAATAGGAGCACCACAGCGCCCTCTACCGGAAAATCTTGCTAGCCCGCGTCCCCGCCGTATCGTGGTAAGGTTCTCTCGACGGTCCGTACGAAATGATTTCGTTCGTGCTGCGCGCGTTCGCCGTGTTCTCACAACCTCTGATATCGGCCAAGAAGGAGTGCCGCCCGCGCGCGTGCCGGCCCGCATTTACATCAACGAACGCCTTACAAAATCAAACCGGCAACTGTTTGCTCAAACGAGAGATGAGATCAAGCGGCAGGGTTGGAAGCATTGCTGGACTAGAGAGGGTCGTGTTCTTGTGCGGAGAGGCGACGGCACAACGATTTCTCGGATTCGTAATCATGAAGATCTGAAAAACCTTTTTGGATCACGCTCAGTTGGACTGAAAGCAGGCGAAAATTGATACATGTTTTAATTTTTTCAGTAGTGTTGAGATGTAATTTGTCGATTATTTTAAAATTGTATTTAACGTTAAATTTAAATAGGATTAGTCCGAAAAATACTTTTATTCCTATTTTTTACAGCTCGCATTTGTTAGACACTAAGGTCAGTTGTTATTACATATTATTCTACTCTAGATTTAGTGATGGTCCATATAACATGCCAGTACTTTGTTTTATATTAAACTCATTAAGCCAACTTAACTATAAAAAATGCATGTTACTACTATTTTTATTGAATAGGATTAGCCCGAAGTATACTTTATGTCTTGTTTTTTACAGCTCGAATTTTTTAGACACTAAGCTAAGTTTTTATTATATGTTATTCTACTCTAGATTTAATGAAGACATATATACCATGTCAGTACTTTGTTTAATGTTAAACTCATTAAGCCAGCTTAATTTTAAAAATGTATATATATTACTACCATTTATATTACTTAACTTACAAATATGATGCCTAAAGGTTTTCTGAAAGTTGGTTTATATAATGCTGGCTCACTGGGTACTTATCATGATGACTTTATAGTATCAATGGATAATTATTCCGTAGACATTATGGCTGTAAACGAGACATGGATGCGATTAAGTGAGGATGAAAAGGCACCTGTAGTTCCTAATTATAGGTTAAGACACACGCCCCGTCCCACACATATGTGTAAAAGTCGTGGCGGTGGGGTGGGCTTTTATATCAGACGAGGAGTGAATGTTCGGTATCTTGATTACCCAGTCAGTGAACAGATAGAACAAATGTGGATGAAACTGTCATTAAACTCGACAAGGGTAGTTGTAGGCACCGCATATCGGCCGCAATGGGTAAATGTAAACACTTTTTTTAATTCATTGATGGAATCAATATCATCTTTTGCTGATTACGATCACCTTATTTTACTGGGAGATTTCAATATTAATCTTTTAGATAAAAATGACTATAAGGTTACCATTTTTGATGAATTTATCAGGTGTGCTGGACTTAAACAGCAAATCCTCTCACCGACACACTTTACTGAAACAAGCGAAACTCTCATCGATCTCATTTGCTCTAGTCTCTCCTCACGTAATACAACCGTTCAACTGACTCGTTCGGATATAGGTCATGCCTACGTTATATGTGAATTTCAAATTAAAAAACCAAAAATCAAGCCACAAGTCATTGTTTACAGACCGCTGAAGGATATATGTATAAATCTGTTCCAAAATGACTTAGAAATGATTGACTGGCAAAGTATTGTTTCTGATGATGTCAACACCATGGTCTCAAATCTAAATGATGTTCTGTTGTTGCTCTTTGATCTTCATGCACCTTATAAAAAAGTTGTTATAAAAGAACTTCCAAGTCCATGGTTAACCGATACGGTTAGATTGATGATGAGACTTCGCGATAAAGCGTTAAAACAGTATAGAGACACAAAGCTTGAAAGTAAAAAAACTTACTACAAAAATCTAAAAAAACAAGTATCTCTTGCGTTGCATAACGAAAAGTGTGCATTTTTTAAAACAAACATAAACAGTAACATAAATAACCCCAAAGCTCTCTGGAAGAACCTCAAATCTAAAGTAATCCCTAAAAAATCAAGTTATATTCCTGGTCATTTTTCTAATCCTGATGATATTAATAATCATTTCTTGAATGTTCCTGGTAACTCAACAGCTGATATATCAGTTCACAATTATTTTGAGTTAAACAACTTTAGTGGTGTTACTTTCTCTCTGGAACCTGTTGACTCAAAGCAAGTTTTAAGATATATAAACGAGGTGAAAACTAATGCATGCGGAGTGGATAAGCTAACAATGGACATGATAAAACTCACTTTACCCAATAGCCTAGATATTATAACTTATATAGTAAATGTTTCGATTGCGACCTGTACTTTTCCCGATATATGGAAAGTTGCCGTTGTGAGACCTTTGCCTAAATTACCAGAACCTAAAGAAATAAAAGATCTTAGACCCATTAGTATACTACCAGGTCTGTCAAAAATCCTGGAAAAGGCGGTTTGTAGTCAAACTTTGAAATATATTGAAGATAATAATATTTTACCATCGGTCCAGTCGGGTTTTAGAAAGGGTAGAAGCACCACCACTGCGCTATTGGATGTGACAGATAATATCTTAGCGGCACAAGACAAAGGTATGTGTACAGTATTAGTATTATTAGATTTTTCCAGAGCTTTCGATGCTATAAATATTCCACTGCTCCTTTCCAAACTAAATTTCTATGGATTCTGCTCCAATACGGTAGAGTGGTTCCGGTCCTATCTCACAAATCGCAAACAATTCGTAGAAATAAATATGGACAGTGGAGAAAGCCTTAATTCAGAACTATCGAATGTAACTCGAGGCGTCCCGCAGGGATCAATTATAGGCCCTATTCTGTTTAATTTGTATAGCGCTGATATCATAAAATGTATACATAACTGCAAATACCATATATATGCTGACGACATACAATTGTATTTATCTTTCAAACCTAGTCATGTGCAGACGGAAATTCAGAAAATTAATGAAGACCTTGACAGAATTCATAAATGGGCTGAGAATAATTGTTTGCTTTTGAATGCAAAAAAAACGAAATATATGTTATTAGGCACTGTTCAGCAAATTCAGAAAGCCAATTCCGGTAATTACAGGATTGATATTGACGGAGAACCTATTGAACGCGTTTATGAAGCCCGAAATTTGGGCCTGATTTTTGATGAGCAACTACGTTTTGAGCGACACATCGCAAATACTATTAGTAACTGTTTTTATAGACTCAGAGTGCTCTACAGAATCAGAGAGTACATAAGTGTTGAACTTCGTATTCGGCTTGTGGACTCTCTGATTTTGTCAAAATTTAATTATGTCGACGCGGTTTATGGGCCCAGGTTGTTTGCGAAGACTGCTGGTCAAATACAACGAATGCAAAATGCCTGTGCTCGCTTCTGTTTCCCTATACCCCCTCGTTCCCATGTCTCACCCTTTTTGGGCAAAAACAATATGCTGGATATGAAATGCAGACGTGACTTACATCTGGCCACGCTGATGTTCGGTGTGATGATATCGGGCAAACCTGAGTATCTGTTTTCCAAGTTCAGTTGGGCCAGGGACTATAATCCTATAAAGACACGGGCTTCTGCGTATTTAATTGTTACAAGTGTCGGTCGCACGCAGGCTTTTAAGGGTAGTTTTAAACACTGCGCCACAAAGTGTTGGAATGACTTGCCACCACCACTGAGACAGCATCGCACAGTTAATTCCTTCAGGTCTGCATATAAACTTCTCTTAATGGGTAGACAATTAGCTGAACTAAGACATGGCTGTTTCTGATGCGAGAGGTATATATGCTTATGCAGAAGTATATATTATGTATGTTGAGTGGTTTACTATTTTATTTTTTCTATTAATTTTAAGCTTCATTTGGTGGCGTATTTATTAAGTTTACTTTTATTTTTTACTATATTGAAACCTCTGCCCGGTCGGCGTCATGTGAGCTGATATGCAGATAATGATGTGTCCTGTAATACTTTAAGTCTTTGTGTATAATTCTATAATATTGTTTGTGTCGGATTGCCTAATCACTAGTTTTAGCATTTTGCTTGTTTTTTTTGTAGACATTATCTTCAGTTTATATTTATGGTTATTAAAACAATTTAGAATATTTATTTGGTTATAAAGTTAGTGTCAGTGTTTCCTGCCTACTATAACCAAATTACAGCATCGTCCTACTCTCTCCAATCACAGGGTCTCTGCTGAAAATCAGCGTTGCATTTATGCAACACATAGCTGAGCAGGAGCCTATTTGGCGGCGACACTGTTACTGTGTTATAAATAACATAGCTTATATTATTTAATTAAGTTTGTTATTTTTAGTGATGTCAAAATAAGCTGTGTCTAATTTTTAGTTTTGTTGTTGGCCAAATAAAGATATATCTATCTATATCTATCTATACTACTCCTATATTCATGTGTTATTATTATCTTTTAACTCTTACTACAGTCAGAATATGTATAAACGATCAGAAAATAAAAGTCTCATTTATCAACACTTCACGAACGAAACTTGTAATTCTCGCCAACAGTGTTAACGATGTGGTGTTACCGAGCGGGAAAACTCCTTTCTAAACTTTGATTTGGTAAAAAAATAACTGCACCATTCTGCCAATAGATACTATTGCTAATACGGTGCAAATTCGAAAACAAAAACTTATATTGATGATAAAATATTAGGAACCTTCTTACAATATGTCACATTATCCTAGATCGATAGATCTGTGAGTGAATCTATAATATGATTAAGACGGTAGTCGTCGTGAAACGTGTCAACTGTATGCGCGAGGTGTGAGGTTGGTTACAACACAAGGTCGCATAGAGATCAGTCTATCCTATATCGTTGGTTTGTTAACACATCTTTTATACACTGGTAACATATTTTATTTACTTATCATAAAACTTTAGTTTCACATCACCATCATCCCTAACATGAAAAAGAAGTTCATATTAATCACTTAATTTTTTTTAAAATACAAAATCAAATAAACAGAATGAAATAACCTATCTGATTAAGAAAGGTAGACATTATTATCCCGGGTCTCAAATCGTGTATTTCTTTTTTAAATAGCCAATAACCCTGTATAGATATACAAAACTACAAAAATGAGTTATTTCTTTTGATTTCCTATACTATGTTTGTTTTCAAGAGTTGTTCTCCATTAGCAACAATATCGTTTGGTATAAAAATATAGGTAATTTGTTTAGGAAATGTTACTGGTTCGATTTCTGTCTAGTGGTTAAAAAAAAACAAATGATGCATTTTTAATTTTTGTCAAAATCAGGTTTCGCTATCTCTTATGGGCGGGTGAAATTGCAGGGCGTGGCTAATTTATTTATGTAAACAAATATTTGTTGTGTTAAGGTGCATAAAAGTAGCCCTCAACCGTTTCTTCATATACATTCTATACTAACTAGCTGCGCCCCGTTATCCTGATATTCCCACGGGATCGAGACGTACGCGGGTGAAACCGCGGGGCGCAGCTAGTTTATAACATTACTTATACTCAGTTATTTAGACTGTAGGTACATACAGAACACTGAGTCACGTCAGAAAGTTACATATTTTTAAGGACATTACATCACAGGCATAAGTAATAATATTAAAATCTAAAACAACGAATAAATAAATAAAAACAAAAACATTCATAAAAAGGTGCTGCTGTAAAGGGACATTGTCAAATTTCAGTTCAATTAGTAAATTTAAAAAAATATAAATTAATAGTAATAAGTAAAACATGTCGTAGAATAGAATTAAATTAAATAAAAATAGAATTAATCGCAGCTGTATAGAGGCCTAGTCAATAATATTAAATAGTACTTAGTATAAAATATATATATACTAATGCTAGCAGCGCTCCGCAGTTTAACCCGCGTAACTCCCGATCCCGTGAGAATATCAGGATAAAAAGTAGCCTATAGCCTTTCTCGATAAATGGACTATCCAAATCTATACTTATATTATAAAGCTGAAGAGTTTGTTTGTTTGAACGCGCTAATCTCAGAAACTACTGATTCGAATTGAAAAAATCTTTTTGTGTTGGATAGTCCATTTACCGAGGAAGGGTATTTTTCATTGTGATATTCCCACGGGATCGGGAGTTACGCTGGTGAAACCGCGGGACGCAGCTAGTAATTAATAATTAGTCAATAGTACATAAAAAACAATCGTCGAAACTGTAGGTAATGTAAAACAAAACTAGTAGTAGGTACATACCCACTTATCCAATACAAAATATAAGCATATTAATAGGATAACACTGTATGAAATGTATTGACCATCGTTCCTTCCTCGATTAGGTGCACAGTTGCTACGGTGAAGAGTTGGGGTTCGCGTCCGACGACGATGAATATTCCAGGGACTTTGTGGACGACGTCGTTGTCTTGCCTGACACTATCGAGGTAACTTTAGCTATAATCTCACGACCTATGTGGTTGCGGGTTCGATTCCCGCCGACGAACAAGTGTCTGTGCCCAGAGCTGTGTCTGTAAACTAATATTAGCTCTGGTTCCGGGTGTTTCTATATGTATTATTTTTCCGAAGAAACACATCCTAACTTAATTTGTAAGACGCTTCAAAGTGATGTAATGCACTGCTTGACACCTATTCAATAAAAAGTTTGAGTTTACTGTACAAAAAATTGATAAAGTTATTCAAAACAGAATGTTTAAGTACGTTTTTGATTTTGCACCATGAAAATCGTGTCTCGTGAAAATGACGCTTGATGAAATATCGATGATTTCTGTGTCACGGCCGGCGAACAGAGGGTTGCGGGTTCGCTCCCCGCCTCAAACAGAAATATTTACGTAGAAATATTTGTTTCTGGTCTCGGTGTTTCTGTAAGTAAGACTATGTATTTAAAAATAATTTGTCCGTTGGCTGTCCACCATAACACAAGCCCAGTACCTTAGGGATTAGATGGCACGGTGTAAAAATGTCCCGCAATATTTAAAGAAAATATTGGTCTGCACAAAACAAAAACAGGGTAAATAAATATCCCGTTTTTAATATAAATAAATTTAGAGAAGAAAAAATACACTGATTTATAAAAACATGAGTAAGCAGTAAAGTGCACTACCCACTACCCGCTATCTCTCGCTATCGACAGATAAGCCTCGATAAACTCCCAGTAATCGCACACCTGCTTTAATTTAGCGAAAAGGATAACGTGCCGATTGTGTTATATATTTTAATAAAATATAACATTTTTGTGTGTGTTTAAAGTGAGTGGAATTTATCGTACCGACAACGGTTCGCGGTTTCACTCGTCCCGTTGTTATGGGAATATTGGGATAAAGAGTAACCTATGTTACTTCCTCAGAATCAATGTATATTAATACTAAGTTTTATGAAAATCGGTCCATTCGCTTCGGAGATAATTATTGAATATAAAATTGTTTATATTTATAGGTAAGTTAATTTTTAGGGTTCCATACCCTCAAAAGGTAAAAAATAAACTTTTATAAGATCACTTGTCTGTCTGTCCATCTATTTTACATTTTGTGACGACCCAGTTGGCACAATGGTCACCATGCCGGACTGCCAAGCACAGGGGTTGCGGGTTCGATTCCCGCCTCAGACAAGTATTTATGCTTAGATATTTGTCTGTGGTCTGGTTGTGTCTATGTATTATAAGTATACAGGGGTTGTAAAATTCAGAAAGGGGGTTGTTCTAGACGTCTAGGCGAACAAATTTTGTTCTACTACTTTTGGAAATTAGAACATTTTGTTCGAAGTTTTTGTGTGAAACAGCTGATTTTTAAGTAAAAATTCCCTTAGAATTTTCGAAAAAAAGTTCGAATTTCCAAAATTTGTAGACCAAAATTCGTTCGCCTAGACGTCTAAAACCACCCCCTTTCGTATTAAAACCCCTTCGCTGAAAGACATAGTATTTTTACAAAATAAAAGTATATTAGTAGTATATCCGTTGCCTAGCACCCATAACACAAGTCTAGTTACTTAGCTTGGGGCTAGATGGCGATGTGTGGAATATCCTGTAATATTTATTATTATTATTTGTGTATAATTTTAGAAAATACCTTGTCGTTTATAAGCCTATCATTGCCGTTTTTCAATTGGACGCCTAATTTTTCAAAAAGATTCTTGTGGTGAAGTAGCTACCTAACCATTTTTAAAGGTGGCCAGTGGTCGAGATTTTGTGGTCCAGTAGCCACCCAAGGCATCTTCTCGTATCACTGGTGCTCACAGTCACTAAGGCCGACATCGACTAAGGAAGACATCATAGATAATAAAATATATATAGGTTATATAATATATCTTATATTTATCTATATAATCAATAAGTAATCAGTAAACGTAATGAGTCATTTTATTTTAGGGTATTAGATTGAATGATATGACTCACATATACTTAACTTACATATAAGATAATTGTTTATTCTTTACGATACATATTGTTGTAGTGACATGTGCTTACAATACTATATATTCAATTCATTTTTGTTTTTGTTTTAACCATAACATTTGATTCATTTATTTGTGTACTTATCTTTACTTTTTGCGCGAAAATAACCGATATATTAAAGCTTCTGTGAATCTCAATTTTAACCGTAATCTTTGATTCTTTATTTGTGTATTTATCTTTTTTTATGGACCATTACATTCAGTTCGAATATTTATGTTTTTTTTAATTAAGTTTCCTTCAGTGTTATTTTTTTTTTTTCATTTATTTATGAATTAAACTTTATTTGACTGGATCGAAGACTACCAATATGCCTAGAGAAGTCATTTACACCAGCATGCGGCGACGTAAAGTAATTGCAAACTAACTTTAACCACAACTTCGTCGGCATAGGATTTGAATTTTCCAAAATCCTTTCTTAGATTTGAAGTATTATTATATTATGGATGATTTATAATTGAAACACACGAGTTTACTTTACGAAGCTTTAATCATGACTAAATAAGACTTATCCTATGTTTCGTACTGCAGTACATACTTCACCACCGGGGTTGGAAAAGAAAAGATTCTTACACACTAAATTTAAGTTCTTATCCTACTTACAAAACCTTTTAGTCCTATCTTTATGTATTACATCTGCTTTGCCGTTCTTTTCAATTTTAACATTCATATTCAAATCTTCTAGTACTTTATACGGTCCTTCATAAACAGGATCCAATTTACGAGCATTTTCTTTCTTAACTAAAATTAATTCATCTTTGTTATAAAATACAGGATTACATTTCTTATCATAACTTTGCTTTCTTTTTTCCTTACAACCTAACAAATTGTTTCTTGCATCTTTTAATGCTACTTGCAACTTATATTTTAAATCTAAGCTATAATTATCGTCATTATAAAGAGGATCTACATTACTTTCCAAACTATTTGGTAATCGACATTGTCGTCCAAAAACAAGCTCGTAAGGCGTGTATTTAGTTTGCGAGTTTACACAAGTATTATAACTAAAACACCAAAATGGTACCCAATGTGACCATGTATAACTTGAATTAGTACAATAAGTCCTTAAAAATGCACCTAAATGCTTATGAGCTATCTCTAGGGAACCGATTGATTGATGGTGGTATGCAGTGGACGTCAACTTTTCTATTTCTAATAACCTACATACCTGCTCCATAACGTTAGAAACGAATTCTGTACCCCTATCCGTAGCTATGGATTTGGGAATACCGTATCTTAAAATAAAATTACTTACAAAAGCTTGCGCCACAGTCACCGCTTCCTTATTGGGTAACGGGTATGCCTCTATGAACTTGGTCAGTTCACATTGAAGAGTTAAAATATAACAATTTCCATACTCATCTTTATCCAGAGGACCGACTAAATCGAGGAAAATCTTCTCGAACGCAGTCGTCGCCGTCGTCGTTAAAGTTAAAGGCTGTTTAGTATACTTACCTTGCTTCATTTTTTGACACATTTCACATTTTCCTATAAACTTACGAATATCTAAATCTAGTCCTGGCCAGTAATATTTTCTTTTTATGTTATTCGACATTCTGGTTACCCCTGCATGTCCGCTAGTGGGTAACAAATGATAATCGAGTAAGATAAATTGTTTGACTTTTTCATCATATATTCTTTCTATTCCTTTCAAAACACATATTCGTGGACCGGTCCATTTTTCTCTAGATTTTATTTCACTACATAATTCCTTTATAAATTCTTCATTTTTATTATTATTATTTTTTACTATGCATAGTTCCTTTACTTTTATTTTTTTACAAAAGTCTTCGAGCTTAGTTGCAAATTCGGCTCGCGTAAATTGCAACCTAAAGCCGAGGTTTATACCTAATAGCATTCTACTTTGCATATAAAGAAAACAATCTTTTTCTTCTACTTTTACTTTCTCCCTCTTTAATTTTTCTATGGTTTCTTTCCCTATTAATTTCATTTCTATAGAATCACACGGCTGTCTTAATAATTCCACAACTCGTGGTTGATCAGGCCACTCGTTAGTGTCTTTATTAGGCGCAGCTTGTTCATTCTTACTATTCTCTTCCATTCTTCTTCTTTGAGCCCTAGTAGTTACTGCCATAACTTGCTCTTTCATACCCTTTAATTCATTCGACGTTATACTTACTCTAGATAATGCATCAGCGATTACGTTATCTTTTCCTTTCACATATACTATCCTAAAATCATATTCTTCTAGTATCAACCTGTATTTGATTAGCCTACTGGATGGGTCTTTCATGCCAAACAAATATATTAGTGGTTTATGGTCTGTCATTATGGTAAATGTTCTGCCAAACAAGTATGGTCTGAAATATTTTACAGCCCACACTATTGCTGTTAATTCTTTCTGTATAACTGGATAATTTTTTTCACTTTTATTTAGAGGTCGGCTGGCATACGCCACTGGTTTTAAATTGCCGTTACACAAAACTGCTCCTACCGCCAAATCAGAAGCATCTGTTTGTAATATAAATTCATTATTTTCAGAAAAGTCGGGGTATTGTAATATAGGGGGTGTCATTAGAGAGGTTTTAAGATGATTAAATGCATTTTGGCACTTTTGATTCCAAACAAAAGGTTCATCTTTCTTTAGCAAATTATTTAAAGGCATAGTAATGGTTGCAAAATTTGGTACAAATTTTCTGTAGTAGTTGCAGAAGGCAACAAAACGCCTAACCTCGTCGGCATTCTGGGGGACTGGGTAATTTTTTAACACTCTAGTTTTCTCTGGATCTGGTGAAACTCCATCAGCAGATACCAAATGACCGAGATATAAAATTTCTTTCTTAAGGAATTGACACTTAGTGGGATTCAATTTCAAATTTACCTTTCTTACGCCCGAATACTGAAAGGCTACTTAATCTTAAGTGGCGTTTAAATTTAAGTTAAGTGTATGCTTGCTATTGAAGCCTACGCTTAAATATCAATTTAAACGCCGCTTAAGATTAAGTAGCTTTTCAGTATTCGGGCGTCAGTCTTTCAAAAACATCTATTAGATTTTGATTGTGAACGATTAGTGATCTTCCGAAAATAATGAGGTCATCTAAATAAATAAAGCATTTTTCAAAAGCTAACCCTGACATTGCTATTGACATAACTCTACTGAATGCACTACATGAAGTTTTGAGACCCATCGGTAATCTTTTTAATTGGTAATGTCCTGTACTAGTTGAAAAGGCTGTATATTTTCTACTCTCGGGTGCTAGTTTCACTTGATAATACCCTTGTTGTAAATCTAAATGAGTGAAATAAATTGAGCCTGATAAAGAATCTAGAATGTCAGTAATATTAGGCAAGGGAAATTTATCATCAACTATATTTTCATTTAGCTTTCGAAAATCAATAACTAAACGCCACTTTTGGGGGCCGTCTGATTTTTTTGGGACTAATAGTATTGGGCTTGACCATTCACTAGATGATTCTTCAATAATATCGTCTCTAAGCATTTTATCTATTTGTTTATTTACTTCTGGTTTTAAAGATTGAGGTAGTCTATATGGTTTCGTATAAATGGGATTTATGTTACTTTTCAATTTTATTAATTGTTCACAAATGTTGGTCGTTTCTAATTTATCACCAGGTAAAAAGAAAATGTCTGAATACTTTGTACATATCTTTTCTATTGACTCCTTTTCTTCTTTATTCAAATGTTGCATTTCTATTAAAGGTAATAACGTTTCAGCTCTTTTAGAACTACTTTCGCTTTGGCTAAACTTAAACATGTTGTAATCATCTATTAATTCTACGTTTAGAACAAATTTTTCTAGTCTAACTTCTTCTTCCTTAGTATTTAAAATCTTAATAGGAACCCTTTTATTCCTTGGTCGGACAATTGTTCCTGCTAAAAACACATCTTTCTCTATCTCTCTCGCGCTGACAAAACAATCTCCTTTCACATCTCTGTCAAGATAGACGTAATGAATTGATTCACTACGAGGAGGTATTACTAGTGAATTACTATAATCGGGTTTATCATGTATTGGTAAATTACAATAATTACCTCCTATATGTAATGACAACAGGTTTTTTCCGAAGTCTATATTTGCTTTATATTTTATTAGGAAGTCAATACCTAGTATTCCATCGACGTTGATTGGTAAATTTTCGAAAACATGAAATCTATTCACAAACCTTTCGTTTCTGTAGGCATATAAGTCTAAATCTACATAGCCTAAGGATTTAATTCTTCCTCCTATTCCATTTACCTCTAACTTTTCGCTAAAAATTTTACTTGTCCTTGGTAATTCTTCCTTTTTAATAACTGAAATTGATGCGCCCGTATCTAATAGAAACAAAAACTTTTTTCCTTGTATGTATAATTCTACGAATTTTGAGTTGCCTCTACAGGCATAGATGAAATTATTAATTACGAAAAAACCGATTTTCTCCTTCATTTTGCTGCTGTTCCGAATTTTCAGTGACATTCGACTGGGCGTTGTCAATATTCGGTATTGTCATTACGTTATTGTAATTATAACCTTGACCACCGCGCCTGTAATATCCGCGTCGATTATACCCACCTCTACTGTGACGGGCATATCGAAAGGGTCTGGAATAACCTTGATATCTTAAAGAATTATTTTGAAAATTATTACTGTAGTTATTGTTACCGAAATTACTATTCTGATTTCTTCCTCTGTTATTGCTATTATTGAAATAATTTTGACGATTGCGATTATAGGTGTAACGATTATTGTACGTACCTCTCGTCGATGTCATCTTCATAACGTCGGCTGGTCGGGAGGCCAACGATTTGGTTTCATCTTTCGCTGCCTGGATCGCGTCCTTCAACGATGAGTAGTTGCGGGCGGTGATGATGGTACTTACCTTGTCGTTTTTTAATCCATCTGCAAACTTTTTAATCACCATCTTTTCATTAATTGGTTTTAAAATAGCGATTTTTGTCGCGTCGCCTTCGGCCTGGGAAATATTTAATTCGGTCAGTAGTTTTTCGAGTTGCGAACCATATTCGTCAACTGACCTAAAGCCTTGGTTCAGTGTTTGTATTTGATTTTGAACTGCTGTATGCGACTTAATAGTCAATAGTTTAGTTCGAAAATCTTGGAGCATATTTTTGACAGTCGGATATGTTAGTTCTACACGTAGCTTTGAGTTTTCTGATAACCTACCTTTCAAAACGAATTTAATTAACAGTAATTGTCCTTCGTTGTTAAGCATATCCGCGTACATTTCCACAGCATCAATCAATCGTTTCGTTGTATTTTCCTTATCATCTAATACAGGTATTAAACTACACGCAGTTTTTAAATCGAATTCCATTTTGTCTGTTTTTATTTCTAAATTTAGTTGCGAGCACAAATTAGATATTTCTTCATACAAACAACAAAGTTTTTCGTATGTCTCAGTGACTAATTCAATTTCCGACTCCTTTTTACTTAGACTTAAAATAGAAAATATTGTTTCACTCGCTTGTAATATTTGTTTAGCCTCTTGCAACTTAGTTTGCGTAACTGAACATGTATACCTACTTTGGCCTTTTTTAACAAGATATTTTTTTATTCCTTTTAATATTTCATAATTTTCTAGCAAAGTTTCTGCCATAATATTTAATACAAAACGTTAAAATTACAGTTAACAAAATCATATTTCATTCACTTCGATTTATTTTTACTCAACTTGAAGCTCAGTCATACACTGTTCGATAAAGAAATGCTGAGTTGCGTCTACGCCGACTGGGATTCTACGAACTGTTCGTTCAACTTAGATTTAATTTAAAAATGAGAAATTTTTTTTTTGGAGATATATTAATGTCTATAAAACCGCATACTTAATTGTTCGTTTAATTTGTTGTATATATATACGTAGCCGTTCATAGGACCGCACTTTTATATTGAACCGCACTTTTTCACTTTTATTGACCGCACTTTGCACTTTTATTTATCGCACTTTTGTAGGGGATGGTTGACGATGTTAAAAAAAAGGGTTGGTAGGGACTAACTCACACTTCTGCTTCTCCGCGTGTCGCCGGGGCCGGAACTCGCCTTCCAGATAGACGGTCTCGCATTCTTCTAATAAACTCGGTGTTAACTCTTCCTTCTATCCATTTCTTGTGTCTGTCCTTTATTTTGATATAGATGTGGGCGATCAGGAACAAAACGACTAGCGCCAGGAAAGTCGATATAAGGATGTTATTCACTTTTACGTGGTTTTCGTTGTTACTTTGCTCTGCATCATTGCTACCCAACGCTGTTTGGGCTATCACCACCTCCTTGTTTTCAGTTGAGTAGGTCTTTCCCATTTTGATTTTTCACTTTTTTACCACAACTGTATAGTCCGATGTTCAAGTTATAAATCGAATACATTATAAAAGTCTTATAACCGGGCACCGAGGCACACAGGAATCTGCTAGCTGGCACTTTTCGCCCGGTACCCGACGCGCACTCCTACTTGCAATTCCGCGAATCAAAACAATTGACTGGCAGGGTCGCCATGAAGTATTATTATATTATGGATGATTTATAATTGAAACACACGAGTTTACTTTACGAAGCTTTAATCATGACTAAATAAGACTTATCCTATGTTTCGTACTGCAGTACATACTTCAGATTCCCTACATTATAACAGCTAGCTGAACTCATAAAAGTTAAATATGAATGCAAGTCTCGAAAACCTTAAAAAATAGCAGATTGATAAGATCACATAGACACGTCTTAAAAAAACTGCTCACACCCTTAGTACTAATATAAGTATAAAATTTCAAAGGAAGTAGGCGAGTCGTGCGCGGACGCAGCCGGCGGGGAACCTCGCGAGGAACAGAGAACCTCGCGACCTTCCAGCCACGCGAGGGACATTTCACCACCGCTCGGTTAGTACATTCCTATACAATTTACCTTCGCGTATAATCTAGAGGATGTAAACAACTGTAGCAACTGTAATCCATGCTACTCAGGGTGAAGTAGTGCTTATCACGTGTATTAAGAGTAGCTTGTCTAAAACTCAACCACCTTCTCAGCTTAATCGAAAGTGTCCAAAGGAAAAAAAATCGTTTCTTGCCATTATTACAATTTTAACTTATGCAATAAATAAAATAAAATGGCAAAGGGAGCAGACTCAGCATATGCTGTGAGCAATAAATAAAATAATATGGCAAAGGGAGCAGACTCAGCATATGCTGTGAGCAATAAATAAAATAATATGGCAAAGGGAGCAGACTCAGCATATGCTGTGAGCAATAAATAAAATAATATGGCAAAGGGAGCAGACTCAGCATATGCTGTGAGATGCAGCTGTACAGCGCTGGTTTTAAGCCTGACCCTTTCTCTCTGTTTATAATTTTGTTTTAGAGTAGTCAAGTCATGCACGAAAATAAAAACAACCTAGATCATATAAACCAAATTACAAATGAGCAATCATATTTAAGTATTATCAAAGTTACAATAATAAAAACTTAATATCATCACATCAGGCATGAATTTGTCTATATGTCTGGGGACAACTAAGCCGCGGGTTTCTTCACGATGTTTTCCTTCACCATAAGAGCAATTTTAATCCTTTAGTAACCATGACCTTCGGAATGAGGCTATCTGCCACTAATCAACGTTTTAACTATTCATTTAGTAGGAAAACAACTGTTAATTTGTAAAATAATGAACTTCACTGTTTAAAATAAGTATTCAGTCGCCAAACGCTTTGAACTCTATCTACTTCCGAGAAACAGTTGATTCGTATGAATACATAAACTTAATTCTTTTATCTCTTATCTATGTTATTAATAAAGTTTAAGCTCATATCACTTTGAGGTTCAAACTTGTTTAAACATACCTATAGTTATCGTGTTTAGGATTTAAAAAGTTTTATTTCATTAACTAGCTGTTTTACCCGCGCTTCAGACTCGTAGCTTTTGTAGGTTACAGAGATTGTTGATAAGTCTTTTTTCTTTTTTATATAGATATAAAGTTTGAATTGTTTAAACCTAATGGATCTAGTAAAACCATGTGATACTGTAGATGGAGTTGAAATTGCTCAGTGTGTTTTAGGTAATATATTTTGCAAATATGAGCCAATCAACCTGTTCGCCTTTTACTAAAATTGTTAGTTATTATATAATTGTTATTTAGTTTTGTGTTTCGTTTGTAGGTGAGTTCTTTTCCTACATTTTTGTACAATTTAACACGATATCCACCAAAAATCAAACGATAGATCTTTTTACACTTTTATGTCCACTTTATGGCTTAATTTAGGTTGTTTGCCAAGTGTTTTAAGACGAAAATCCGTGTTGTAATTTTGTAAATTTAATTTTAATTATGATAATCTTAATTTTTGTCATTTTAGTTTAGATTGTGTTTACTCCAGGCGCCCTGCCCATCTCAACCGCTGTGATCTTACAATATACAGGGTTGCGGGTTCGATTCCCGTCTCAGACAGTATTTATGCTTAGATATTTGTGTGTGTTCTGGTTGTTTCTATATATTATAAGTATATAAGTAGTACATCCGTTGTGTAGCACCCTTTGCACAAGTCTAGTTACTTGGCTTTGGTCTAGATAGCGATGTGTGGAATGTCCTGCATTTTTTTTATTTTGAATGTAGCGTTTGTTTGTAGTGAGTAACGGTGATGGTGTGCTGGGTTCGGAGGAGGCCGCGGACACTCTGCCCACAGACATGTCGGACTCCAGCGATAGCGATATAGATAATAAGAACAAGTACGTACATATATGTCTAACTATTGTGAACACAGAACTACTTGATCTGCAAAACAATGATACCCGCGGGGGATAGTGATCTGGTCCAAGGTTATAAGAGTAAGGGTCTTGCTAAATCTAAATGCCGATATATATAACAAATATAAGGAATATAGTAAAGAGAAAACAGTTCAACTCTGCCGATTTAACGTAAGAAAATTTTAATAAAAAACATATTAAGGTTTCCCGGAGATATTTTAACATCTCCGTCGTACTTTCGTCCTACAAGAAACTAACCACAAACATAATTTCCGCAATTTATCTCTATAGTCTTAGAATTATGTGTGGTGTACTTAATATATAAGTAAACTAAACGGTTTCACCCACGTAAGTCCCGATCCCATGGGAATGTCGTGATAAAACGTAGCCTTTGTTAATTCCAGGCCTCCAGCTATCCACATACGAATTTCATTGCAATCGGTTCAGTAGTTTTTGCGTGAAGGAGTAACAAACATACATTCATACACACACATACACTGTGTGTGTATGTGTGAATGTATGTTTGTTGTTGATAACTTTCACATTTATAATATTAGGATAGGATAACCACCTAAAAATTGAGGACCAATAAAACTTGTACAATATAATTGGTGAATCCTTTAATTACTTTTCGTTTTCTTTTTAAATAAGTAAATTCCCTCCACAGTGGTGGTAGCGGTGAGAAATGCACCAACCCTCACGACGGGAGACTGTTCATGAAGCAATCGTTCTCCTTCAACATCGACCAACTCTTCACGATGATCTTCACCAACTCCAAGTTCAGTCTCGAACTGCTCGCTGCCAGGAACATTACCGATTATGTACAGGTAACTAACATATTTTTGGGGGTACTTGGTGGTATGTACCTTCAAAGGGAAGATCTTCCACCCGGTAGGCCGCCCACCGACGATATTTCTTAAGAATTTGTATATGAGCTGGATCGGCTCAGTGTTGCTATCTGTCGGTAGCGAGGCGAAGCGTCGCCACATATTTACATCATAGATGCTCTCAGTGATGCCAAAGTATCGGGATAACATATAGCCTATAAAAATATTAACGGAAAGCCGCATTAATACATACAACCCGTTCTAGTCTAAATTTGTTAAATTTTATTTTCTTTTTTTTCACATTGTTATCGGTTATTTTTATTCTCTTCATTATGTGTGGTGTAGAATCAAGCGTTTAGCAAGCCATTTGCGGAGACATTTAAAGGGTATTTAGTTTTATACTCTAGTAAAGTGTAACTGTCTGTCTTCCTTAATAAATAAAATAAAATAAAAAATAAATTATTTTTCACTGTTAACTCTAAGACCCATACGCCATTCCGGAACGTTATCCAGTTACATTGAATTGTTAAACATTGAATTTTCCTGTTGATATAGTTTCAACCGCGGGCCGGTTAACAAGCGGTACACATCCTTAGTGCAATATAATATGAATAAATCCCATTATGTTGGCAGTCACCCTGGCAAGCGCAGAGGGGCTTGAAATGTCGTCAGACAAGTTACAAACTGGGGCTGACTTCTGGACCTATTGGACCTAAGGAGGTTCATGTCACTGAGACACAGGTAAGTTGCTGTTACTCATCTATGATTTAGGTTACATTACATAACACTAAGCTAAAGCGTGTATAATTTCCTTTAAGAAGATGTAAATAAAACAACACTGGACTTTGTGTCAGTATATGTATACAAAAAATGTTTTACTATAAATTATTTCCGTTTATTTGTGTTTTACTACTTTCCGGACGTTTGTCAGAGAAATAATACACACTTTAACTTAGTAACAGTCGTTTTATGCAAGTTTGTCCCATAAAAACATACTATATAAATGTCCAAAATATACGGAATGTTTTGAAACCTACCACTTCCTTATAAACTAGTTTTCACCCGCGATTTCGGCTGCATAGAGGTTGAATTTTCCAAAATCCTTTCTTGGCTACGTTATAACAGCTACCTGTACGCTGCATTTTAGCCCAATTAGTCCATAGGTTTTAGCTGTGCGTTGATATATTAGTCATTCACTATTTTGAATTCTATATTTATATGATTTCAAGTTTAAGAAGTAGTTTAGAAGTATTTTTAAAGTTGCAATTAACTTTCGAGCTAGAACTTTCAAGCGAGCTAGATTTGAAAATCATATAATTATTGAAGAATCGTAGCGGTAGTAGCCTGACTTCTACCTACCTTAATTAGTTTAAGTAATTTTGGTTATGTATAGGTAATGAACAAATGTTCGAAGCCCGGCCACCTGTACTCCATAGACAGTACGTCAGACAACGCTGGGATACCATACGCGGACCACTTCAGTGTTGCCGTGCACTACTGTCTCGTGCGAGTCACTGACTCCATGACGGAGCTGCAGCTCTATGGCCAGGTCAAATATAAGAAGGCCATGTGGGGGATGATGAAGAGTAAGATTTTATTTATTGGAATATCCCAACATCTGCCCTTAAACTACGGCCAAATAGTAAAATTAAATAGTTTTATGGAAGGCAAAAACATAAATAATCTATAAATAGATAAATACTTAAATATTGCAGGACATTTCACACATCGCCATCTAGCCCGAAGCTAAGTAACTAGACTTGTGTTATGGGTGCTAGACAACGGATATATTACCTACTTATATACTTTTCTTTTGTAAATATGTACTTATAATACATAGAAACAACCAGACCACAGACATATATCTAAGCATACATGCTTGTCTAAGGCGGGAATCGAATCCGCCACTCCGTGTTTGGCAGTCCGGCATGGTGACCATCGTATGAATATACATAAAAGAAAAAATATACGGGGTTATTGGTTTCCAATCCAAGACTGTCCATTCGGTAATTCTCCACATCAGAACGAATAACTTTTGTTCTACGACTTTTGTCTATTCATTCATTTTTTTTTTCATACTTCCAAAATTAAAAAAATAATATTCTATTTTATAAATATTGTAAGATCTGCCGCGGGCATAGCGCTCGTGCTGACCGCCTTCTCTCTGCGGCATAGTCATAGAAAATGGCCAGACAGTACGAAAACACTTAAATATTTTTTTTGGGGTATGTATTAGGTTTTGACAAAAGTCGTAGAACAATAGTTATTCATTTTGATGTGGAGAATTACCCCCTGCACGGTTTTGGATTGGAAACCAATAACTCTGTATACGCGACGACTTGAGAACTTCCTCTTTTTTAGTCGGTTGAAATCTATCAAATCGATAAAAAACAATGAAAAAAATGGTGCGATTGTAGTATCTAATGTGCGGTGAGCCTTATGACTTTTATAATTATCTGTAGCAATGATAAAACAATTAAAAAGTAATTCTAAAAACAAATAAAACGATAGACATATTAGTTCAATACAAGCATCGCAAGAAAACGGACATTACAATAAATATTATTCAAAATAACTATTGAAGACATGTTGAATTCACCAAGATCTGAAGGTCGAAGGAACGTGTGGCGTCATACGAGACTAATAATGGGTTGTTTCTGTGTTCCAGCGTTTTTGGAGAAGAATTCGATGAATGGTCTCGAGGAGTTCGGTAGATTGTTGGAAGGTAGGCTGTTGGCTGAAGCGGACACCGCGGTGCCGGCCGCGAGGAATGCCAGGAGACATCGGAGGCTCACGCGTGAGGGTACGTTCGCCATGTTATACTAACTTTATATACCTACTAGCAGTGACCCCGCTGTAGTCTCGTCTCCGTAGAAATATGGGGGTAAAAGAAGCCTATTTTACTCCCGCAACGTACTGAAAACGTCCTAGATCCGTTCCTATTCGTGTTACAGGGTTGATGTCATACAATAAAATAGAGCTACTGTCATAACCTTTATATTGACTCGACTCTATACAACAGGTGGGCCACTGCGCCCATTCACCTTTCATAAAAATCCGCCCTCAGTAGTTTCAAGCCATATCATTTAACAAAAAAGCAAATCTAAAAAAGTGGTTCGCGTGCTCTCTTCAGTCGCCGGCATCTCTTCCGGAAACCAGCACGGACCTGGGATGGTTGGAGTGACAAGTAGGCTATTCTCACACGCAAAATGACCCAAATGAAGAGGCTAAGTGCGGAAACAGCCCATTAAAACTAAACTTAACTTTGCTCTCTGCGTCCAACGGCTTATATATGCTCAACACTGCGTCATTAGTCAACTATCGTGTTTCCTTGTTTAGCAACAACGCCCTCAGCGACAGTTCTACCTATAACAACACCTCTAACGACTGCCGGGACTAGCTCCGGTACGACGACGTCGTCAGGCCGGTGGCTGGTGCTCATCGTGGCCGTCTTGTTGGCCATCAACGGTCTGCTCTACTGGAGGCTTTACTACGGCCCGCAGCCAGGGTTCCATGTACACGAGCTGGAAGACAGGTCAGTGTTTGGAGAGCCATTAGACCAACCTGTGTGTGTGGTGCTGTTTCACACTGTTCTTCGCTATGCAGCTGTCGAACATTCAAGATTCAGGGCTGGTGTTTTTTTAAATATATAGTAGAAAAATCTTCAGTAGTGAGATGGGTGTGCAGTTTTCAAAGTTATTCTTGGGGTCCTTCTGGCAGTGCTAAGGGGATATGTATTCTAGAACAACGGGTTTAGTTTTCTTGATTAATTTTACTGTAAGAGTTCACTCACTTCATAAATTTGGGGTCCATACAAACTAGGGGGAGCTCAAAACAATTATAATTACTACTGTAAACCGATTATTTTATTATTATTATTTAAAGCCAATACTGTCCCACTGCAGGCCAAAAGGCCTCTCCACCTTTCTTCCATTGATCACGATCTGTAGCTATTGCTCACCAGTCGTTCCTATAGGAGTCTAAATCATCTCGCCATCGTCGCCTTGGTCTGCCGCGTGGCCGTATCCCTATGGGGGACCATTCTGTTGTTATTTGGGCCATCGGCCAACCGATTAATGTATATATTTTTTTCCCAGATTGAACGGCGCACGAGTGGCGGAAGCGGCTCAGTGGCGCCGCCTATTGGAGCAACACTCACAGCAAGCGCAGACGCAGCTCCAGGCCTGGAGGCACAGTTTGCACTCCGCTACACAGTTGTTACAGCAGGTAACTGTCGCCGTGTATTAACGTTTTGTCGGCGAACAGTCCAAAGGCGAAACGACTGTCGGAGAACGCTGGTACAATCCGTAATCATTTGTAACGGATATTGCTAAAAGTCCTGACTTATTGCTGATACATCAACACACAGCTCAAACCAATGGACGGAGCTTTTATGACGTAGGCATCTTTTAAGAAATGATTTTAGAAAATTTAACTCCAACGCGGAGGTAGTCGCGGGTTAAAGCTAATATGTCATAATTTGTAACTAGTGTTGCTAATCCAACCTCTTTGTTGAAGTGTTTAAATTAAAGAACACGTTTTCACGTTTATTATTTTCAGTGTACGTCCGATTTTTTTGTTATTTAGTAAATAAGTGTGCTGTCTATAATTTCAGACCGAACAAACGCTAACAAAACTACTAGAAGCTATAAAACCATCGCTGGAGAAAGCTCAGCAACAATCGGAGGAACACACCGAACTATGAACTCAAGGTATTTACGTGTACCGTATAGATATTTTGTCATAATAGGCTATTATATTGTAAACAATATAGGTGTTTTCAAGGCTCATATTAATAGTAGAAAATATATAATTTTCTGACCCCTATTTGTGGCAATTATATGGAAGAAAAATATCACAACATAGTGAAGAAACTAGGATGTTTCTAAGGTTACTCCTAATTTGTGGCACGTTATGTGTAAGAAAACTAACTTTCTGTCATACTTTTAAACAAACATTATCTTAATAATGGAAAGTTTTATTACTTTTCCGCCCGCTGTATTTATGAGAATAGGATTTATTGTTTTATAATTGGTATGTGCCTAGAAATTACTGAAAAAGTATGTGTTTAAAATAAAGGATAAGTGTCAAGTTTGGTGTGCGTTTGGGCCTCGTGTGCGGTTGATGTATCTATGTATTTTAAGGATTATGAAATTATGTGGTAGTTAATGGGTACAAAAACTAATAAAAAATGTGGAGGTTCCGTTAATAATTTGATTACTAGTTCACTATACATAATTACTTTAAGTATTTTTTCACGTTTAAGTATTAAGTTAACTTTAATTTTACATTTAAGTTATTTTCCTATACGTCACAATTATCTTAAACTAGTATCGTTTTAGGAAACGTTCTGCTGACAGCTAAAGTTTGCATACTTACATTTTTTTCTTTTTTGTATGCAGATGGCTGTCACAAACTTTTCTAAAACATAGTTTCGTTAATAACTGTAAATAAGTGTCTTATCTCTTTTAAATCATGGTATTTTTTAGTTTGGAATCTTTAAAATGTTCAAAATATTGCGTTAATTGACTATTTTAAAATTCAATTTAACCTCTGGGAGCTCTGGGCTCTGGGTTTTAGGTTTAAGAATATCCTAAATACGTAGATTTTATTGATTTTCATATATTTATTGACATAAATAAATAAAAATATTAATTAATAAAAAATATTCAGGTGCAATATTAAAGAAAGATATTTTAAATATGTAATAAAAAAAAGTCGTAGTTGTGGAATTTAACTGGGAAACTACACAAAATATCTAATTTTCTGTCTTTGCTTTTGCATTTATTCTTGGGCCAAAGTAAGTTCACTTACGAGCCCAATTTGGCCACTCTTCTTTAACAGAAATATTGCCAGGTGCAATAATAAAGTTTCTACATAAAATTATTTTTCTACTACTTAATGGTAGTTTTCCAATTAAATACCAGAACACGCGAAATAATTATATCTACGAGGTTTTCACTAGTAAATGAATATTTAATGAATGTTATAGATTTTTCTAAGAAATGTTACAATAAAAATGTATACTGTCCTTTAAGTACCTAACTCATGTTTGCTCATTATCTAGAAATATTTCATCACATTTTAAACAAATAATATCCTCTGGTGAAGTAGGCGAACACCCGCGTGCAACGAAGAAGGTAACGGATTCGACCCTCGCTGTGGAACAAATATTTATTTACGTAATAATAAGCATAAAATGTATTTACAAAAAAAAGTGTACAAGTATTAAACCGTTATATAGCCACTATAACACAAGCCTAGTTGCTTAGATTGAAGCTAGACATGTGTTTGCAATGTCGTTGAAAAATCGTAAAAATAATGTTTTTTATGTGATGAAATATCAAAAAATAAAAATAAAATATTAAAATAAAGATTTATGAATGTATCAAATGTAAATATGGCCCCCATTAACTTGACGGTAGAACCTTGCTTAAATATGAAAACCTCACAGATCCCCCTACTGTGATAAATTAAATATTAGAATGTAAAGATATAACGTAAGCGCGGAGCGAGCCGTCGCATCGTTCTAACGTTAGGGTCTTCGAGTTCATGAGCCGGAGTTAATTTGAGTGCGCACCAGACATGTCTGCACGCAGTCGAAATCGAACCTAATCGATGATGTTTCGAATTTTGTCGGATCAAAAATAGTCGTGGTAATGAGGACAAACACAAACTAACGAAAAAATAATAATATGTGCGGAGTTCCGAGGTGTTTTAATACATTTTCTGTGTATATATTTGCCATCGACACGACGAAAGCGCCACCAATCGCGTGTAAACACATCTGGCAAGCACTCTAGGCATGTGACGTCTTACTTATAAACGGACGGTCGCATGGGCCATTAGTTTTAACTGTAGAGAGAGGTTCAACATCACAGAACTATTTAGATTATTGTACTTATATCATTTTATTGATCAATTAGCAGCGCCCCGCGGGTTTACCCGCGTAAATATTGGGGTAAAAAGACGTATGTTTTATTTCAGTAGTTTTTACTTGAACAGGTAAAAAACACAAATTTTCTAACATCTATACCTACTAATATTATAAAGCTGAAGAGTTTGTTTGTTCGAATGCGCTAATCTTAGGAACTATTGGTTCGAATTGAAAAAATATTTTTGCGTTGGATAGTTCATTTCTCGAGGAAGGCCAAAGACTATTTTATATATCGATATTCCCACGGGATCGGGAGTTACGCGAAACCGCGGAGCGTTGCTAGTTTATAATATTAGTATGATTTCTTTTTACATAATTCGACAACAATTAGCGGAAGAAAAAGTACTTACGCCGTTAAACATCCTACCATTTTAGTATTTTTTTGTTGACTAGCAACACTCGAGTAAAAACAAAGTTGCCCGTACTTGCAGGCCTACGTTTTTGTGTTGAATTTGAAGATATAATTCCAAAATGATGCCACCTGTGCGGTGAATAAGTTACATATTAATTTTATGTAATTCTTTTATATAAAATTAGCAGCGATTTACCAAAAAAACAACCACGCTTGGTATATGGTTCCGATAATTGCATTTCCCTGAAGTACGGATGGGTGACGAAATGTTACAAAGACAATAGTATTTTATCAAATAGACTTGTATTTGATGGTGGGGTGCAACACTAAGATGGAAGGAACGCGAACACCCCTTCTTCAAGGATCTGGTCATCTGTTCCACTTTTAAAAAAATGTCTATAGGTCTACAAAATATCAATTCCGGAAGTATCATTTAACTAAGGCACATTTCGGCCATAAAATTATATTTTTATATTTATCAATGAAAATAAATTAGCACTTTATTTAGGCATATAGCAGCAAAAGGCCTGTCGCCTATAAATAAAATTTCTAAGCTTTTCCAAACTCAAGTAAAAAAAGATGGCATTGAGTACAATTTGTTATTTTTAGGGTCCCGTATCTCAAAAGGGTAAAAATATACAAAAATGTTGGAAAATATTTCACCTGTAAACATAGCAATATTCAAATTTTTTAATGCAATAATGTACATTTTTTACCCCCGACGCAAAAACGACAGCATGTAATAAGTTTGTACTTAGTTAAAGGTACACAGCAGCCAGAACACCCGATTGATTTATTACTTTCTATTTATTTCTAGTTTTTTAGCTAACTTATTAAAAGTTTGTATAGAGACTTGAAAGGAAAGTTTTTAATAAAAAAATAGTATCAATTAATGGACTAATTGATACTTCCGCTATCAATATTTAACCCAATATTTCGTCACACAGCCGACACAAATTAGGTGTAAAGTAATATTATATTAAGTATATTTAGGTATAACGCCAAAACTTTGTAATTATTTTCCAAACGGCTTGTGTGGGTCTCTGTGTAATAGCTATATATAAAACTAAGTCTAAGATAATAATAATTAGTAGAAAATATAGTATTACTAGCTGAGCCCCACGGTTTTACCTATGTATTACATATTACACCCGTAATAGATGCCGCTTAGTGAACAACAGATGCGCGCAACACATATTTGCTGATTTTTAACTTACATGATTATTTAAATACCTATTCATCAGATTTTATGTATGTGGTATCAATATTCCATAGTTGTTGTTGTAGTTCTTAAAACATACAAACTTTCTCATTTATAATATTAGTAATTAAATGAAATTTAAGTTTGTAGTAGATTGTAGATGATCTCTAAAATAGTTAATGTGGTGCTTTTATTTCGTTTTATTTTTAAATCGATGTGTCAATTAATTAATAAGCGTTATTTCGTTTTCTCATTATATTTGTTTTGGTATCGAAATAAACACGAGGTTGGATTAGCTACGTCCTTTAGTATTGTTTCGACTTCACGTAAAATGTTTAAGGTTTCGGTTGTTTTTTTAAAGGGTAGCTTCTACTTTGAATTAAATACTGATTGGTAGCTAAAGGTTTCGGTTGTTTTTTTAAAGGGTAGCTTCTACTTTGAATTAAATACTGATTGGTAGCTAAAACCCATACCCCATAGCTGTTTATATCGATAGCAAAGCCTGTAAAAGTATTTCAAGTAATGGCGGCACGTAGTTCTCTTGTGTGTGTGAATCTTTCTACATGCAACTCTGATTGACGTCAAAGACCTTAGAAACTCCTATCGGAAAAGACCGATCATAAAATGCGAGCAAACGTTCAGAAAGTTGAGCCAATAATATGGCGGCTTTGGGCAAAGTTGTTCCTATATTTTTAACGAGTCATTGACGGCACAAAAACTTGTGCCAATATAAAATGGCGGCCGTGATAGATGTGGATGGTCTCCTTTGGTTTTATCCTCATCAATTTACTTTGCCACGTCACTGTCACACGAATCAAAGCTGTATGATAACATACTCTCACACATCGAACCGCGCGCCGACATCACTTGAAATATATAATATATTAACCTATATTTATTTGTATAGATCCATTCCATTGATCTGAGAAGTGATTTTACCATGTATTTCCTACTAGAAGTGCATTTCATAGAGTATCAAATAACCATAGAGATAAAAAATACTAAGTATAGAATGTACATCAGAGTATTTTCATTATTAAAACTTGTCTAAATTAAATTGTTTGTATTTTGACGAAATAAGCTGGGTTTTCATTATACGAGTCTGCTCGCTTTTGCATGCTACTTGTAACACAACATCAAAGTTGACTCGTGATTTTATGGATACAAACAAAATAGCGTATCGCTGTAAGATTTTTGTTATTTTTAAGGAAATTGAATTATTAAGGTGTAAACAACAGTGAAAGTTGACTTGTAGCTCAGATGAATAAGGAGTCAACTCATATAATGAAAACTTGACTTAAGAAGATATGCTGTAATTGCTTTCTCCATACAAATGTACCTCTATATCAATCATATTTTTTATAAAATTAGCAGTAGACACAAAAAAAAAGGATAAGCATTCTATCCGTTGTCTGCCTATCTAACAAAGCCTATAGCAGAGCCCTTCTATTTTGCTATTTCTTAAATTCTGTATATCCATAAAAAAAACAACAAGAGGTATGTGTACAGCAAACGTAAGTGTTATGATTAAAAAATTGCTGTATATAAATGCATTATTCAGAACCAAAAATAGGGGGAAACATTGTATCCAGAAAGCAATACGTGTAGGCTAGACGGCAGATAAGAACTTATTTTCTTAGGTTTTCGCGATGAAATCCGAACCTTCTAATGTAATAATATAATAATATCTTCTATTGGAGTAGGTACCTGTGATACCTACAGATTTACCTACACACACCACCTTGCCAGACAATGTTCGACTTACAATGCACAAATAGCGGCAGTCTAGATTATTCTATTCTCAGTATTGAATTAAATATTATAATAATAATTTACGCTGTTATTTTATTTCATAAAATAATGCGCCGTGTGGAATGTCTTGCAATAGTCATTTACAATTCAACCCGGTAGATGACGCTGCAATCGAGTTTCATGACGTTCTGTCGCGTCAGCTCTAGTGTACGTAAAGATACATTTGTGAATCCGTAGAAATATTCTATCCTTACATCTAGCTATATGATCTTCTATCCGTTCTTTAATCACCATACTACAAGCCTAGCTTAAGAGCTGTGATGGCACTGTGTCGAAAACTAGCTGAGCATTTGTTGAACAAAAATGTTCAGGCTTTCTATACTTCGTTGCTTATAACCTAGACTAGCTTTTACTCATAGCTACATCTGTACTGTTACAACAGGAGAAGCTATAAGTTTATGCTACCTACCTAGACTACCTAAGTGCTTATAAGAGGGGCATACTAAAGAAAAATTAAACGAGAATTCCAAATAAAATCACTTTATTGATGAAGATAATTTACACTGCAGCAATTTTTCAACTTACCCAGTCATGCCGTAACACTGACGAGTTCTTCTGTCTATTAGTAGAATATGAAACACTTATTTCAGTGGATTACTTACCAAATCCAAAGAAACTAGAGCCTCGATCAAAGTACACCATATTGCATAAACAGAGATATTTTTTTTGAGAAAGCTTATTCTCAAATTGTGTTAATTTTAAAGGTTCATGGTAAATCTATGGATATAATATTCAAAGTTATGACTGATATATCAATCCAAAGCTCGAAACTAACGGACAGATCGGGCCATGGCATACTTACTTACCACAGCAATGGGACAATTAAATAAAATCTACCACATTTATACTTCAGTAAAATGAAAAATGCATCAGCATGAGAAAGAGCCACCACGTATGTGGAAAGTAGGGAGGCCTTTCCCCAGCATAGGGGCAGTATGAGCTGACGCTACTCCACCACTAATAAGATTTATGGCTCATCTCATACCTATCTACAATCTATACTATAATATTATAAAACTGAAGAGTTTCGTTTCTTTGAACGCGCTAATCTCAGGAACTACTGGTTCAAATTGAAAAATTGTATTTGTATTGGATAGTTATTTGTCGAGGAAGGCTATTTTATATTTCGATATTCTCATGGGATCGGCAGAGACGCGGGTGAAACCGCGCAGCGCTGCTAGTCTATATATATATAAAAGAAAGTCGTATTAGTTACACCACTTATAACTCGGGAACGGCAGAACAGATTTGGGTGAAAATTGGTAGGGAGGTAGCTTAGAGCCAGGAGACGGACATAGGATATTTTTTTGATATTCCCACGGGATCGGGACTTACGCGGGTGAAACCGCGGGGCGCAGCTAGTTAATTATAAAACAAAGTCCCTCCCGCCTGTTTGTTTGAACGCGATTTTTAACTGTTTTTTTAAATTAACTCAACGGTTTTTCATACAATTTACACCAATACACAGGTGATTCATCAGGAAGTTAGATGTCCGGTCACATTAAGCAAACCGATCATTCTCCAAGAACCGTTATTGGCTGAACTCGTGTCATTGGCAGAATTGTTTAGCGTACGCTATACAGAACGCCATAACAAAAAATTGAATTGAATTGATGTATAATTCGTTAAGATATTGTGTAAATTGAATGAAATATGGCAAAAAAAAAATAGGCGTATATGCTTTGCCATACCGAAGCCGGGTCGGGTTGCTAGCACAAAAATAAAAATCAAGAAATACTTGTGACACTGTGTCAAGATTTATTAAATCCATCATACACAGCAAGTCACAAGCGAGTAGGTTGGTAGCTTACACCTAAGTATCCCTAACACTAGGGATGTCTATTTGTCATCGTCTTTGAAGACCATAGTGCTATGGCACTTGCCGCAGTAGTGTCTGTCTTCCATGACGGCCATGAACACTCCCGCGCCGCAGTTCTCGCCAGTACACTCGCGTCGGAGGCGGTGGATCTTGCCGTTCTCATCGACCTGTAAATAAAGAACAAATTCAGATGGATAAAGGGGCCAAAACGCCTGGCGCCTATAAATAAAATTGTGTAACATCTTATTCTGATCGAGATTTGAAAAAAAAATAACTTGAGAACATTATGGCTAGGTATTTTTTAATGTGCATCAGAGCTGAGTGTCTTTTTAATAAGCTAGGTTTAATTATATTTACAAAAGTATTTTAATCTGGCTTCCACAACACAAATTGCTTAATTTGCGGCTAGATGCCGTCGTGCAATGTCCTGTAATATTGATGATTTAGGTATTTTATCTCACCTTGTAGTACCTCAGTACAGCAAGCTTAACCTTCTTCTTCTTGTGCTTAATCTTCTTTGGCGTGGAGTAATTCTTCTTCTTGCGTTTCTTGGCGCCTCCACGGAGACGCAGCACGAGGTGAAGGGTAGACTCTTTCTGGATGTTGTAGTCCGAGAGGGTACGACCGTCTTCCAGTTGCTTGCCAGCGAAGATCAATCTGGATATTTACAAAGAAATAATCAATCATAAGCCTAAAGAAACCGAGGGACAAGCGATTTAAAAAGAATGGCGTCGAAAGACTATGCCAATAACTTTAATGGCTCGTTGGCCAGAGAACCTTTCATTTAGATTAGACTGCCATCATACGAAGTTTACTAGAAAGAAAAACATTTTTACAAAATCCTCTTTTAGGTAGGTAAATAATTTTTAAATATTAATAGAAATTCTAAAACAATTTTTTTTTCTTTATACTTATTCAATTTTATTTTAACTTTATATTTAGCTAGGTATACAGACCTCTGCTGATCCGGAGGGATGCCCTCCTTATCCTGGATCTTGGCTTTCACATTCTCGATGGTGTCCGAAGGCTCCACCTCGAGGGTGATGGTCTTGCCCGTGAGGGTCTTCACGAATATCTGCATCTTGACTTACCTAGATGGCAACATTATATTTATAAGGACTTGCCCACATATTCAACTTAAAATCAAGTACGAATATCTCAATACAGTTCAGTTCTTAAATACTAAGTTAAGCAAAAAAAAGTTGCATGTGGCTGCTAAAAAAACTTAAGAATGACTACAATGCCAAAATATTACAACCTCTTTATTTATTTATTTTATTTAATAAATTCAGTACACAAGAAAAATACAAAAAAAAAAGATTACATTATAAAGTTATTACTAAGGTAAGTCTAACCCTGTGAAGAGTTATCTGCAGACAGACCTCTAGGGAAAGGAAATAATATAGCCTCTTCTCTTTGCTCAGTGGTAACCCATAATATGGATAAAGGATACTATTCATTCAGAAATTTCAACAGGATCAAGCCTTTCAAACCTATGGCAATGGGTGGAGGACATTGTTACAAACAATAATTTACATAATAAATATACATAATAATTTGACTTTTACAAGATTTTGTTACATGGCATCTGTTTAATGTCCTCTACACATTGCCATGGGTTTGAAAAGTGCCCATGCAAAAAAAAGATTGAGAAGACTACTATGCCAGTCTCCTTCTACTACCCTTTTGGCCAAGGGTCTAACAAATGTTTGTTAGCCCTTGGCACATACTTAGCATATTTGTTGCAACTCGTTTTAGTATTAGTCACTAGATAGAGTATACAATAACATGTCACAACAATATGCAACCAGTAATGTGAGTTGTTCTAACTAACAAACAATAGATTGCAATGTTAGTCTTGTGAAGTTGTTTGCAATCTACAGTTGACAGTCAAGTGCTCTTTTTGCAAACCAAGCTTAGCCTTCTAATAAAATATGGGTAAGTAAAAATAAAACATTTAAGAAGCTTCATTGTTTATTTTGGAGGCAAATGTTAGACTAAAAGCACAGCATTGATACATCCATCGTTCTCCGGGTTGTTGGTAACTTGAGCGTATTTCCCCCATACAACCTTACCGGCCTGCGTGACAAGACCCAGCTCCGATATGTTCACTTCAATGACAGTTCCTTTAGTGATTACACCGAGACTCGTGTACATCTGTGAACTGGGGTTCTTCTTAACTCCGATGATAGGTAGACAGAAGGTAGCTTTAAGTTCAGGGTGTGTCACGTGAGCTTTCTTAAACCTTAGTGCCATTGGTCGGATGAATCGTTCAAACTTCGGTGGTTTACGTGTGAAGTTTTCTCCCACAAAGGTAACTTTTGTCACCATACGTTTCCAAGCTTTCCGTTTCGATTTACCGGTCTTCAGTACTTTGAATACTTCAGCGTCAGCTTGAGCTCGTACTTTAGGTATCGGTACATCCCATTTGCCAGCTTTTTCTTTACGTTTCTGTTTGATCATGTTGGAGAGCACTTTAGCTCTGGATTGTACATCTCTGTCGAGAAGGTATACGGGCAGAGCGCCTTCGGCAACTTTCTCAGTGTTCTGTTTGACATTTCGTTCTTCGTGCGCCTTGATCTTCTTTTTCATCTGAATCTTTTCATTGCGTCGCTCCTTATTATAAATCTTAGCCTTGATGCCTCGCAGTTTGCGGGCCTTCTCAGCGCGCTTGTGGGGCTCGCGAGCCTCACGCTTGCGTTTCCTCTCCTCATAGTCGAGCCTCCTACCGTATAACTTACGATGCCGTTCAATGTATTCGTTCTGCGGCATTGTGGTTGCTTATTCGGCAACTACAACAAAATTGATGCTTGTCAGTTAGCTGGTTGGGGACCTAACCTCTTCGAGATCACCTCAACTTCTTACGGCTTAATGAGACTTTCTTTATCGAATTTGGAAGAATGATTACGTAAAGATAGTATTATAGTCTTGAATTTAAAGAGACTCATCAAGTTTCTTGATAATTTCACTGCACTGATACTGTCGATGTAGCATCCACGTGTTGCACCACAAAAAGTAACTTTCGCAAATTAATGAAATCGTTTTAACAGTATGCTTTAACTTATTATTTAAGACCGGAATGATCGAATTAAACAAAATAGTGTATAAAGAACGCAATAAATAATTTTTAACACGCAAAAGACGAAACTCACCTTACGCCGACACCATGCCACATGGAAAAGGAAATTGTTTGATTCAAACAAATTGGATTGATAAGCACTAATGCTGCCACGGTCAAAATTTAATTTTTCTACTAACTTTTTAATTTTTAAAATTGTAAAAAAACGACTAGAAACCAGAAAATATTCCGAAGGAGTTTTTAATGATCTTGTGTTTTTTGTGCATTTTGTAATAGAAAAAGCCTTTGGACATTTTGGCATGGTAACTAAACTGCTGCGGTGCATTTTGAGATCCATACCTATCAATAGAAGGCATTATGGCAAACAAATAATGCCTATGCACTGGAGCGCTGAAACGTTTCGGAAACGTGATATTTAACAAAGCGTGGTGTCCTTTGATTATCCAAAAATGCGCGCACGTATGGGTCTCGAAATGCACCGCGCTATAAAAAAACACCATGATGTCTGATAAAAAACAGAAATATAAAATTCAACTGTTGTATGACATACAGAGAAATGAGAGACCGATGTACGAACGTGGAATTCTATGATAACATATTATTAGTTTTTTATTCATAGTACCTACTTTTGAATTTTTGTTTTAAGGAAAGACAATGTCACATTTCATTCAAGCAGCGATGTGGTTCCGTGACATATTGAGGTTTTTGGATAAACAACAATAACTTTAATTTAGTTAAACAATATTCTAAACTATCGGCAAACAAATACCATGAGACATGCTAATTCATTTCAGTACCAAGAGCACGGAAATTACTTCTAAATCTACTAATTAGAAACAAAAAGTCAAAAAGTGGCAACATATGTGGCGACATCGAATCAAACAATGTCCGCACCGCTGACAAACTTGACAGATTTCAATTTCCTTTTCGTTTGATGATTGGTCAATGATACGCAGTTAACTTCACATTATAAAATTCTTGGTCTCAATTGGTGGATATTGCAATGTGAAATTTGAAATATGTGTTGTAATTCGTTGCTTGTTTCGGGATCACCTAATTTTTGTTTGTTTGAGTGAATGGTCGTGGAAAAAAGTAACAAAACGGGTTTCAACGAGTCGTAGTAAAAATACAACTCAAACTCCACAGCCAAATTCATTACGTATTTTTAATTCCATCAAACGTAGGTAGCGGTAGTGTTTATATATAATCTTTTTGATTATGAACGCCACAGCAACATACTCTACAACAGGTACTTATTTTGTTTGTGATTTTAGTTTGGTTTGGGTTGATGGGTGAAGATATTTCAAAGAAAAGTGTTCAAGTGTAATGAGAATTCTGCATGCGTACGGGTAATTTAGTCCGCCTGGCTTGTTTAAGGGCCGACTTACAGACCAGGTACATAAGTATAACACATTGTACTGTGCTTCTAGAGATAAACAACATTCCTTTGAAGTTGTAAGACTTGTGAGTGAGATCATGTTCATTGAAAAAAAAAGGTTAAAATAATGTCCTTGAAACATTTTTTGTATTTTTTAATCATATGATTGACTAGCTGCGTCCCGGAGTTTGAATCTAGTAAGTAGGTGTATATGTTACTCTCTCTAACTACAAAAATGAAGCTATATAAAAACGCATCCGTCATCTATCTCTATAGATGATCATTATCGAAAATTTTATTTGGAACCCCTTTGCAAAATTCTAGACCCAGCGGTCTAGCCAGTGTAATTTGTTTCGTTTTTCACTAGCAGCGCTCTGCCGTTTTACTGGTGCACATTCTGATCCCATGGGATGAAAAGTAGACTATACATGTACAAAGTTTTATTATTATTAGTCCAGTAGTAACAATACAAACAAAATAAAACACATCTTTAATTATAATTATTTAAAGATGATCGAAATAATTTCAGCTTGGAGTCGTCGATGCTCAACAGAGAGCATATTAAGCATACAGGGTCGAGAAACTGGTAAGTCCTACATTTAACTCAATAATTGTCATTAACTTCCACCAACATGAAGCACCTAAACATACAAAGTATGTCATTGTGCTACAATCACATTAAACAATTTCTAACTTCACCTACACCCACAGCTTAGTTGTCACAGTTCCTACCTCTGGACATGGTTGTCTAAGCTGAGAGGGAAAAAATGTGCACTCAAATATGCAATCTTCAGCTGTAATATAAAAATCAACTCTTTAATTTTATTTCCCGCCATTTTATGAATACAGGGTTATTGGTAATCATATTAGCAAACGGTTGAGGGCCACTTCTGTGCACGTAAACAAACTATTTTAGTTCTACGACTTTTGGAAACTCGAACATTTCATGAAAATTTCGAGGTTATGTAAATTTGAAAATCAGCAGATTTTATAAAATAAAGTTCTTTCAGATTAATAAATAGGTATAATCTTAAAGTCACCCTCTGTGTAAGGAACAGCTGGTTTTCAGCTAAACATAAACTCAAAATTTTCAAAAAAATGTTAGATTTTCCAAAAGTCGTAGTACAAAAATTGTTTGTTTAGTAGCACAGAAGTGGTCCTCAATGGCTTGCCTATATGCTTACCAATAGCCCTGTATAAATAAGTAATATTACAGATTTGTGAATTTGTTTTAATCAACTTTCCTTTCTCCAATTATTATTAATCTTATCTGGCACATGATAATCTCAATCATATAAGCTTGGTTTATTTTTTTTTGTTTTAAGCATTTTTATTAATATTTTTTATACCACTCTATTGCATGATATTTGTAAAATGCATGTGAATTTTCTAATTTATTTTTTATTATTACTCTTATATATTATTTGCATAACTAACAAAAATTTAATTTTACTTTTACGAATGCACATTTAGTTCAGCATAAAATCAAAATCAGTGTGGAAATGTTCACACAAAACCTTGCCATAGTTGGTTAAGTTTAGTTAGGCCATTAAACTGCGTCATGTCATTCAATGCAGGCAACCTAACTTGTTTAAACTTGCTTTTCTAGACTTCAAACTTTGAGTGCGCGCCAGATTTGTCTGCGCGCGGCTGCACTGGTTGCGCCATTATGTTACTTGCTAGCTAAATCATGGATAAAAAGAGTCCCTAATAGTCATTGATTTGTTCTTATTTCAATGGTAACAGAAATTTGTTTTCCGGTTTTACTTAATCGTATTTTTGCACAATCCTGAGAGGGTATGATTTTGCATTTATTTTTATTAACCACAACTGTGTTGCATATGGTCAAGAGAGGTCGCAGAGACGCAAGGTCACGAGACTAAATATTATTACATGTTGATGTTCATCTTTAAATAATGCCTTTTTAGGGAAGGCAAAAAGTTAATTACTTGTGGCCATAGACATCTTTCAGTTTATTCAAACAAGGTCTGCCATCTATTGATGTCATTGTTGTCATAATGCGACTAGTACTTCTTTTAGTTAGCTATTGGGCTACATGTCGCTATGTAAAGTATCCTATTATATTTATTTATTACTAGCTGCGCCTTGCGATTTCACCAGCGTACTTCCCGATCCCTTGGGAATATCAAAATAAAAAGTAGCCTATAGCCTTCCTCGATAAATGGACTATCCAACACCAAAATATTTTTTCAATTCAAACCAGTAGTTCCTGAGATTAGCGTGTTCTAACAAACAAACAAACTCTTCAGCTTTATAATATTAGTATATATTTAGGCCGCGCGCAGACAAACCCAGCGCGCACTCTAGCTAGGTACCTAACTCTCAAGTGTGCACTGCACTTTGTATCTTTGAGCTTGTATTCAAGTATTTATGTATTTTGTTATCTGTATTTATGAGTAAATTCATTGTTATTATATGTAAACACATATTGTATGAAAGCATCTTTCTTTAAAACAATATATATGTATTTTTGTCTAATGAGGTACAAAAGTGGTTGCTCGCTGTGATGTTTCTAAATTGATATTATTTTAGTAATTATTTAGGCTATTACTTCAGTCTAAAGACTTTTAACTGAAGCATTATACTTAATGCTCGCTTGATTGAAAAAAAAAAATTGCAATTTAGAACTCTATGGTGGGATTCCAGTTTGGTTTTTAACTATACAATTGTACATACCAGATGATTAGCTTTAGTGTGTGTATCTATTTATAAATCTACTCAATGATCTACAGATTTGGCTTGGTACTACTTTTAATACATACATATAAATATAGTCAAAACTCTTGTTACTGTTCATAGGGACCAGTAAAATTAAATTTCCTGAACAAAAAAAAATACCCAACATTTGCAATTGAATATTTCACTTCTTTATTAAACTGTCTATTTATTCCAAAATATTGTTAAATCTTAAACGAAATTATACCAACTTAAGTTTTTGCTTAATAGGTATTATTCTGGATTCTTATGTTTAATACTTCCCGTTGACTATTTATTACATACTTTACAAGCTAGTTCATTTGTGAGCTACTTAGGTTTTCCTAGAAACTAAAAAAGTAAGCTTGGGTAAAGTCCCTACAAATAATTTGTATGTACTTATTGTACAAATTACACTGGAGGTGACATGTCAAAGAAAAAGTTTGCACCAAGCTAGTTTTGCTGAGCGATTTTCGACTATCGATACTCTATTGATAGTTAATTAAAAAACTTGATGCGTAATAATTGAATGTTCAGTTGTTGTTGTTGTATAGGCAGTAATCGATAGTACAGAGCAATCGATAAATACTTTTGATAGTATCGAATGTTTTCACGCAATACTATCGATGGGCCTATCGATAGGATAGCTGATTTTCGATGTCCGCAACATTACACCGAACCGCGACGCAGAGCTTTCCGCGCATCGCCAGACTGCTTCAAACTTTGTGTTTGAGATGTCACCTCCATTAAAACAAAGAAATTCAATGTATGTAGTTACATATTTCTATTCAAGTATTTGTATTTTAAAATAAGGGTTTTAACTTTGAATGAGGTTGAGGTAATATCGAAGTAACAGACCGTCAAATTCAATTTTTTTATTTTCCGTTTTCCCCCCCTTATATATTATATTATACATAATATTTTCGTTTATCCGGACATTAAGAGCAAGCGAGGGGAGCGACTTCAATTGGTTTACTTTTTATACAAAAAATTAATAAATTATTTTAGACCACAAAGAAATATTTTTTAGACAAATACCAAATATTGTCTGGAATATTTCTGTATATTTTTCCAACAGTATAAGTACGTAGTCTTGAAATAAACCTATAATATATAAGTAACCCTGGTGTGGTTGTATTTATGTATTACTAGCTGTGCCCCGCGGTTTCACCTGCGTAAGTCCCGATCTCGTGGGAATATCGAAAAAAATATCCTATGTCCGGCTTATAATTGTAAGCTTCCTCCCCACCAATTTTCAGCCAAATCGGTTTAGCCGTTCCCGAGTTATAAATGGTGTAACTAACACGACTTTCTTTTATATATTATATAGATTTATACTATTTAGTGGTCTTAATATCTTGGTGCACTTACGGTTGAGGAACAACGCGTGGGTAAGGCAACTGAACAAATAAAGTTAGTAACAGAACTGAATAGTGAATGACTTGTCAAATACGCAAGCATTCAGGTTTCAACTTGTATTGGAGAAACAAGAATGTACGAGGAAAAGGTTGAGAGAAAATTAAAACATTTACAACACTCATAAAAGTAGGTACCTATATCTATAGGATTTCTAATGATTGATTGTTAGGTTCAGGTAAATAAATGACGTGTAAAACTATGCTGATTTTATAGTATCACTAGCTGCGCCCCGCGGTTTCACCCGCGTAAGTCCCGATCCCGTTCGATTTTTTCTCACCTTTTAAACCTTCCCTAGACCTCCACGAATAATTCAAGACCAAGATAAGATAAATCCGTTCAGCCGTTCTCGAGTTTTAGTGAGACTAACGAACAGCAATTGATTTTTATATATAAGATAAGATTAGAATTTTATTTCATTTAATTTATTTATTTGCACAAAATATAGGTTACAACAATGGTCTTATAATTAAAATTCAGATTCCCCATATTCTACCACAAAGGCATGCAATTTTTAATAATTTTAATAGGATTATATGCTTTAAACATCTCGGTTGTGTCTTAAAAGTTTTTTACACTTTAAACACTTATTTAGGTATGTTATGTTGTCTGTTGATACTTGATAATTGGTTAAATTCTATTATGTGATGTATGTATATTTATAGATAACAGTCACAGAATACTTACTAAATCATGCATGACTAATATTCTGTACTAGCTGCGCCCCGCGTTTTCACCCGCGTAAGTCCCGATCCCGTGGGAATATCGGTTATTCGATTTTTTCTCGCCTTTTAAACCTTCCCTAGACCTCCACGAACATTTCAAGACTAAGATAAGATAAATCCGTTCAGCCGTTCTCGAGTTTTAGTGAGACTAACGAACAGCAATTCATTTTTATATATATAGACTAGCTGCGCCCCGCGGTTTCACCCGCGTAAGTCCCGATCCCGTAGGAATTGACTCTAGAAAATGTTTGTATGGGAAATAGAAAAGGACTGTTTTTAGGGTTTTCCCGGAAATTATTCGATTTTTTCTCGCCTTTTAAACCTTCCCTAGACCTCCACGAACATTTCAAGACTAAGATAAGATAAATCCGTTCAGCCGTTCTCGAGTTTTAGTGAGACTAACGAACAGCAATTCATTTTTATATATATAGACTAGCTGCGCCCCGCGGTTTCACCCGCGTAAGTCCCGATCCCGTAGGAATTGATAGGGTTTTCCCGGAAATTATTCGATTTTTTTCTCGCCTTTTAAACCTTCCCTAGACCTCTACGAACATTTCAAGACTAAGATAAGATAAATCCGTTCAGCCGTTCTCGAGTTTTAGTGAGACTAACGAACAGCAATTCATTTTTATATATAAGAAGATATGTATACTACATGACAAATATTCTTATATAGTATGTATGTAATACTATTTGACTAGTATTCATGAACATTAGTACATGATAAATATTTATAAACTATATATAACCAATATTTTGTAGAATTTGTCTGTAGTTTATTACTTAGCCTTTTTAATTCAAATATAAGAATAGACAGTCTAAAAAACTTTTAAATAGAGAAAAAGATCTACTTAATAAGTAAATGCGATTGAGTAAATATTGAAACATTTATAAAACATATGCGATGACGCGGGTATTACTTTCTCCACACAAATTTATTTCCCTATTTCAACTTTTTTGGGGTTCCATACCTTAAAGGTAAATTCAAGAATACATTTGTGTGGACAAAGTGCTGCCAGGATACCATCTTAATAAACCTTATATTACTGGCATTGTCAGATGAGCCTGAGGTCTCCCGGAAGGTCCCAGCAGCCCACGGGCCAGGACACGAAGACCAGTCACCTTCACATTACACTTATTTAACATAAATTATGACCTTGAAGATAATATTAGAGAATTCTACAAAATAAAAAATATGACTAGAGTGTTTGTCACATAAGTCTGCACATGCCTGGGGATGCTTGTGTGACGCAATGTTGCCAGCAGCTTATATAAAAACAAGAAAAATTCTATAAAAGAATATCAATGTAATTTTTTTTATATTTAATTATTATGTTAATGATAATGTTAGGTACGTGATAATGAAATTACATTAAGTGGACTTATTTGATAAAGCCCAACACTAGTATTAAAAAAGTTTTAACTTGAAAATCGATAAAATGACATGAAATGTCGTTGGAAATCTTTTATTGAATACCGATCACACTACCCAGGTAGGAGTGGTGAATTCAATTCATTTCTTAAATAATGGAGACTCTGCCCACATTGGTTTACAATTGTACGTGTGGTCTTTATGCTTGATTCCATGCTACTTTTTTTTTTTTTTTTACATTCCACACATCGCCATCTAGCCTCAAGCGAAGTAACTACACTTGTGTTATGGGTGCTAGACATAGGATATACTACTTATATACTTTTCTTTTGTAAATATATACTTATAATACATAGAAACAACCAGACCACAGACAAATATCTAAGCATAAATACTTGTCTGAGGCGGGAATCGAACCCGCAACCCTGTGTTTGGCAGTCCGGCATGGTGACCATTGTACCAACTGGGTCGTCACTATGTGGGCAACATAAGCGTCGCGGTCGCATCGATTATTTTCTATTTTGACTACGTGTAGACTTATGTGACGACCACTTAACTTGTTTTATAATTTGCTGGCAGGTGTCTTATTATTATTTTAAAATAAACTTATTATTAAAATGTTCAAGGAATTTATAATTAACGACATTTTATAAATCGTCTTTTTTTCTCTCGTCATTTTGACATGTCTTAATCATTCTAGCTTTACTGAATCATGCTGTCCCATGCAAGTTTGTACAAGTTGTATTGAATTTCCTTAAAACTTGTGTCTGATACTTTGTTTCGCTTATTTTTTTTTGGCCTAATTTCATTTCACAACTGGTTTGGCATAACTTTGTTATTCTTAATGTTACTTTCGCATTTAATAATGTGCATTGGTTAGTTCCGATTTTCATACTTAATTAACGAGCGCTGTACTTGTCTTTTTTATTTGCTGGCATGTGTCTTATCATTTTAAAATAAACTAATTTTTAACTAAACTAAATTCTATTGAAAGACATCATTTTTATCTTTTTTTTTTTCGGCTAATTCCGTGTCAGCATGATCAATCAAGCTTTACTGATTCATGCTGTCCCATGCAAGTTTGTACAAGTTTTTCGGATTTCTCTAAAACTTCGATGGTTACTGCCACCTTTGTTTCGCATATTTTTGACGTAAGTCTAGTAAATTGAAGGAACACCTTCATTACAGACAACATTTTTTTGTTTTAATTTCATTAAACATAACTATTAATATCTTATTGTTTTTCGCATAATTCTCATTTGGCTTGTGTTTTTTACATAAAATGATTCGACACAATACATAACATAATTATTCCTTTAATTAAAAAAATATAGGAATAATTAATTATAGCTCTTTATACCATTATATAAAATTGAAATATATACGTGGTTTTATGCTGAAATCAGGAAGGTCTAGGATCTAGTTAATCGGCAATCGTGCTACATGTTAGTCAGCATCGTTACTCACCATCTGGGAGGTGTATTAGTAGTCAAACGCTGACCTATCACTTGTGATAGAAAAAATGCGTAATGATCACTAGGCCAAACAATAGTAATCCTAATAAAAACATATGAGAAACAGTTTTATATGCGAAAAAATAGACCCAGTCTGTCAATCATGCATGATATTCACTAAAATTATCTTCAAGGTTATTACTGATTTGATTATTGTTGTAAATTGAGTTTGCGTGTAAAATGGCATGTTATTTATTGATTTGTTATGTTATACGAAATATTTTGTTTTAAATTTTTATTAATTTTTGATATTATTATCTCTGGAGATGACAACACTAAGAGAAATCTCTTTCTAAAAATGTTGGTTTTGCTTTCAATCGAATGCAAAAATAATTGTAAACCAAGTACTTATAGGGGTTATTTTCCCTAGGCCTCTTTAGTTGGGTCCTTTTTGCCTTGCAAACTTTTTCTTTGTACGGTCATCTCCAAAGAAAATTAGTGCTCAGTGGATTTATGAATGTTCTGTGCAATTTAATTAAATACTTACACAAATGATTAAAGATAACTACTAGTCTCATATGACTCGATAAATGACAGCAAAACTTTAGCAACACTAGTCACTACTCGTAGTTAGTTACTAGCTTAAAAACTAAAATGACCAGTAAAAATCCATTTTGTAAGACCCGTATCCTAGTCTCTCGCGGAGATTATGATGTTTAAAGAGCGCGCCATCTATCGGACAATTTGGATGTTTTTTTTTTAATTTATAATTCCCCATTGCACACAATATTCAAAATTCAAGGCTTATGTTTAGAAATAGGCGAGAATATAAAAAAAAAAGAAAAAAATCTAAACTGAACAAAAAATATTCAGAAAAAAATGTAATATTAAAAAATGAGGAAAACACACTTAACAAAAACAAAAAAAAACAGTATGGAAAAAAAAGAGAACCAAATATGCAGTTAAAATTACAAAAAAAGAACTGAACCAAATTCGAAAAAAAAAGACTTTTAAAACAAAATACAGATTAAAAGAGAAAGAGAAAACACAGATCAAAAACGCTTAACACCAGTCGTCTTATCGACTTAACTAACGCTTACCATCAGGCGTCTATCAATTTGTCACACTTAACAAAAACAAAAAAAAACAGTATGGAAAAAAAAGAGAACCAAATATGCAGTTAAAATTACAAAAAAAGAACTGAACCAAATTCGAAAAAAAAAGACTTTCAAAACAAAATACAGATTAAAAGAGAAAGAGAAAACACAGATCAAAAACGCTTAACACCAGTCGTCTTATCGACTTAACTAACGCTTACCATCAGGCGTCTATCAATTTGTCATACATTTTCACGGTGTGCCGCAAGGCAGCCTCATTGGGCCGCTACTATTTATAGTTTATATTATAGATGTGGCACGAGACACGAGTGACACCGAGGCCGGGGAAGATCTAGAATACGAACCCGTCACGGAATCTGAGGACGAATTTCCCGTCGACTGTGATACTGATATTACTGATGTAAGTTATTTGTCATATTTATAACAAAGTCTGTACATAGAAGCAATCTGGAAAGAAATTGAGTCTTAGAGGGTCAAGAATAAGAACAAGAGCTCATAATTCAAAAATATTTATGTGACACTCCCGTTTTCAAGTCAACGTAAAGGGCTTTCAAATTCTTGCCTATAATAATGATTAATTAGGTACTTAAGATGTCTAATTTTAACGTTGGTGTGGTTCGATTAATTTGATGCCCAGTGTCACCAAGCTCGTTGCAATTTAACTATCGTCACGAACGCCACCTACTTAATCGACCCGTCTTTATTAGGCGTTATTGATTTTTATGTATTAAATTTTATACCTGCAAAAATCTAGAGAACTGGGTTTATCTGTTTAGAAATAAATCACCTATGCCTCAGCCAAGCTCAAACAATCAATATATTGTTTACTTATATAAATTCCAGGAGGAGATAATCCAAACGAAAGTGATAGAAGTGTCAGTAGTAGAAGACAGAGACCTAGTGTTCGCTGACTCGGAGCCGACGGACTCAGCTGAGAGTGACTCGGAGATAGACTTCAATGATTATTACCAATGTGCGCAGTGTAACACACATAACGATAACCCACTCTATCGGTACTGCGATAAATGTTTTAGGGTAAGTTCATGAGTATACAGGCTTATTCCGGTGCATATAAGGGCCATAGAGCGGTGTTGACCTAGTGGTAGATACCTCGACTTCATTCAGAAAGTTAAAAGTTTGAATCTCGGCCGGCCGGGCCCAAAGGATTATCCTACGAAAAATTTATGCTTGATGAAACCCGCGGCTTAGTTGACTCCAAACGTATTGCAAGGTTATTTCCTCTGGACACGGTCGACTAAGCTGAGAGGGTGGTATAAGTGGTGGCAAGCCTACTCCACCTAATAAATGTCCACTACACCGCTTGAATAGCATGTATTAAAGTCGCTGACGCTGTTTATGTCATCTAGATTAAAAGGCCAATATTATGCAGCAATGGTATACAGACTGATTAAGGTAGAGATAGGGTCTAAACTCAAAATGGCTGTAGCCTCTAAATAAATTGTATAAATTTTAAATTATTGTATGGAAAATTGGTAAATAGTTGTTATGTATTTGTAGATTTAAAAAATCCTATACATTTTGGTATAATTTAAAGAAGAAAATTCCCTATCGTTTCTTAGCTTATCAAAAAGCACGGAGCATTTAACCAGTGGAGAGCGCGTAGGTACATTTTTGTAATGAACATAACTCACCGATTTACGGCGGGGGGAGAGGTAAGGTAATTGACAACGAGACGGCGCAAATCGTTATACATTGCTGATCCTTAAGTTCGTATAGGATCGGACATAAAACTAACGCGGTAATGTATAGCAAATTGCGTCATCCAATCAACATGCGGCTCGAACCATTGTTTCTCTAGGTTTTGCAAAACAGTAATGACAAAAAATATCGATATCGATATTTTTAGCCACTATTTGAGATCTGTGGGTGGACGTTTTTTGACTGCACTTTGACTGTTATCATTGATGACGATGTTGTAGATTTGTAGGGTTACGATGTAAAAATAAAGATTCGGGTTTGATTTTGAAATGAAACAGGTGATGAAAATTTAATAATCTTTATTTAGTAAAAGTACAAGTGTAAAGTAAAAGTAAAAAGTAGATGTTTTTTATTGTCATGGGACTGTCTATTCACTGGTTTTTAAAATGAATAAGCTTAGAGTATATTTTTCGTATATAATCTTTTGGGTTTTTATTGTTTTTTGTAATAAATGTCAGTCTAGTATCAGTATACTTTTCTGCTACACATGAAGCTAGGTCGACTAAGTGATTTGTAGAATCTATATCAAATTGGTGAAAGTTTATATCTTGGAATAAATCGGACCCCACAAAAGATTTGAGAACAACTATTTTAAAGTAATTTGAATTATATTTGGGTTTTAAACTTTTTCCGCCGCATTCTGCCAAAGCTCTTTTGATGTAAATTTCACTGCGGCGACATATATCCATTACTGTTGTTGATGCATAAATAAGTTTCTTTCTCACGTCTTTTTGATGTTGTAAACTGTCTTCTTTTGGCTCCCCAAGTAATGCTCCAATACAGGTTTGACATTTTATCTTTTTTAATAAAACATGCACGATGTAACCTGCTATATATTCAACTACTTTAGTGCTAAATTCAGTGAAAAAGAATTCTTCTTCCAGTTCAGGATCAAAGTCGTCGCTATTTTCTGATACATTGTCCTGGTCCTTGCGCTGTGTAGTAGCATTAATGCGATCTAATGCAGATGTACAATGTAAAATTGAAATTTGATTCAGAGCTTCACAATTACCAGTTCCTGTATTTTTTATTTGCGCATAAGTTAATAACTTTTTATAGATGCTCTCGAATACTCGCGCGGTTGGGTTATTGTTCGAACCGCCGTGGCATCTGATACTTCCAAAAAAGTGCTCAATATGGTCCTGGCTAATTTTATGTAGTGGCAAATACTCAATTGAGCATTCCTTGTTGAGGACCAACTCCCAAATCAAATGTTTGGCACTTTCTATGCAGATACAAAATCCCAGGAATCCTGTATGCCGTGGTGAATCTATTAGTTTAACAGTTTGTTTTGTATTTGTTCTCGCCTTAACCAATTCAGTAGACAGTTTCAAAATTTCCAATTTCGCAATGTCCAATTTATTTATTACGCAAGCTGCGTTATCTTTATTTACTGCCCTTTTGAAATCGTAGCCGTGAACATGCGAGTCTAAAATATCAAACAGATCGTTCATCATTTTCAAAAAATTAATAGTAGCCGAAACTTCTTTAAATTTTGGTAATTGAAGCTGATTTTTGCAAAATTCAAGAGCATCTGCTACACTTTTGCTGAAAATCTGTGTTGCTAAACTAACTTTCATTATTTTGCATTTGAAAAATATATGTGCAGCTCTTAGGCGGTTTGCTAAGTGAAAGCGTTCTTCTGTCTGTAAATTATGTAAGCTTACCAGATGTTGCCAAGATATATTTTGACCATCTTTGTTCGAAAAGTTGCCATAAAATTCAAATGTATTTCTCACAAGTTTAATCATGTGCGCAGGATCTAAAAAGACGGCTACTTGTTTGTCATTACACGGGTTTTTGAATGTAGTAATTAAGTTATTTTGATCGAAATTGCAGCCTAACTTTTTAGCCATTGACAAATTTGCAGGGCAACCGTCAAAAGTTACCGCTACTACTCGAATACCGATTTCTTCAATCAAGTGTATGGCTTGAGTAAGCAGGGATGCTTTTTGATCGCTACTGATGCCGTTGATCAAGAAATAGCCAATGGGAATTTTAAAAGAGGCATTTAAGGGGACCAAAAGGAAAACAAGTGCTTCTTTGGCTTCAAGCTGACCGTCTGATTCCAAGTCAGTTCCATGATTGACATGACCATAAAATCTTTTTCCGTGAGGATCGTACTCAGTGCCGCTTTTAATTGCCATTTCGTCAAAAATTATGGTAGCATAAATTTGTTTTCCTTGTTTTGCGACAACTTTAAGAGCATCGAGAGCTTCTTTAGTAAAGCCGGGTTGTCCATTAACAGACTGGTACCATTTCCGAAGAGTGCTAGAACAAGGTAAACACGTACTAAAAGTTTTCCTAACGAAATCGTAAGCTTTAGGTGAGTAGAAATGCAAAGTTATAGCAAACGCTCGAAGTTCTGGCGAGTATTTTGTTTTAGGTATATGTCCTGTCAAACACTTTTGCTGTTGTCTTTTTATTAATTCTCGATTTTCTACTCCAATACCTTTTAATATGTCTTCGTTCTCTTTATTTATTAATGAATTTTTAGTAAGTGTATCTAATATTTCTTGTAAACTTGCTACTTTCTTTTTAAGTGCCCTTGTTTTGTCTTGAAATCTTTTCACATCCTTTTTCTTTTTATTTAAACTATATATAAGATGGTCAATGTGGCGTTTCATTTTTCGTTTTCTTGGGGTTAAATCTACATATTGTTCATAAACTTCCATATTATTTTGTCCATCTGAACTCTGAAAGTTAAATTAAAAACCAGTTTTAGCATTCACTATAAAATCGTGCATACTATAAATTCACTTACAAAATCGTCCAAACTAAATATAATTACCGTGCTTTTAGACAATTCAATCTTAATGTCTTTCGATGAAGAGAGTTGGTCTTGGGTGTTTTTATAATCAGCTGATGGTATCTGTAAAAAAAAATAACAGAAGATCAAACCAACCAGTCTATGTACAAGTTTATAAAGTTAGTGAAAAATACTTACCAAAGACGGTAAAAATAATGTAGGTAATGATGAGGTGTATAATCGGCGTCTATTATTTTTTAAATTTTCGAAACAATCTGGTGTGAAATGTTTGGAACATATAACACTGTGTTTTGTTGGAAAATAGTTTTCTCTATGAGTGGCAGTGATCCAAATTTCTTTAGTATCGCCGTCCTTCGGAAATCTGCAAATTTCAGAAAGTACAAAAATACTTAATATGTATTTTAAATTATCTTATTCAAATAAGTTCGCCTGACCATCACGCACTTGCCCGGTTTTTGTCGATAAAAATCGTTTTGATGCTAGGAACATTACTAGCGGGAAAAAAAGAGACGACTGCCTATCGGCATATCAGTGTATCAGAAAGAGACAACATGAAAGCCGTGTAACGGGAGCGCGAAGCAAGGAATATTTTTTTGTTTATTATCTAATTAAACAAAATTTAGCACAAAATCTCTTACCTGTGAAATGTTATTCCATCCTTTGTGTAACTTGAAGTAGTGGTACACTTTCCACACCATTTAATTGCGCAACTAGGCATTGTTTTGGTTTTTTTTGGGCTTTAGAAAGCGGGAACGCGTGACGTGCGTACGTAAGCATGAACTGACACGACTGGCCGAAAATTTCGTTGCATACTCTAAATATAGCGTATGTTTAGTGAGTGCGGCTGCCCCCGCACGCTCTCTCCACTGGTTAAATGCTCCGTGTCAAAAAGTCAAAAAACTCCTTTGCCATCTTTTTCTACTCGTTTTGATAAGCTTCTTGTGGGCCGGATGTTCTCCATCACCTTCAAAAAAATATTGTCAAATGTTTCCCATCTAACTTGTAAACCTTACAATTTCAGAGCCGCAAACATTTCTTCCCACCCCGACCGAAACGCAAACTGAAACGTCGTTCTGTGACCAAGGACCTGCCTCAACCCCTCTCCCAGGACTCCGGGTTCGACACCTGCCCCAGCCAGGACCTAGACACTGGTACGTCTATTCCGGACAAATCTACGTCAAACGCCGGCAAATATAGGTCAAAATCATCCCCTAAGGCCGACAAGTATACGTTAAAATCTGATGATAGGAACCCTAGGGCTTCTGATAGCGATGTTGATGACTTACCTGGACAATCCAGTCAGGATATCTTAGATTTTGACACTATCCCGGCCACAGCAAAAAAATCTAGGTCAAACCCTAGGGCTACTTCAGTTATATCCAATGACGATTTTACTGGACGATCCAGTCTGAAACATTTAGATTTCAATACTATCCTGGACGAAACGAAAAAATCTTTAGCGGGACAATCTTCCCAAGGTATCCTCGCTTTTAATACTATCCGGGATAAATCTAGAAAAAGATCTCGTCGTTCAGAATCAGCGGATAGGGAACCTAAACGTACAAAACACGATTCAGACGATGAAACCACTGTACAAAGTCTTGTCAAAACAATAAGCGATCCGTCAATAACCATCGAAGATTCTGTTAAACTGTCTAAAAAAGTACTTGCTAATACTTTAAAAGAAATGGTAACTAAAGATTCGAAAGATAATAATATGTGTTTTATATGTGTTACTGAACCGAAGTCGGGTGTGTTTGTACACGGTAGGATAGCTCATATATGTTGCTGTTATAAGTGCGCTATGAAAGTGTGGTCGACGGCTAAGAGGTGCCCCATTTGCAATAGGAAAGTCAGTAATGTTCTCAAAGCTGTTATTACGTAGGACGTTTACTTGCTACTTCATTTGTGGACTTTGAAATACATTTTTTAATGGGAAAGGTTGAACTAACATAGTCATATTCACTATTTAAGACGCGCTCCGTTAAAAACCGGTAAACATCCCGTGATTTCGAAGTCATGGTCCGGCAATTTTTATCGTTTCCTTGAAATTGACCAAGTTAGAAATCAAAATAACTTACCTACTTATTTCATTATTTTGTAATCCCCGCGTCTGGAACAAAAATTTTTGAACTTCAAAATTTTATTACTTAGTATTCTTAGTTTTTTTTTATTAAAATGTCATTTATGAATTACTGTCAATTATTTACTTTATTTTACTTTGAAAACCTAAAAAAGAATTTATTAATTAGAAAAAATTCTGGACCCGCGATTTACAAAATAATGATATATTTTGATTCTTATCTTGTTCATTTTCACTATAAGTAAACGTATTTTTTTCTCTAATTTGGCGGGCTTTGTAATGTATATAACCTTGTAATGCTATCTTGATTTACTACAAAGGTGTAAAAATATAAACGCAGAAAAATAAGTTTTGAGTGTTTAATTAGGAATATTGTCATAGACTTGCCTAAATATTAAATTACGTGGCAAACCATAGACCGCTGGACACTGTCAGAGCTGGCGCCATTTTGTAACGCCCCGCAATAGGAACCTAACTTCAGTTCACACAGATTCCTTGTAAATTTAACCCAACTGAAATTAGATGATATTCGTATTTATAGTGTTTCCAATCGTTTATTTAACTTTTGACAGATCACGCACATAAAAGTTTAGTAATAATTTTTGATACAATGTACTACAGGTAAAACTGTACTTCATGGACGGGCTCCGCCCACTTAAGAGATGTGTCATTCGTAATTAATGACCACAGACTAAAAACGGTTTTGAAATAAATCGATTATCGATTATATTTATAAAACATACTATTTTATTGTGATTATATTTTATATCAAATCACGTAAAAACCTTTATTATTTTGCATTAAAATGCCCTAAATGTCTCTGTTTTAATGCATAATTAATTTGCGTAATGAAAACAGGTCCATCGTACTTCGTACCTAGTAATGGGATCGAATATATTCGTTGCAAATTATTGAATGTAAAGTAATCGTTTGGACTTACTGTAGTTGGTTCAAATAAAAAGCATGTGGATGAACTGCGGTACCTACTTGTAAGGAACAACTACAAAATAATGAGTGTGTCAAATCGATTAAAACTTCTTCATGAATAAAATCGATCGATGAAAGAAATCGAATCGGTAACGGGTCTGGGTATCACTATTTGAGTAAGTATTAGAGCTGTCAAAAGTTAAATAAACGATTGGAAAAGGATATAGTATTTCGAAAAAACAAAATTGGACACTATGCCGTGTCAACTAAGCTTGACAATCAATATATTGATTAAGTAATTCTTAAACTAGCATCGATCCTAGTAAGTCCCGATCTGTATCATCGTAGTTAGTTTCAACAAAATCGGTCCAGTAGTTCAAGAGAGAGAGCGAAAAAAATATACAAATACTTTCTCTACATAATATAGATTTGTAGGTACATACTTTTTCTTTCCGCTTTAGAGTAGTTATTTTAGTACAAGTTTTAAAATAAATAAAGCCGGGAATAGTTTTTTAAATCTATTTTAAGTCTAGTCATAGAAAACTATTAGGTTTAGTGAAAAAAGCAATGATAAGTTATTTCATGGCAGTTTCGAAGGCACAATTTTTTAATAAAAATCTGACAGTTTAAGGTATCACATTAGTTTTGGTTATGAAAATCCCTTCTGGCTGTATGCAGAAGTCATGCAAAGGCATTAAAAAAACGGCCGATTGTCTATGATTCGTTTAATTCTTAGATTTTTTTAATCCGCTAAATAGGATTTTTGCTTTCTTTATCTGATATGTAGAATTTAGAAATGATAGTAAATACCCATAATTAATTTATGTTTGTTTGTATTTCTCAAAAATTACTAAACGGATTACAATCATTCTTGGCTTTCGGATCTTTCAACAGGGAAAGTGTAATCAAAATCGGATCAGCCAATCGATCATTACTTTTTCTGAAGTCAAGAACGTAAGCCACTTTAGAAAATATCGGATAGGTCGTAAAACATGTAAATAAATAGGTTTAGATAGAAATTTAAATATAGGCTTGAACACTCCACCGAGAAGAGTTTAATATATTTTCTATTATGATAAGTTAGAGTTAGAAGTTGTAGTTAAAGTTAAACCGTTCTTAAAGTGATGACGAGCATACGGCCCGCCAAATTCAATTTTAGTTATTTAGTTAGAAATCAAAATGACCCGTTATTTTGTATTCTGCTGATCTATAACATAATTTCTTATCTGTTAAAACATAAATTAGTCTTTTCAACTAAATGTTCCCAAATTCAAACGTAGTGTGTTAATTATGATATAGATCCACAGATTACAAAACAACATGACATTTATATTTCTAACTTATATTATTACAAAAATCTGATAAATATTTGATTTTGTTAATGTAACATTTACTGTAAGCAAAACAATTTGAAGTAATTTTCAAAGTCCATATGAAGTTGCAAGCAAAACTTTACTATAAAAAGCACATATGTATAGTTTTCATTAAATTCTGCCCTTTAACGGGGGTGAAGCACCCGTTAATTTTACCAGATACGGGGACAATTTTTTTTTTTTAGTTAAATTAAAAAATAACCCAGGTTTAAATCGGAATGTGACGTTAATTTTAGTTATAGCATCTGGAACATATTTCTTTAACTACTAAAACATAATAAGGTTCTGAAGCATTACATCGTTTAAATTATTATACACCTAATGATAATTGACGGTTTTTGGGACGGTTTAAGTATGTAGTTGATTAATTATGATTTAGATGTGATCACCTACCAAATTTCGTTTACATTCCGATTGCTAATTGGGTCATTTTTACGAGAAACTATTTTTTTATTTCCCACGCAACCGGGGACCTATCTAAAATCCTACTGACTTTAAATCAATTTGTGATTAAAATGTAGGTGTAATTTCGGATTTGTCGTTGAAATTAAAAAGATTTCTTCGATAGTGGAGAAATGCAATTTAGGCTCGATGAGGCAAAATATTGTTTTTAAATTGAAATAAAATTATTTTCGTTCTTTCATTTATGTAAAAAAAACCTAAGCTAGGAACATTTTTTTCGTCTTAATTTTATTGTAAAAATTAATGTAGGAAGATATCGTGAACATTTTCCCTTCGTTAATTCATATTGCTTAATTTACGCGTACGTTTTTTTTAGTTTCTTATTTACTCTTAACACACGGTTTGATTTATTCGGGTACATAATTATTATGTACCTTTAAAAGACACCTTTTTAGGATTACCTTTTAACCAACTTACAAAAAAAATTGGCCTTTTTAATAGGCATTATACATTATTTGTATATGATGATCTATATACTATATAAAAAGCATAAAAAGCAAGAAAGATGCCCAAGGGTCAGCATACTACCATTATCTGGTGTTACCAGTAAATTAAATACTAATTCTAACAATAATGAAGTGGTATTTTTAATAATAATGCCAGTATCTATAATATAACAAATCTTAGGCATTGGACTTTGCAAAAGTCGGTAATCAAAAAAAAGAATGAATTTTGGTAGTCATTTTGAACCGTGTGTTTTGGGTTAGACTTAGCTCTTTCTAATACGCTTTTTACCAATTAATATAAAATTCATCCCACCATCTGCCTACCGCACAGATTATCAGATTATATATTGTTTCTTGTTATTAAGAGTTTTTATTAATTAAACAAACTATTATTCTTTTTACTATTTGTAAAACTTTATAACTTAAAATGTAAATACGAATAGATGAAAAAAAATGAATATAAAAAATGAAAAGATAAAGATAATACCTACGATAAGACAAAAAAAGAAAGTTAAAACAATTATTAAAATAAACATTTTTTTCTTTTTCAGAATACATTTTGTTGTTTTATTTATGGTCCAATGTAGGGACTCGATAACCTATCATACTTGCACTAGTTAGTCGCGGATATTATTTTGCCATTTCCACATCAATATGAAGGCTGCGGTCCAAATTGAATGACCACCGCTTACAGTGCTAACTAGCGCGAGCGTAATAAAATGCTTACGTCGGATACTCGCGGCTATAAGTCCATTTGGACTGTATCTGTGACTGCCTGGAACAAGTATGATAAGGTTATTGATTTTGACTCTTAATGAATAACCTGTATATCAGTGAAGAATGTCAACAAATTTGAATATTTCATATTCTGTGTCAAAATTAAAAAGTACAGGTGAAAGAATTACTTCGATACGTCAATTAGTTTTCGATTTATAGAAGTAAACGTGCGACGCGGACTCGTACTGGATGCGTTACTAAGCGGAGCGTTGTAAATTGACGTCACATACGGTCACGTTAGTTTAAACGCCTGTAGAATCAAAACTAATATTTATTTTTGACTGCAACAAAAACTAATGTATTTGTATACATACAAGCTTTACTGTAAGAAACTTTCAACCGATTCGGCATACCTAGTAACATTCTTCATTGCCAAGGGTTAAACGTCTATTTGACAGTTTAGCTGTAGAAAGATATCAAAAAAATAACATTTTAACGACTCGATGGTTGATAAATAGGCTATTATTTGTAATTCGACAGACGTGCAGACATATCTGGCAAACACTCTAGCGAAAATTAAATGATTAGTTTAACCCACGATCTAGAAGTAAGCTATAAATATTAGCTTATTTGGTTGAATTAGCCTAACTTTCAAAGTCTAAACCTCGTTTAGACTTGGAATATGGCCTACAGGCTTATAAGGATGCAAATAACGTCGAATTGAACTTATTTAGAATTAATTATAGTTCTATACTAAAATCATCTAGGGAAATGTTTTTTTTTTTGCACTGCAAAGTATAGAAACTTGATATGGTTGATTCATAGTTGATACTTAACATGAAAAAAATGCGTTTGAGTTAAAATATGTTTCTCCCAAGGAGAAATAAACTTCGCGGGTAAAACCGCCGGGCGAAGCTCGTTTGTATTAAATTGGAAGAAGTCTAAAACCGTATGTGAAGAATAATTTGGGGAATGAGAAAAGCTTGCAAATGCTTATCCCTATTCAATGGCAGATTTGGAGTTTATGTAAGTAGATTTTATATTATTTATTTTATGTTCGAAATCAATGACCTATCTGTCGGCTATCGAAGGTTAAAACGACATCTTTCCCGTAGCAAAACGGTTAGATATATGCCAGTTTAACCCTTGGTAGCTGATAGATAGGTTACTGATTTCGATCATTAGAGATTTGTTTTTTTTTTAAACTTGTTCCGAATAGCTCAGTTGATGGTGCATAATATAAGTACTTATATCAGATTGAATAAAATTCATACAGCCAAGTCTAAATATAGTTTATGCAAAAGAAGAAATTTTTTTTGAAAATTTTGTTTCGAATATTCAGAGAACGCTTTTTTATCAAAGTTTTTCTAGTTCATAGAACGTATTCGCGTTTTGCCCAATTTTTTTTAAAATTTGGTCATCTTTTATGCAAGGGAATTGGCCTGAGACAATCTTTATGTAGTTACGTACTTAGCACCATCTATTGAGAGATTCGGAACTAGTTTGAAAAAAAAATTCAAAAAGAGGCCATAGCAAAACGTTCTGTAATTCACCCCTTAAAGTAACACTTGATCCTCCCTAGCTTACTCATTTAGTTATGCGTTCCCCATGTACGGTCAAGGGTGACTCATTTAATTGCCCTTAGTTCAAATAGAGAGTACCTACTTACGTTTTTATTTGGATGGAATTATGAAAAACTTTAATTATGATCTTTTGGGAATCACAAAGCATAAATCTTGTTCTTTTAGGGTCTGGCACCAGGCTGCAGGCATGAAACGTGATAGTTAAACAGTTAAAAATTTCTCAGTTGATGTATTTCTGTTGCCGCTATAATAATATATACTAAAAACAATATAATCGTACGGAACCCTTCGAGCGCAAGTCCGACTCGCACTTGGTTGGTTTTTTTTTTCTCAAATAGTAAAGAGAAAAGTTTATAAGGTAATAAGTAAACTAGGTACATATCTACATAATAATATATGAATAATCTTCTAGGCATATAAAATGGTTTGTCCTGACTGACGGATCAACGCACAGTCTAAACCGCTGATCGTAGAGACTTAAAATTTGGAGGGTGTGTTCTTTGTATGACGTAAGCATCCGATAAGAAAGGATTTTGAAAAATTCAACTCCTACGCGGGCAAAGTCGCGGGAAAAAGCTAGTAGTAATATATGACTAAGTAGGTATTTACCAAAATAAAAACAAAGCAACGTCCTTTTATCATGCTATTGAGTTAATCCGTTTATTATTCTACAAATGTTATTGTTTTCATATCTTAGGTAAGTACTAAAACTTTGTTTTATTTAGACAAACAAAAACCTTATAAGAGGAAGTTCTAATTCTGCAAGATTTGACCTAAACAAACATTGCAAGTTAAATAAAGCTTGCAAAAAGGGTAATATGGATAATGGTAATCGGTTGCCTTTGGTAATCCAAAATCCATTTTTTATGTCCTTATTACGGAAAACCCGATTTTGATTTAATTTTGATACCTAATTATTTTTTTATTGTTGAGAATGTTTTAACTATCTTTGATGAGAATCTAGACTATACCATAATTTTTAACGGCCATAAGGAAAGGAGTAAGTTCTCAATCCGTTGTACGTACACATTTTTTTCATTATGTTTTTCGATGACTTGAAGACGGCTCCACCGATCGAGATGATACTTATACCATGCCATGGACTGACGCAGTATCTGAAGTTTCAATCAGGTACAAAATTTCATGATAAAACAGTGAGTGAGAACATACCAATGTCCAGAATGCATTTTATAATAATTATTTGTTTACGGTAAATTCATAAAGAGAACTAGGTATATTTTTATTTCAACGTTTCTCTACGTGCCTTTATGGAAAAAACTAAAACAAAACTTATTGTTTCATAGTTAAATGATGACATCATTAATTTACTTTATTAATTTCCTTCATTTATTGTTTTGAATAGTTCGATAATATCGTGAATCATCAGATTTTAGTAAATATAACTGCGAAGGTTCGATTGCTATGAAATTATGTCGATTGTTGGGGCCTTAGAAAACATATTTGGCTATTTTACAAGCTTTTATTTTTTTATTCCAAAATATCTTCTGTATAACGACATAAACTACGGTATTACGCTTGTTTTTTTTTATTTTATGGTGCATTGTGGATCGAGTTTGCCACCCCTGCTTCCGTCACGGCGGCGGGCGGCATGGCGCATCGCGCGCTCATTGCGTCTGAATACTGGCTCAGTTGCCCACGGATCGCCACGTAGACTGCACGGTTCCATTTTCCTCAGCGTCACACATTTTTTATTGGTAAGTCTTGCCACTTTTACTTTATCATTCTTAACTACAGTTCACGAGACCAGTTTTTGTAATACTCAAGCTAGTTTTCCTACGGTTTGTTGACGTTTTTTTGCGTAGTTTTTGGGATAAAGACATCGGGAACCGGCATCGCTCGTACCCTCGGGAACATGTCATTTTGGGAACTCCATTGATCGGGATTGCCTTGTTCCTTTGTGTTTTAGTGGGTGTGCTATTAAACTTGAAAAATGTTTTGGGTGCGGTTGTGGTTTTATGAGTTTAAATAAATAAGTATGGTTTTCCTGTTGGAATTACGTTACGTTTTAAGTTTTAAAAGTTAAATGGTTCACGAGTAAATTAAAGATGATTCTTTTGTCTTGAAGTTTATGCAAGTAGCGTATGCACTTGACATCCGTTTTGAATAAAACGATAACCAGTATTTTGATGCCAAACACGTACCTCCCTACGTGTTAAACGCGGATCGATTATAAACATCTACCCACAATTTTGTAAACTACATACCGATCATTTAAAAAAAAACATAGTTTTAGTTAAATTTTCCCCTTTCGAACCAAGTAGTAATTTTTAATTTCCTTCCGGGATGGGTTAAGTTAAGACTGTTTTAAAAACCATCTAGTATTTCAATTTGTATTTTTCATGAGGTATATTATTATATTACAGCATTTATTGTAGACATGTGCTTCCAGTTTTTACTCAGTTCAAATTATAAATCCTACTAATATTATAAATGTGAAAGTTTGTGTGTGTGTTGTTACTCCTTCACGCAAAAACTACTGGACCGATTGCGATGAAACTCGGTACCTAGATAGCTGGAGACCTAGATTAACACATAGGCTACTTTTTATCCCGATATTCCCACGGGATCGGGACTTACGCGGGTGAAACCGCGGGGCGCAACTAGTTAGCATATAAAACATGGGCTCTCCAGTCCAAATGCACGTGTTTTCAGAGCGCTGAAATCTTCCAGTAGGTACCTACTTATGGGTGCTCCGGAAAATATCGTAAAACATCAAAATGATTGCTTACCTGAAATGAAATGGTTAATTAAGATTTGAAATTCGCATAGAAACTCGAAAACTTTCAAACTTTCATAATGAAAATTACTTAGCAGCCTTATTAATGAACTTGATTAAACTGGCTTTAATTAATTTCTAACTGTAAACATTGAAAATGCCAAAATGGAAGAACACAAATTAACTCAACTTTTACAGTTTATTTATTGGTCTGGAACTAATTGTTGCGTGAACAGGTTTTCCTACTAGGAAAAGATTTTCACGTATTTTTTGTGCCTAGTTTTAACTTAATAACTATGAAATGCGGTTCTTTGTTAAATTCATTACTTGGAAGGGCTAAAACGTTTTGGCTTTTGCTTGGAAAAAACTAAACGTTCCTGAACTGAAATGAAAACTCGCGGTTCTCATTTCGGGAAAAACGACTTCCACATACATTTACATACGTTTTGTGAATGAAATGATGGTAAAGATTCAACCAATCCATAGATTTAGGTACCTACCTACTTATAAATATATATTTTCGGGAAAAACATAAGTGAAACCGCAGACCGCAGCTAGTTTCCTATGAAATGTAGAATCTACCGTTTTGTTACGGTTCGACGAACGTGCAATATTATTTATGTTAATAAATACAGCTTAACTTTATTCGCTGAGATGAAGTGTCTTTCAACTTTTCGACTAGGTACCTACCTACTTACCTAACCGAATATGTTTTTTTAGCATAACTGTTTATTAAACATTACAATTTAAGTAAATTAAAATAATCCAACAGCGAGTTTTTCTATTTTTTGGTTTGGCTTCTAATTATGGTTAATTATGCAGTGTTACTCGCGTTAGTCCCGATCCCTTTGGAATATCTGAATAAAAGTAGCTTAGGTGTTTATTCAGCTCTCCAGTTTAATCGCAATTGGTTTAGTAGTTTATGCGTAAATAAGTAACGAACATATTAACACAAAAACTATTATTAGTAAATTTAGTAGAAAAACTTAGACTTTAAAATTCGTATTAATCGCTATTTTTGCTTACGCGGGTTGCTTATTCCATACAAACGTTTTCTCCTATTTTTTTCCTGAATGACACCTTTAATTTTTTGGTGTTATAAAACCATGATAATTAAACAGTTAAAACTTTCATAAATTATGTATTTCTGTTGTTGCCGATATAAAAAATACTACACAGAGAAAATGGGAGCTTCCATACAACACCCTACGGGGTACGGAACCCTTTTTGCGACTTCCACTTCTCCGGTTGTTTATTTTTCTAATAATTAGTTTATTAAAGGATTTTTAATTTTCTTAAATTTCATATTTCTATAAAAGGAAAACAGGTTTTAGTATCAAAAGTAAGTATTGCTTTAGAAGCATTAAGTATACAGGAAGGAAATAGGCGAATACATTTACCCGCGTCCCCCTAACTTCAAGTTAGTATTTAATCCCTGTTAGTAACTTAACGATACTTTAATGTGGTGGTAACGAACTTAGTCCAAGTATCAGGACACTATAAATAGAAATCTGACTAACAACACATGGTTGACGCATCACACATTGAATGTACACGCCTTGTGTTTTGAATAATAAACCGTTGATAGCTATGAACATGTTTTTAAATTGACGAGTGCCACTTGAACGATTTACTTAGATTAGTGCATATTATAGATCTAAACTCCGCCGGCTTAATACAAAATTTACAAAGTTTTAAATATTTCTCTAAAATAGTGTATCTGCGAGTAATAAGGGCCACTCATTTTTTTGTTAATAGCTTTGAACAAATGAATTGTTTTTCAGATTGAAAATTTAATAAAGCAAATGTTTATCTAAAGACCTGATTTTTTAGGTAGTTTTCCTATTTTTTTTTTACGAAATATTTAACCTTAGAGACAATTTGAATAAGAGTCCTTCGATTTTATAAGTAGAGACATTTTATAAACAACTAGTTGCGCCCTGCGGTTTCACCTGCGTAAGTCCCGATCCCGTGGGAATATCTAAATTAAAAAAAGCAGACAAAAATACATTTTTCAATTCGAACCAAGTAGTTCCTGAGAGTAGCGCGTTAAATTAAACAAACAAAACTCTTCAGCTTTATAATATTAAGTATAGATTTAAAGACGTAAGTATTTTTTTAATATTAATTTATTTTTATTGTTGACTCACATCGTAATATCATAAGTTCCTTGCATTCTCTAAAAACTAAAAAAAAAATGTTTAAGTAGGTACCTTCTTAACTGATTCTACATACTTGTGAATAGGTATATTTTGAAAATACATTTCATCGTCATATCCCTACTTACCTACATTCTATTGTTCTAGTTATCAGTATTTCAGAAAACCAATTCATTAACCTGAAGCTATGATATAATAAAACCCTATTAGATATGCAGGGCAGGTCAACATCTATAAGTATATTACAGTTTACTTCCTAATCTATACTAATATTATAAAGCTGAAGAGTTTGTTTGTTTGAACGCGCTAATCTCAGGAACTAATGGTTCGAATTGAAAAAATATTTTTGTATTGGATAGTCCATTTATCGAGGAAGGCTATAGGCTACTTTTCATTTTGATATTCTCACGGGATCGGGACTTACGCGGGTGAAACCATGGAGCGCAGCTAGTATAGTTTATGTTTACATGAACTGTCTATTTTATTTACTAAGTTATACGTAGACTACTAGATTTTCTCGTATACAGAGATATGTAAATACAGTAGGTAAGAGAGAACATCTGAACTAATATTATTACTTTATATATACAATATATACTTATTAACTAATATTTTAAATGTTAAAGTAGATACCTTCCCAAGTATATGGTTTGTTACTTCTCCAAAAAGGGGTTTCGGAGCCGACGCGCTACTAGAGATTTTACGCTTTATGTGCAAACGTCTTATCTTACATCAAGCTGAAACTATTCTAACAAATGTAGCTATCTTCTTTCGTAACGCTATATTTTACTACCTAGTTACCCAATAAATTTTCATAAAAAATTAAATCTATCTAAAGAAGTAAACTCCAAAAGTGTCAAAATTCTTCTACAATAGCCATCATTGAAGTCTTCTAACGTGCGGTATAATATTACAGGAGCAAGTGCTGTGACAGTCGAAGGCCCATGACACAATACTATTGTGCAACTTTTGCGACTTAAAAAAAGACTATTATTGATTTTACCCAAGAAAGATTTAGATGTTCCCACTATTTCGCTATAAATTACACTGCTTCGATCTCATACCACAATAATAAACCACAGAGTAAAAATATCAGTAGTTATAGGTACTTCATAAAAAGTAGTCTCCGTAACTGGTTATTGTTATCGTGACACTTTCCCTCGCTTTCGCGCATCATTGGTGCTGTTCATTTACGAAATCTATAATTAGTAACGTCTAAAAGACCCTTGTTATAGATACTCGTGTTTAAGTGGAACGAATGTATTGTTTTTTTACATACATAACAACTCTAGAATTCACGCTTGTGCATTAAATACGTAGCTTAGCGCGGTTGTTGTAAAATGCCGAGTGAATCGCCGATGAAGCGTTTTTTTACAGTTTTTTTTTTAATGAAAGCTGATTATTCCTACTTCTTTTTTCATAAAAATTGTTTAAACCGAGCATTTTTGCCTCCAACTTGTATATTCAGAGCCCGTAACGTAGCTTTAGCTTGCACTGCACGTAATGAAATCTGCCAGACAGTCCAGTTCCTGTATCAGAGCAGGACGGCGTCATACGAACCTCGAGGGTTAGAGTAGTGCCGAATATAATCGATTGGCTTTGTAGGTATTCGAACACCCCTTCCTCTGACTGGGTTCTAGGGTTGCGTCGAGGGAATTAATCGAATAACTCCCCCATTGCAAAGGGATGACCGGTAGGTAGGAACTGATTGTGTGACGGCTACTGTATATTGATGCTGTTTTATCTAAATTAGGAGACGACGGTATAATTATAAAAAGTGTTTGATATTAAAATATTGAGGATTAATTGGTTTGTGACAGTAAATGTGATTTAAATTATCTTTATTAGGTTATTAACAAGGTACTTACAAAATTAAATATTATCAAACAGTACATACCCAAAGATTTTGTTTAACAGAATTTCATATTTTACCCCTAATTTTACAAACAATTTTGCTTGGAGACTTCAAACATTCAAATCTTTATAGAAGGGTAGGAATTTATTAGCTTTGATATCTACAAATCAATAAGGGAGGCCACAAAATATGAATAAAAAAATCCCTAAAGTACTGTCTCCCTACAAATACATTTTTATTTCCTGTACTAAATAACCAAATGTGGCAGTCGTTTGTAACAAAGTTTAGGTATGACATTACTAAGTCCTCTGGGGTTAGCACCCTAAAACACCCCTAGGCACCCTAAATAGATCGATACACGCAGCCCCCGACATTTGTGGGTGGTTTAAAAATACGACACTAGGGGTTGTATAAAAATATCCTAATGTTTTATTTATTAGGAATTCGCTAAATGTGATGTAAATGGATATAAATTTATGTAACGGTGTTACGTATGAATTACGATTATGTTTTCTGTTATGGAATGGATTACTAGAATATTTTCATAGGCGTATGAAACGTAAAATACAGGATAACTGCAATAACTGACTTTTATATCTAATTTAAATGATTCAATATACATAGCCAGTAACTTTAACCTATGCTATTCAAAGCACTGTTAATCCCTGGGACATGATAAGATGTAGTAGGCTTGCCCAAACCCATATCAGTTGATGGTAGGTCTTCACTTGATTGTGAACGTTTGCTTATCTAACTAAAAACTATTTATCGATACTTATCTGTTTTGTATTTGTGAACAATATGTCAAAATATCGTGAAAAGTTTACAATAATGTCAAAGAACAGAATATCATTAACATAGAATGCCGATGACGGAAATGCAACCATCCATAAGCAGTTATTCATGAAAAAACATTTCAAAAATGTCTTAATTGCTTTTTACTTGACGCTCCATAAAATTTGAAACGTAATATCTCTTCTATCTTTTGATATTGCGTTCGTATACTTAAGTCTATTCAGGTCGATGACCGGTACAAGAATCTTCGTTAATACTTGGATTAGTTACTTAATTATAATGTCTAGTTTAACTAAAGTTTGTGTTGTGATGAGCGTGAGATAGTTTTAGATTTAATGCGGGTGTTATTTTTCAATTGGCAATAGAAAGGATAAAGAGTGCTGTTTCCCGTATGGAGTTAACTTTAATTAATCGTGTAAATTTCTATGTTTTGTCTCTAATGTATTTAGAGAGAAAACCATGTTTTAAGTTAAAAATAATCGACAATTGTTAACCTTTTTAGTGATTTCGTTTTCTTCTCCGTTTCTTACTGAACAATGGAAATTACGCACTTTACATTATGTGCCTATCTATCTAAAATCTTGTTAAATTAGACTTGTCGTCATATAATAAAGATGACTTATTTGAGATTTATCGAACCGTGGCATAGGGTGGTATGCTGGGGCCACCCTCTTTTATGTCATGCATACAAGATTGGGAACTAACTCGAGTGTCGGTAAGGACTTGGAAGGAATACTGCGCTATTTTGTATTCTATTTAAATAATATAAATGGAAAAGTTTTTGTAAATATTTGTAAACTTAGTAATTAAATGTAGATTGCTGAATACTTATTATGCCGATATTTTCACAGGATCGGGACTTACGCGGGGTATTTTACATGTAGTAAATCAGAATATTCTAATATCTGAGATTCTTCGGATGTCAGAGGACAGACACATCTAAGAGTTAACGATATCAATAAATTTTATAATGATTAAGCATAAATATAAAACTGCAATACACCGTAAAGATTCGAAAGCTAAGACATTCCGGTACCAGCCACAAAACGGTGTAAAAATATTGAGGATAGAGTATAACTGAATAGTTTTATTGCACATATAAAATATAAATTACATTCTTCTTAAGTATGTTTTGTATAAGTGTTATCGTTAGATTAGTGTGAGTGAATTTGATTGCCCATAACATATGAGATTTACAATTATTTTTATGGGATATGATTTATTCGTTTTTAAACCAAATATATGCAATTTTAAAGTGATTTCTCCTTTGTAAAATATCTGAAGAATAAGTGAAATAAAACTGGTCCACCTTGGAGTAAGGTTGAGTCATATACCAGCCGGTGTAGTGTTACATGTTTACAATGCCACTAATTGTTTCCCTCGGTGTTATACCAATGAACGTCGTAGACCTTCACGGTTTACGTAAACTTGGAAATCAAAACAAGATGTCTTCAACTTCAATTTAACGCCTAGGGACATTCCTTTTGTTTTATAAGATTTTCCATGATTATATTATTTTATTCAAAACTAGCGATTTCGGCTACGCACGGGTGGTATTAATTATAATGGAACATAATGTGATCTATAAAGTACCGAACGGAAATAGCTTATCAATAAAAAGTGCTTGCAATCAATTTCTCCTGTTATTTATATGACTAAAATACATCTAGTTTCCTTTCAGTGAAATTTTAGAGAATTTGAATATTGTAATACAAGTAGGTGCCCATACATTTTTGTCGTATCCTATTTGGGGTATTTTACGATTGATAAGGTTTTGTGGTTTGCGCTGGTGTGTTTCTTGTCTAGATGACAACTCTTTGGCATCTTCCTTGAAAATGTTTCTTTGGCATGATTTGAAACAATTTGATATAATGCTTATCTGAAAGCTTCCTGCTATTCCAGATTTATAACGTTTTCCGTATTGGACAGTTTATTATTTATACCCGTTGTTTGGCTTCTAGTTTTGAACAGTAGTTGCATCGTTATTCACTTGGCTAGTGTATGCTGATTTTGTGCTAAATTGGAGCTGGAGTCTGGATAATAGCCAAACAGCGCAAACATACGATATTGAGTTAGGAAAAATACGCGAAAGTAAACATATTTTTTTTCATCTAAATGCGAAGCTATTTTTGCTGTTTGATGGTTATTGCTGTATTCATGTTTTGATGGTGTTTTTTATCGTTTAGGTAGTGATTTTTTTGTAATGTATTGTGCTTACATATGTTTCATCCTTCTTTCACCCTTATAGCCATGTCTTATTCTTTTTATCGTGTGTCACAACACTATTATATCAGTTTTTTCTTCAAGTGTCTTGAAGTCATGATATGGATCAACAATAGAAGGTATCATGATTATAGTTCATACATCACGTTATACATTTTGTACTAGGTACCTAGGTACTTAGTTATTGTATCTATCTATTTTTGGACGAACTAACTAACTAACTTTAAGAATATTTCCAAGCTGAAAATAGAATCTATTCATACCCACATAAATGCACTTCCAGAAGTGTCTTCCCACTCAAGAATCTATCAAATTAGATTTGAAATCATTCTATACAAGCCGTTGAATAAGTTTCTGCAGACTTTATTTTCAGGAGCATTTTCCAAGAAATGCGAAGGCGGGTCTTTAAATAAAGATCTTTTTGGGCATTTGTTTGGTATGGGTTGTGGTATTTGAGGTTTTCGACCTTTTTATATTAACAAGCTAGTTGGTATTATAAAGTGATTAATTATAAATGTCCACTACGATTAGTCAACGATATCCACATTTGGCCATTATCAGACGTAATCCAACAATTTGATTTGATTAAAAGTGTTTGTTTACCATATTCTAGAATTTAGTTCGAAATACTAAGTCCCTACTTACTTTCAATGTTAAAAAAGTCAATTTTACGTTAATTCTAAATTCGTACCTAGTCCATTTTTTATCTTCGATTAGTAAGACTTTCCTATCTGGAAAGGGCGTTGTCCGCGGCATTACACTATATTTGCACGTTTAGTGTGTTTTGCAAATAATACCACTGCTGATCAAATTCGACGCATTTTATTGAACAACAAAAGTAATCGACAACTGCGCAACTATTTTTGTTTTGAAAACCTCCCTTCTTTATAGACTGGTAAAAATGTGAGTCATCGAAACTGTAGTTCACAAGAAACGGTTCGTAAGGTCACATTATGTGACCCATTTGTGCCATGATTGCCGTAAATGGTAGAAAGTAATGATGCACATGCATCGCCTTGTAAGGAATCGTCCTAGCTGCCAAGGTCAGCTGCTATTCAGCCAGAGCGTTAGAATAACACAAGTCGTACAGATGTCGTGATCCTAGTAAGTACTGTGGAATGCAGTGAATATAAATAGAAGCAAGGTCAGGGCCTTCTCCGGAGTTCCTCGGCTCAGAATATCGCCGTTTCTAATCCTTATTTGTTGACTCTCGATATGGGATGACTTCTAAACCTCAATATAAAATCTGCAGTCACAAACAAAGAACTTATTTCCATTATGAATCAGAACGTTTTATTGATCGACTCATTGATGTTATCGGTTTATAAGTCGTTGATTATTTTCGACTTAAATTGTGACATTTCGGAAAAGTCACGAAATAAACGAAAATAAATCTTATATATAAAAATGAATTGCTGTTCGTTAGTCTCACTAAAACTCGAGAACGGCTGAACGGATTTATCTTATCTTGGTCTTGAATTATTCGTGGAGGTCTAGGGAAGGTTTAAAAGGTGAGAAAATATTCCCACGGGATCGGGACTTACGCGGGTGAAACCGCGGGGCGCAGCTAGTCTTATATATAAAAATGAATTGCTGTTCGTTAGTCTCGCTAAAACTCGAGAACGGCTGAACGGATTTATCTTATCTTGGTCTTGAATTATTCGTGGAGGTCTAGGGAAGGTTTAAAAGGTGAGAAAAAATCGATCCCACGGGATCGGGACAAACGCGGGTGAAACCGCGGGGCGCAGCTAGTAAATAAATAAAATAAATATTTTAATGCAGTTTTCATAGGGTATTTTAACTACCTACCTTTAATAATAGAAATTGTGCCATAGGTATATAGTTTTATGACGTAATCTAAATTATAAGTTCTCAGTTGTAGATACGGGCGGCTAATTGTACCTACCCCTTATAGAACCCTCCAAAGTTCATTCAATGGCCACTCGAGTACAATTTCCGCGATGTTTACTCTACCCGTCTACCCGTCTCTCCGGCATTATCGATCCTGTCTGATTCCATTCCGTCCGTGAACAATGTAGGTACTTCTTGTTACCTACCTACGATATGTCTATCGGTTATTTGTCTTTCATTCAACACCTAACTAGTCAATGATTATAGCACAATAAATATTGTTCTCTTTATAAATCAGCCGAGCCGAGGCCTTGTTACGGTGAAATTTTAATAAGTTTTAAAACTTTCTACTGTGTCTGGCGGTGGCGATGTAGCTCCGGCGGTGTGTGCATGAGTCATCGGTTCACTGTACGCTCCCCTCCAAGCGGAGATGTCAGCCGGTCCGACTTATTGATTTCCCAATTCGTTTGCTAAATTTTTGCAACACGCTCTTTTAATTATTATGCAGAATTGAAAACTGGATTTAATTGTTCTTCGAAGACTGCTTAACTTGCAAATATAAACGATTGTTGACTTACAATAAATTAATATTTGTTTACGAAAAAATGTTTGAGGTATTTATTTAAGCCGTTGCTTTTAAAGGATCAAAGACTCCATAGATACAAAGACAAGGTTTAAAACGACTGACACGACATTATGAAACAATATTATGGACCATATGGCGCGCACGCATACGTCAGGACAATTTTTTATGGCGCCAAGAATTACGGGTTGTTTCACCAACTTGTTTCGTTCACCATATATGGTTTTGGAAAGGCACGACATGTTGACCGTTAATATTGCTTTAATCTACAATAGGACGTTGATTTCACAGATAATAGAAATAGAAACTTATCCAGTTTCATTCGTACTTACCATTTTTGTGTCCGTTTGAACGACCATTGTTAATTCTAAATGACATGTAAACATCTCGCTTTCCGTGTGCTATCTATTGTTTTTTTACTTCGACAGTGAATATATGAGTCATGTCCAATTCCATATCCTCATGACGAATTTCATCGTCCCTTTTTACAACAGGAAAGTACATTTCTTTCTAGATCTGTCACAATGAATCACTAAAGTGAGTCGTATACCAAATAAGATCGATAAAACAATTACGTCATCGGTATTAGTGAAGTTCTACCTAAGTTATTGACTAACAACTAACTGAAATAAACCATACTATTTCGTCGTACTTTGAAATTTTTTTGTTGATTCTGTGTTAAGTTTTCTTTCTTACCCTAAGAGTAAAATAAAATCCAATAAATTAGGGGATATCCAATTCATCAGAGCACGACCGCGATACCAACGGCTCAAACAACAACGGTAACCGGCCTGTAACTAGATACGCTGTAACACCTAACCGCGATATCAAATCTACATCTGTATTAAATTTATTAATGTAATTAACTTAACTATAATTATATAATCTGTTAATATTCACAGTTTAGTTATGCCTAATTATTTTAACTACATATTTACCTACTGAATAAGTAAATACCGCTAAGTCGCGTACCTATTTTGCTTTTTAGTGGGACTCCCGCAAGGTAGTGTCTTGGGTCCTAGCTTTCTTTTTCTTTACATAAAGACGTGTGTTTATGTGTTCTGTAAAACGATTATATTGTACATAACATATTAATTTTATTTCGACGCACGTCAATCTTTTGTGTTGCAACTTAAGGCTATATTACACCGGGGCAACACTGTGCGACATTGCGGCATGCCACAAGGCCGCATGCTACAAAGTAAAAAATGTCGCACATTGTGGCAAGAACCGTGCGGCATGGCAACACCTTGCGTCACGTGGCAGACTGTCGCAACTTGTATCCGGGCACAATGGATTCCATGCGACATTTTTCGTGCGTCAAAACAGTTTTTAGGTTATGTTTTTGTTTGTATTTGTTTTGGAAAGTAAGAATTATCGGTAATGGAGTGGTGTAACGAAAAATATTTAGACTTTATTGAGGATTATAGAAAGAGTGAAGTGTTATGGGATGTCCGCAATTCAACTTATAAAAATAATAGAGTGAAACGTGATGTTTTACTTGGTCTTGCACAAAAATACAATTTAGATGAAGATACTGTCAAAAAGAAAATAAAGAACCTCAGTCGTTTTTAAATAAAGCACCATCGTCTGCCTTAATTTTTGTGAGCAACTAGTTAGTAAACTAGTCCGTGGGCCATTCTGAAGTAATCTTCTTTTCCACCAACGTTTCTTCTTCCGTTGTTTAGCTGCATGGCTTAGTAGTACTAAATAAGCTGCTGCTAAAGTTACTTGATCAGCCATATTCTATGGTGTATGTATCCCCTTGATCAAACAAGTAGATGTTGCCTCGGCGTAAAATAGGCTGCCGTATGCCACATATGCCGCAAATGCTTTCTATTTGTAGCATGCCACATGGTGCCGCATGCAACAATGTGTAGCATGTGACACTGTCGCACGTTGTCGACTCGGCGTAAACGAGCCTTTATGGCAGTTATCCGAAAGTTTACGACACGTATTTTGCGAATTGTTTATCTTCATTTTATTGAAAAATATTGTCGTAAAGATAAGAATCAATGAAACTATGACAGATAAGAATATAGTCTGTTATCAAGTGCATTTTATACTTTTAGGAAAGGTGTTTCCAGTACTTTAAAACTGATAAACTTATCTATAATAAAGGTAGCAAGGACAAAGATGTTTAAATAGAGGCAAATAAAACAAATCGAGTCCAGGGGTCTAAGAAAAAGCAAATAAGGCTCTGAAACTAGGTACTAGACCGATTTTTGATGTATTTTAATATTATGTACCTAACTATGACGATACATTAAATCATACTTGTCCCATTTTTCAACACAATCATTAAAATTGTTGTTAGGTATCCTAGAAAGTCAATTAGCCGTTGAATTCTCAAATCGTTAAATAATTTCCAAAAAAATTGTATTGTATTACTTCCCCTATAGATAGTTAAAGCGGAACTAGCCTTCAAGCGTGTTAATTTACTACATTTCATTAAAATAAAATGTTCTTTCAAGTTTTTAGATTATCTGGAAGTCTCACCTAAAACTAGTAGGAAATAGTCTAGGTAGGTAGGTATACCTAATGTCTTATTACTAATCTTTGATGCTTATTCTTACAATGTATGTGTGAAAGTATGTTTGTTTGTTCTCTCTTCACAGTAAAACGGCTAGACCGATTGTGATAAAAAAAAGATTACAGGATAGTATTTTTACCGACTTCAAAAAAGGATCGCAATTTGACACGTAAAATCAAACGCCACATGGTAATTGCCTATGGTCTATAGCATTTTTATCAATCGCTTTTCAAAGGAAACTGTAGGCTAGATCTTCCTATCTACCAACCTATTAACTAATATCTTCCGTTATATATTCTACTAGCAGCGCTCCGCGGTTTCACCCCCGTAACTCCTGATCCCGTGGGAATTTCGGGATAAAAAGTAGCCTATAGCCTTCCTCGATAAATGGACTATCCAACACAAATATAATTTTTAATTTTTCAATTCGAACCAGTAGTTCCAGTAGATTAGCGCGTTCAAACAAACAAACAAACAAACTCTTCAGCTGTATAATATTAGTATAGATAAGTAGGTACTTATTTTATTAAAGGTATTAAAATAAAATGTATTTGAAGTTTGCCGATATTTACAAGTAAAACAAGCCAATAATTCACGCTCCTATATTGTATTGCCGATAAGTAGCACATATTCTTGTTTTGTCATCAATCAATAATGTTCGAATACAAACTGAACTGTAATAAATTAATTATTGCGACGTTTATAGTTCATTCCACTCCGATATGAGGTAAAATAAGTATTAAAATTATTCTCATTACACATCAAAATAGTTGAAGTCATCGTAGGTATGTGGTTGAATCACCTCTATAGTACATACTAGGATATCAATGGTTTGAATTTAAATATAAATACCATAATCATCTATATATTTAAAATTCTCGTATCGCGGTGTTAGTTGCCAAACTCCACCTAAACGGCTGACCCGATTTGTATGAATTTTTGTGTATATTCTGAGAATCGAACAACATCTATTCATTTATTTTCCTGTTTGCCGGAAAAACAACGTTTGCCGGCATAGAGAAACTATAGACATTACCGGGACAGCTATTAACCTATACAAATCTAGATACCTACTTTCAATCACTGACGAAACAAAAGGTTGTTTCCTTTTTCACAGACAGGATGTATTTGGTGCACAATATCTTGTAAATGAATTCAATTATCGACAGCAAACAATGAACTCTTATTTTAGTATTCAAAACGCGCGCCCTGACCACCCGAAGAGTAAAAATAATGGCTGGAAGACAGACTTGTCCATGGTCTAACATACGCTAATTTCCTTCCAATTAAACGACTTAATATATTTTTACTTTGAATAAATGATTATTTATTTACAAATAATTATTAAAAATACCACAATTTTGTATTTAACGTTTATTAAAATAATAATGAAATTCAACAGTTTAATATTTAAATATTGTTTATTTGAAAATATTTAGATAGGTCTAGATTTCTAGAGGAGATAGGTAGACAAATGGGCCACTTATTCCTGTAGGAATGGGTAAAACCGCCAAGGAAAACTCTCGTGATTCGTATTAGATATGTCAGTGACATTTCATATCAATTTTTACTTGACATTGGCTATTCGCACAAATCCTATTAGCTACAAATTATGTCGGGTTTAGACTAGACGTAGTCAAATAGAGATTAGCAAAATACACAATTCAAAATACCTTCGAGTATTTATTCAGACAAAATAAATGCTTTATTGAAAAATATTTACCTACATACTATTTTTTGGTAAGCCAAGTATGGTAGTTGTCTCACTAAGTAGATTAAACATTACAAACTCTGAGTCAAAGATACGGTCGATTCATAATAAAGTACAGTTACATCTCCCACAATGAATTGTAACATACGCATTGCTCGTTGAAAAATACAGTTAACTTTGACTGTTGGTGTTTCTTAGTGCACCCACTTCTTGAAAATAAAGTAGATACCTATCTGGAAATGTTACCTACATTTTTCATTTTTCCACTTTATTTGCTTTATTTCTTAGCTAAGTGAGGCATTCCGGAGCAAATTAGTATTCGAGTTCATCAGCCTATATGCAAGCGCCGGTTGTACGATCACTCCCGAGAAGTGCTGAGTTATTAAGTTACGGTCGATTTGTTGGCCAATGCATCCGAGGCCCAACGTCTCTAACAAATCTATAGAAAGTTAAAGAAACGAGTTACGTGGGAGTAAATACTTTAGAAGATAACTGATAGATACGATTATTTGGACTGTCAACAAGAAATGAAAGTATAGCTGAATTAAATTAAGTTTTAATTATATGTAAAATTGAATTATTTCGTTTATTTGTTCCAGATCTCTAAATATGGCCTGCTCAGTCAGTGACTCTCCCTCCCTGAAGGACCTCCCTAAAGTGGCCACAGATTTAAAGAGCCAGCTCGAAGGCTTCAACACCAGCTGTCTGAAAGACGTAGACACAAATGAGAAGATGGTTCTACCATCGGCACAAGGTAAATTCAATGTTATAATTAACTTCGGATTTTTAATAATATCTACATTTTAACTATTGTATTTCCTGTCAGATGTAGCACAAGAAAAACAACACAACGCTCTTCTACAAGGCGTAGAACAATTTCAGACGTCATCTCTTAGGAAAACGGAAACTATTGAAAAAAATGTACTTCCAAATGCATTAGGTACATTGTGTGGTTGGAAAAGCAATACTAATTTGTCGCTGATTCGACGTAATGAACAGTCTGTGAGACGTGGCTGCTTTATTACTCCTGTGTTTCTTTCAGTGTTCTAGTTGTGGGATTAACGGGGAAAACGGGGAATAGCTGTAGGTTTCCTCCTAATATGTTTTAGAGAACAACTCATTCATCTATCTAACAGTCCAGCGAATAATAACGAGCATGTGTTTTGCCGTCGTATCAAATCATTAGAATAGTTTTAACAACGTTTTAGCGTGTCGTGTGACATCGTATGCGAATATTATTTAATTTTATAAATTACCTACAGATGTTGCCACTGAAAAGACTCAAAAATCCTTATTCGATGGAATTGAAAAATTCGATGCGACCAGGCTGAAGCACACAGAAACACAGGAAAAGAACCCTCTTCCTGATAAGGACGGTAAGTTACATACAAGTCTAAATAATGGAGCATGGTTAAGTTATTATGTCGATAAACCTGTCTCACACGCTGTATCCTCGGCTGGTGCTGTGGCACATTTAAAACACCATTATCCTTGCCAACCAGAGATAAAATTTTACTTGTAATTGTTTATTTATTCCGTTTTAACGAGTCGATTAACTTATCTCATTTACGAGGCATTCTACGTTCATGACACGCTTTCCTTTATTGTGTAATATTGTTTTGGGCATGTAGTATGTACCATATGCGTTTTAAGTTTATGCGATGTCAATGCTTTTGTAGCGAAATGGGTCACTCTGATAGATATACAATCATACTATGGGTTTGGGGCATGTAACTCGCATTCCTTTAGGTAATTATTTAGAGGCCCAGCAACGCTAATGTTTATGATTTAGTAGCACGTGCACATACCTGGATTCTTACTAATTCCCTCAGTTGAATACCATATGCTCTCTCTCTTTCTCTCTCTGCTTCTTTATTGTTTATTCCGGGTAATTACTATGTCCAAAGTAAGCTTCGTCTGTCCACCTCCCCATCCTCCTTCTGTAGGATTAGATATATAATGAACTAAGTAGCCATTGACCCTTGAAGATCTACATAACTGCTCAAAGCTAAACCCCTTTTATCAGACCCATAATTCCCATAATTAGAATATACATAGAATATACTTAGAATATCATAGCAGATATGGTTAATTTCGTTAGACCCTCAGGTTTCAGCTTTCCTGAGTCAGAGCATGACACCAGATACCGAACGATTGGCTTTGAATGAAGCTGAGGCACGCTCTATACACGGAGATCCAATCGAACGGCTTTGAATGAGCGTGCCTCCTAGTAGATAGTTGTGGGGCCCCACTTACTTGCACTTGAATCAGTTCCATTACAATACACACAGATATCTGTAAACCACCATACATGCCGATCGACTGGCCTTGAAAGGAGGCGACCACTGAAGATTGCCAATCGACCGGCCTTGCTGTTAAATCGCCTCCGATCGCCTCCCGTGGTTATAACAGATCAACAGTTTGACTTACTTCCTTACCGTTACCTGAGGGCCTGTGCAACTGACAGTACAACAGTGTATCATATACATACCAACAGTCAGCAGATTCAGGTAAATCTGCAAGGGTCCACGGTGATTAAATATAGTATGGACTACTTAGCTTTGACAATGTAGAAACACAGGTCACAAGTTCCCAATTGATTATATTTTCACTTTAATGTATGAAGAAAATATTTGAACTGATATTACAAACCTCTGTCATTTGTTTACCTGAAGTAGCGCGAGATGGCGCTCTTAAAGTGTTGCTAGTATTATTATTATTGTCTATTCGCGGAACATGCCGCGACACTGCCCGCGAAGGGAAGAAAAACCGTTGTCAAACTCTGCGTTCATTCTTTAATTTTCTCTAGGGCTTTAATTGCAGCACTATGTTGCGGAGGTCTATCATCAGATCGGTTCTTAGTATCTTGATTCGATATTTGAACATCATCAGTTAGACTGTCTACCACACTCTCATTTTCCGAGCGTCCACTGGTACTAATTTCCTTCTCTTCTGTAATAATGTTCTTACTCTGAGCAATATCTTTGTGAAATTCAATATCCATATTTATGTCTTCTACTCTTACTCTGTTTGTGTCACCAGTTACTCCACTTATTGGTTGTGGTGCCAACGTTATGTCGAAGACATCTGCTGGTAAGTTCTTAGCTTCTTCCTGGCAATTTTCCTCACCATCTTCTATCTCTAGAGGATAAAGATGGGCGATAGACCGAGTAAAGACTTTGTTACCCACTTGAACCTTATCAATCCTACAAAACCCTTCTGATCCTTCAATCAAGGAAATAATTTTCCCAACCCTCCAATTCACTCTGCTCTTATTGTCTTCCTTAATTTGTACAATTTGGTAGGAGTTTCGATGTCACTCTAGGGTTTTTGTAAGAGTGCCAATGCCTTACTCGCAAGCAAGGTAGATAACGGTTTGAGAACATCTGTTTAAATTCTTCAAGTATCATAAGTGCTTTCTTTGGGTATAAGAATTGGATACTTTTTATCATATGGCCAATCAGCATTTTTCATACGACCTTTACAACGCATAATACTCTCTACATCTTTGAAAAGACTCAAGTTTCTTCCTAAATCTGTCTCTTTTCCTTCTGACTATCAGTATTAATAGTTGCTTCATTGGTTTCTTTTTTTTTCTAGATTTTTTTTCTGAATGGGCACAGTCAGACCCTCCCCCGACAAACGGGAACAAGACGCAGTACCGGAACTATTAGGTGGCCAATACTTTGAACCTCTTATCAAGAACTGTGGGCCTTCTAACCATTCATGTATGTGTTTTGAGGTCTTGTGGCTACATCTGCTGGGTTGAGTACAGAGGGAACGTAGCGAAACTCTAAATCCCTGTTCATTTCCATCTCTTCGATTCTTCTAGACACAAAGGGTGGGAGTAACTTTGTTGATTTAATCCATTCTATTACTATTTGATTGTCCGTCCATAGTAGTCTCAGGTTTGCCAGAATACGCTCCAAATTTATTGGGACACAATGATCTATTATGGACTCCCACCTTTTTACAGTAAAAGCATGTTCTTCTGTCTGAGCATACTTGTTGATGATGGCCTGGCTTTAAACAATTAAAACATCGTCCTCTGAGCTGCCATTTTCTTTCCTGTGTTGTCTTATATCTGTTGCATTCATCGTTGTAATGATCACTATTACAGAAGATACACAATATTTTTGGTCTCTTCCTATCAGGCTCGTTCCAGGCTCCTTTTCTGTCATATCTCATCACTCGTTTTTGGTATTTATTATCATTCTGAACATAAGTGTTATTATTAACTTTATTTTCTCTATTTCCAACATATTTCCGTGCTGGCATATGAACTTCATGAATGTGAAGTGTTTCCGTGGTGAATGTATCTACATCATCAGAACTTTTCTTCTGAGCAATTCTATTAGCATCTTCTCTGGCAGTTATCATCGCATCAAGTTGTTTTCTTATTACCTTTATAGAATCTGTATTCATTTTTATTTTTAGTTCGTAGATTAAATCTGAAGGAAATTTTTCCATTATAAGGAACCTCAAATGGTTATGGTTTATATCTTCGCCTAAAGTTTCCAAAATTCTCAAATGTCTTTCCAATTCATCGTACGTTTTTCTACAACTAAGAAGACTACTGTCGGCTGTCTCTATTTTATATAATGCAGAGTAGTGGGCATCAATAAGGTACTGTGGTTTCCCATATCTATCTTCAAGAGTTTTTAAGGCAATCATGTAATTCTTATTTGTAGTTTCCAACCCATCTATCGCTTTCTGGGCTTCACCTCTTACAGATGCTTTTAGATAATTCAGCTTGTCTACGTCTGGAATGCTCCTATTATGGATGCTAGAATTGTATTGATCAATAAACGAGTGCCAATTTAATATATCTCCATCGAATATGGGCAGTTCAAGTCTAGGTAGCCTTACCGCAGAGTCTGCATTACTTGTTGTCTGAATAGTATCTTGTTTATTGGTATTAATTATATCTAATCTTGCTGTAAGGCAAGCTAATTCCTCTTCAGCCATCAGTTGTGTCTCAGACATTCTTGAAATTTCTTCAATGTCTGTTGTGTTGTCAAATTTGAGGTATTCGGTAAGTTCTTCTCGGAAAATTCTGATATTGCTCGATAATTTGCACTTTATAATCCGTGCCTCATTTACAGTTTCAGAAGAGAAGGTTTGTGGAACTTGTGGAAGCGTGTTAAGTTTAGCTATGTTAATTCTTATTTGGTTGTGCACCGTTTCTAGCCTTTCTTTTAAAATTTGTTCCATTTTGTTCTGGAATAGTTCAAAATATAAATATAGCGTGTAGCACAATATGCACGCCTACATGATAAGTAGATACAGTAGTACACAAAGTTACCTCCTTGCCTCACAGTAAATAACAATCATTTTAAAAGTTTATTTTATGTTTCGTTTATTTAGTATCAGATTTGCAATAAGCTGCCACGAAAATAATTTATTCTACTCTATGTAGTTGAAGCACAAATAATAAGGTTAAGTGCGGAAAACACCCCCTTAAAACTACACCAAACTAAGTAGATAAAGCCAGGCGTAGTTACAAGCCTGGCCTGGCCTGGAAGGTAAGTATCTATGAACAGAATTAATAATTTTAAAAATTATCCTTCCACTTTTTCATGGAAGTAGGTACTGTAGCAAAGTGTTGTTTAGATAACGCTTTTAAAACGAAATAATAAAATACTAAACAAACTATCTGAAAACAACGAACTTAACGTAGCTCCACCTTTTATCATCCTTTTTCCGATTCAACTATTTTATTAATTTAGTGGAAACTAAACTCTAACTTCTTGAACTAAATCATCTTGTGTTTGAAATATAACATCAGCTTCTCGACCTATGTTTAAAGGATTTATTTACGATATACGTAGTCTACTTATAAGCAGTAGTTAATGAATACTCATCATTATGTGAGTTTCAAAACTTTCGGAAATCGTCAGTCAAATATTTTATACTAGAAGCGCTCCGTGGTTTCACTCGCGTAAGTCCCAATCCCATGAGAATATCGGAACATAATATAGCCTTTCTCGACAAATGGATCATCCAACACAAAAAGAACTCCCCAATTCGAATCAGTAGCTCCTGAGATTAGCGCGTTCAAACAAACAAACAAACAAACTCTCCAGCTTTATATTATTAGTATAGATATTTGCTAAGTTTGTATTTATACCTAGGAACTGTTTCACAATGTCGTATCTACCTTTAATTGGTCCAATTAAGACTAAGATTAGGATCTTTATTCTCTTTCATACTGCACCCTCAAGCGACAGTACCTACACCATAATAATATCACCTCGTTGATTTCGATCAATCTTAATTAATGTTATTGAAAAATAAGTAAAATACCTGGTGAGGCAAGGGGTAGAATATGTTTGATATTTAAATTATGACTGTATTAATTGCAAAACTGTATGTATATTTCTAATCTCAACTGACCGCCATATTTGAAAATTTTTGTTTCTGAAATGGACGCAGAATTTTAATTTCTGAAAAGGAATTATCTACTTTGTTGAAAGTTAAATCTTGTACTTAGATTATTAATAATTTTGCTGAAAAAACTCACCGAACAGAAGACTTAAGTAATTTATGAAGAAAGTATACGTACAAATTTCTTGACACGTACCTACGCCGCGAATAATCGCGTGTCGGTCGTTCGTTATCTAAATATTATCCTCTTTATAATGCGTAGAATACTATTTTTTAACTAAATTTAAACAAAAATATCTCACTGAAACTATTTATAATAAATTTAAAATTGAAAGGAATATCCTTTCATGGCGGCCGGCAAAGAGGATTTAAAATACTACGTAAGAGCGGCCGGCGGCGACTCATTGTCTATAAGCCGTCAGACGGCGTTGTTCTTCAGTAAAATGACACTTCCGTTTGAAAATATTCGCATTTTAAATAATTTACGTAAAACAGTTTGAATATAGGTTATAGGTTGACCTTCTAAAAATTCTAAAAAGTATTTATTAAGTAAAAATATTCTAAAAAGTATTCATTAGGTCACATAAGCAACGTTCTACCAACACCAAAAACGAAACAACGCCAAATCACATATAACAAGTCAACAAGTCAATAATAAATCAATAATAATTACAATAAACGGCTGAATAACATAATGCTAAAATATAACTTTAATAATTTCGTAAAGTTATTAATTTACGTAATTTCAACAAAAAAAAATAATGGTTCTGCCTAAATTCTGTTTGATTTATTTCCATGTATATTCCTTTTAAATTTTACTATAAATACAACTAATGCCATCTGCCGCCGAGTAGAATCACTAATTATCTCCGATGTAGATCTTTCATCTTTCTAGAAGGTTCTTTGCAGAATTATACAGTTTTAATTTGATTAATGTCTCTTCTGAGCATAAGGTATTCATTATTGTTTGATTGTCGTTATATTATGGTATCCTCCGCATCTTCACCATGTAGCGAAATGGGTCACTCTGATAGATATACAATCATACTATGGGTTTGGGGCATGTAACTCGCATTCCTTTAGGTAATTATTTAGAGGCCCAGCAACGCTAATGTTTATGATTTAGTAGCACGTGCACATACCTGGATTCTTACTAATTCCCTCAGTTGAATACCATATGCTCTCTCTCTTTCTCTCTCTGCTTCTTTATTGTTTATTCCGGGTAATTACTATGTCCAAAGTAAGCTTCGTCTGTCCACCTCCCCATCCTCCTTCTGTAGGATTAGATATATAATGAACTAAGTAGCCATTGACCCTTGAAGATCTACATAACTGCTCAAAGCTAAACCCCTTTTATCAGACCCATAATTCCCATAATTAGAATATACATAGAATATACTTAGAATATCATAGCAGATATGGTTAATTTCGTTAGACCCTCAGGTTTCAGCTTTCCTGAGTCAGAGCATGACACCAGATACCGAACGATTGGCTTTGAATGAAGCTGAGGCACGCTCTATACACGGAGATCCAATCGAACGGCTTTGAATGAGCGTGCCTCCTAGTAGATAGTTGTGGGGCCCCACTTACTTGCACTTGAATCAGTTCCATTACAATACACACAGATATCTGTAAACCACCATACATGCCGATCGACTGGCCTTGAAAGGAGGCGACCACTGAAGATTGCCAATCGACCGGCCTTGCTGTTAAATCGCCTCCGATCGCCTCCCGTGGTTATAACAGATCAACAGTTTGACTTACTTCCTTACCGTTACCTGAGGGCCTGTGCAACTGACAGTACAACAGTGTATCATATACATACCAACAGTCAGCAGATTCAGGTAAATCTGCAAGGGTCCACGGTGATTAAATATAGTATGGACTACTTAGCTTTGACAATGTAGAAACACAGGTCACAAGTTCCCAATTGATTATATTTTCACTTTAATGTATGAAGAAAATATTTGAACTGATATTACAAACCTCTGTCATTTGTTTACCTGAAGTAGCGCGAGATGGCGCTCTTAAAGTGTTGCTAGTATTATTATTATTGTCTATTCGCGGAACATGCCGCGACAGCTTTATTTATATTTTGCCTTGCACGACTTTGCTTTGCGCCAGTTGTTGCGGCGGAGAAGGCACACCAGAATCTGTTGGATGGCGTGGAACAATTCGACAAAAGCCAGATGAAGCATACGACTACTGAGGAGAAGAACTCGTTGCCACCTATCGAAGGTTTTTATTTTGCTGCTTTAACATTTAGCGCTTTTAAACTGCAGACTTTGATGGTATTCTTTTTTATGCTTAAACAATCACTCGGTATTTTGTATCTGGATTTGAGAGAGCTGAAAGCGCCTCTGTTGAATAAGCACGAGTTCAAGCCTCATGGTGTATTTTTTAAAAATGTATTTCACTCACAAATAATTGGGGGGATTTTCTTAATATTGGCAAGATGCTTTGAAAGCTAATTTTGTAGGGTTTTATTTACGCATTGTCACGTCAGTCAATATTAAAAGTGAAATAAAACTATATAATTCCTTCCTATATACCTAGTTATTTGTTTTAATTGTGGGCGCGTAAATTTTTTTCTTCCTTCATGGTTTTGATTGTATTCTCATATTGTGATTTCATGGAAGTACCTATTGATATACTTGTTAATAAAAATAACAACATACCTAGGTATATTCGATTTAATATAAACAAATTTTAATTGATATATTAATTTTTATGTTCACAGCAATTGAAGCTGAAAAGGAAAAGAATAAGTTCTTAAACGGAATCGAAAACTTCGATCCCACCAAGCTGAAGCACACGGAGACCTGCGAGAAGAACCCCCTCCCTACCAAGGATGTCATCGAGCAGGAGAAGACGGCCTAAACTCTCCGCCACCTACTTATACCCTGCTAGTATCGCCCTATTTTAACCTCGACATAAGATTAAAGAATAGGTCCGTCAGCAGTCCACTAATAACCAACTAACTTAGAAGGCTAGAATGGACGCAAATGGTCCCTATCATTAGTTCATAGGAATTTTCTATGTCAGTTTTAACGATATGATGTATATTTAAGCGTATTTTATGAGCATTTTGTAATTTAATTTATATTGAGGTGAATAAGTATTTATGTCGAGTACTGATATTTTATTTAAGTAAGTCTGGAACACTCTGCACTCCTTTGTGAATTGTGTTCTTTCAGAAATTAAACTTCAGGATTCTACAAATAATCTGGTCATAGTATTGCCTAAAATTCAGGAGTGTAGTTACCAAGTCTGATTTTAATCGTAAATTGTTTTTAAAATAATTTATTTCTGCGTTAATAATATATCTAAATATTGCATTAACTTAGATATACGTATCATCGAATGTAGTACTGTAACTACCTAATAATATAATAACTTGCTCAACCAACACTGGTTAGAAAAACTTGGTCTGATTTTATAAAAGCAATAGTTTGTATAACATTTTAGTGTGAAAAACACTCAATATTTTTGTATTTGTATCAATAATCAATTATTTCATACATTTTCCATTTTTATAATACTTATGCTATGAATGCCAATAAACCATTATTACCGGATTTTTGTATGTTTTACAGACGGTGCTTTTTATAAATATAGATTTAAAAAACAAATATTCTTTACTTTTCCTGTTTTGCGCATTAATAAAAGGATGATTATACCTACACCTACCAAAAGCCTACCTACACCTAGTATGAGAGTCACCTACCTAATAACCTACTATTTACAATGTCTCTCTTTTGGGGTAGATTTTGCTGCAAACATAATTTGTAGGATTGTATGTATGTATGTAGAGGGGTATATAACAAGTTTACACTGTCTCAAATCAGTGGTGGTTTACTCACTTCCTTTGATGCTTGTTGACTACCAACCAACCCCTTGAGTTGAATAGACACACAAATAGAATCATAGAAATAAACATTTATCCAGCCCATTTTAAAACGGGCTGGACTGTTTATTTCTATGCCCTTGCATGTCATATTTTCTTATGGAATTTAATTGATGACGCCATAGCATTGACCATTGACGTAATTCCTGCGAATTGACGTAGAAATAAATCTATTTACAGCTAGGATAAAAAAACGCTTTAATGTTTTCCAACCCTAACGGCACTAAAAAAGCATTTTCTTGTAAAACATGAGTAAATAAATGTACAACGCATAAGGAAGAAACCATCTTACTGATTATCAAAATAAAACAAATCAAGCCAAAGCAATTATATCGTGTGGTCCCACCTTAAACAACTTCCCTCCATTTTGTGCAACATATATTCTGTGGTTGATAGACGAAATTGTCTATGATTTCAATTGATTGACGAAAATGTTCCAAGAGAAAACAAAGGAAGTTTATCTTGAACGTTTAAAAAAAAAGACGCAACGATTCGAAATTGTAACGTGTGAGTGAGAGAGAACACAATCACAGAGTTGATATTTCCATTGTTGCAAAAAATGCCGATGCCATGTAAATTTTGATTTGCTTCCCGCCGGCTCGACGGTTTGCTTTTGGCACGTGCAATTTTTCATTATTTTTCTGAAAAACAATTTTGCATTTCTGCTTAGAGTTTATTTACTGATGCTGACAGCTGGGATAAATTGTTTTGGTAAGTGTTTTTATCATAATATCGCCGTAAACGTACATTTTATCGTAGGCACGTGTTGTATTTTATTTAGACAGCAAAACAACCATTTGCATTCACGTCGTATAGCTACGATATGGTTTAGCAATCGAATTTGCTGACTTCCGTTACGATATTTGCAATAGGACTATATTGCGATAGGACAATATTGCAAATGTGTAATGAATGAGCCTGTGAAAAGTTTAGAATTGCGATGCGATGTTTGAGGAGCGTCATTTGTTTTTGTTTACCTGCAGATTGTTAGCTGCATTGATTACAATGTCATCTCCGATCCGCTGTCGCGGGCCTTGGAAAATACACAAGCGCACCTCGGAACCCGACCGATGGCTCGAGGAAATGGGTTATTTCCGTAAACACACAGCTAGGGACTCTAGTTGCCTCTTCAGAGCTGTCTCTGAGAATGTTTATAACACTCAGCGGTACTATCATAGGGTCCGCCTTGACTGCGTACATTTCATGGCTTCTAAAAGGCACCTGTTCGAAGGGGTAGGATATTATTTATGGAAAGTGTCATAAATTCTCTGAAAGATCAGATGTTAATTTAGTATTTTATGTTGTAGTCATTGACTTGCTCATTTGAGAATTATATCAAAGAGATGTCCAACCCGTCCGAGGGTGGAGGCCTCATAGAAATTACAGCTATGAGCCATCTATATAGGTAAGATACACCTCAATAGTTGAACCATTTCCTAAATCAATCTCTCAATCACATGTAATTATTATGTTCAAAATTACCCCAATATAATTCCAGACGTGATTTTGTCATTTTCGAAGCTAACAAGGGCCCTCAGACTAAAATAAACAATGATTACGGAAACCCAATTTACTTATTCTATTCATCGGAAACTAAGCATTTCGATGTGGTGTACACAAAAGAATTCATTAATACATCTTCATTTTGTCAGTGTAAGTAAATACCTTGTTTATTTGATATCCTTTATACTCAATTGATATTTTACTAACAATTTATTCATCCAAATTAGCTCTGGTCTATGAAATATTGTATGACGGGGTCTATCAACTCAAGGACTTATCTTATGCCATTGATAAAATGCTCCACGATAAGGTTCCCACTAGCCACATTGAGTACTTCATGTCTGAGAATGTTGAGCGCCGTAAGAAACAGAAAGAGAGAGCTAAGATATTCATCGAAGCTTCCACCGATGATAAAGACAGGAACAACAATGCTGTGGCATTAAAATGCAAGCACCACACTGAGGATACAGAAAGAGCGAGCCTGCTTAAAGAATCCTTGAGCATTTTTGTCTTTAATCGAAGTCTCATACAGCTTGAGAATGTTTGTATGAACTGCCTGAATGTGAACAGTGCAAAAGATCTGCTGGACAATGGTATAACTCCGTTCCCTTATAAGGTAGCTAAGGCTTTGGACCCTGACATCTATAGGAACATCGAATTTGATGTATGGAGTGAAATGCGTCGAGGTACGACATAACTATCAACTTACTTCACTTTGATTTCTAGAATTTTCTTCCTCACTGACTGTGATATGGTTTACAGAACAACGTTATGGGGCTAGATACTCAGATGGAACAACATTACAAGTCGGAGTCAAATGTTTGTGCAAGTTAAACCAAGATCAGAGTGTTTCCTACCACTGCCATATACAGGAGATGCGACCGGACGGCGGGCCCTGTCTGGTCTTCATTGAAGAGTTGGGAGAAAAGCGAGTGGTGAAGTATGAGCAGTTGGAACCATTGCCGGTAAACGAGGCAAGGCCCTGGGCACCTCCATATCGGTATTCGAGGACTCACTCACAGATTCTCACGCTTAGCCAAATGCTGCAGCAGATAGGTGCTTGTTTTATTTCACTTAAATTTCTTATATTAAACTTGTAGTTCCGCGTCATTATTTAATTGTTTACCATTCATATGATTTCTGGCATGAATCAGGCAACATAACAAAGAAGCAGAGTCTCGGAAAGATCCGTAAAACTAAAACCTCCGATGAGAAGCCTCCGGAAAAGCCTGTTCAAAAGCCGAGGATGACTTGGAGCGAGATGGACACTCCCGAAGAAGAAACCATTGGAACCATGAAGAGAGACCTGACTCCGTATCAGAACATGGACTTCTTTGAATCTTTACCCGTCAGTGACTGTAGTTAATATGGACGGGTCTTTTGAGTTCCTGCAGACTACAGACTTAGTGTGAAGCGAATGATTAACAAGTGAACACTAATTCCCTTCAAATATAAAGTTGAGGCCGCAGTCAAGTCTGTAGTGTGCGGCACTAAGCATTACAATTGTGGTTTTTTTTTAAATTAAAAATAGGAAATAAATACATTAAACGCTTTTGAACTTTGATTGCCGATCCTTTTCCTAAATCCTGATTATTTTAAGCTAGAAGATATTTAAAGATTAAGTGTTTTTGTTAAGTTTTTACCACAATTGACATGCTTTGACTCTTGTGCCATATCGTAGCTATTGAGGTGGTAGTTTGAAGTAGTTATAGAAACATAAATGTAGTTATAGTTATTTAGTTACTGTTTCATTATATTCCGCGTACTATAATATAATGGTAGGCCGCTGGTCACGCCGAACCTGTTTTAGTAAACGTGTCAATATTGGGAATAATAAATATTGAAGACTATTAAATATTGAAGATTACTGAAAATGGTGCCGATTTAATACATTGGTATTACAAATAAGTAATAAATGAGTTACTTTAGAAATAACAGATTCGGCATGGGTGCGGCGTATAAACATAGCCCGCGGTGGAGGTGACTATGAAACCAAAGCATTTTAAAACAAAAATACTGGAAAATTACTTTTTTAGTCCCGTTAGTAGTGTATAGTAGAGTTGGCGGCGCGAAGCTTGAGCTTTCGCGTAGATAGCTTGCTAATCAAATTCACCGAGCTAGCGAGCGAAGCGTCTCTATTTCAAAGCTTTCCTCTGTGTTTATGTATGTTGGTGCTTCTCTTCCTACAGGTCGTATTTTACAACCGAACTAAACACAGGTTTGCGATTTCATAGAAATCATAAGCCGTCGGGGATTTTTATTAAAGGGGTATTTCCCCCAAAAAGGGGCCTACTAAATATATGCCTTAAGATTTCGATGATTTATTGTAGTAAAAAGATATAAATTAATTTGTACTATGCTGAAGTCAGAGCTCAAGTCTCGCGCCTTCAATGGGGAATTCTAAATTCGCTCTGGTCAAGAAAATGTGGTCAGATAAATAGAACTAGAATGCTTACTTTTATCATTACAAAATCTGGTCATAGACATCTTATCCAGTAGCTAGTAATGTGACTAGTGCCGACTTCTATCTAGACATGGAACTAGTTCGTTTTTCTTAGTAAAACTTATTGTAGATATTACATCCAATATTACAACTTCATGTCCATACAATTGTTTCTATTGTTCTATAATAGTTACTATTTGGAACCTCATTGTAAAGGATAGCCGAAACACTTCACAATAAAATACACACGTACACTCCACGGTGTACAACAATGTTACACTTGTTGCCGATTATGTACTACTAGCTCTTGTCCGCGACTTCGTACGCCTAGGGTTTGAATTTCCCAAAAATCCTTAGCAGAATGCCTTAATAAAAAGCAATTTTTTACTATGTTTTCATGTTGTGGAGCTCGATATTTGGATGTTGTTTCAAACACCATTTTCACAAATTAGAGCTATACAGAAAAATCTATGCTATAAGTAATGCCTAGCTGAGGCCTAGCTTCATTAAGCTATGCGTTGATATATCAGTTATTCGGGACTTTTTAAATCTATACTAAAATTATAAAGAAGAAAGATTTAAGTGTTTGTTGGTTTGCATTGAATAGGCTCCGAAACTACTGGACCGATTTTGATGAAACTTGGTATGAGGATACATTGATTAATTGGGAGTGTTATGTTATCTATGCCCCGCGGTTTCACCCGCGTAAGTCTCGATCCTATGGGAATATCAAAATAATAATTAGCCTATAGCCTTCCTCGATAAATGGACTATCCAACACAAAAATAATTTTTCAATTCGAACCAGTCGTTCCTGAGATTAGCGCGTTCAAACAAACAAACTTTTCAGCTTTATAATATTGGTATAGATTAGGAAGTAAATTGTAATATCTTCATAAATGTTGATAGTACAGATAAAAATAAAAAAAATTGTGCCAAACAGTTTCACCAACATGAATCGCGATCCTGCGAAATGCTCGGGATGAAATCTAGCCAATGTGTTAATCCAGATCTTTACCGAGTTTTATCGCAAACAAACTTTCATATATTTCGTATTCATAAACTTTTAACGAGCCTTATGGCTGATTCAAAGATTTAACAAACACATGGATCATTGAAAAACAACTTACCTACAAATAAGAAAAAATCAACTAAAGAGGTGATAAATCTTTGATGTGCTTAAGAACTTTGCACTCAAAAACACATTTCATTTTTAAAGCACTCTCTAAACTAGTCTGACGTATTTAACAAACTTTTATAAATAAAATCGGATTCAAATAAAAGTGAATAAAATTTTCTCGATTTCTGTTCTTGGTGGTTGGTGGATCTACTATCCATTTTTTGTTGAAAACGGGATATCGTAACCATAACTTTTTCTTTAAAAATTTAAACTTAAAGTCACCTTTATTGAATACCAAAGTAAAGATCAGTCTAGCTAAGTGTAAATATAATGTGTTTCAGATTGAAGTACAAGCGCTGCCCCTAATGGTGGACTGCAGGCCTGCAGCGGGCGCTCCGCCCCACGAGCTGCCGCACGCGGCGCCCAACGGCGCTCCGCCGACGACCCAGCAGGATAACCATCACCAGCAGGCTGTTAACCAGGTACGACTATTGTCTCGTTAAAAAGTATTTTGATACTTGCTACGCCCCTCCGTTATACCAGCGTAAGTCTCGATCTCGTGGAAATATCAGGATAAAGAGTAGCCTTATGACTCAGCTATTTGCATACCTAGTTTCATAGCAATTGATTCTATAGCTTTAGCCTGAGGAGATAATAATCTATAAGTATAACATTTTCACAATATCTGTTGACCTGGCTCGATGACGTTACGGTTTGTTTCACATTTATAATATAAGTGGGTTGAGAAAAGTGAGTTCGCTTCGGCTTGATTTTGATGATAATTTGTATAGAAGCAGTATTTGGGCGAGTATAACCGATACAATGCCGTATATTCCAGGCTGGCGGTAGCGGCGATATGGGTAACCACGGCATGACGTCACCGGCCTCGGTGCGCGCCTCCACTCCGGCCACTAACAACGTCATGAACAACTATACAGGTAAGTCATATAGACACTAGTGGCTAAAATTATGAAAAGCCATTTACGCCACCAAATTCACGTAAGGGTTTTAAAAAAGGTTTTCACGTTTTTAGCACATTAAGCTTCCACAGTTTTTCTTATCGCCTTGCGGCAAAATTTATGGAAGAGCTGGATTTATGTAGCGCCTGCGACTTTAATCCATGCTTTATGCTGGAAGAGATCGCTTTTAGCGATAAGGCCGCCCATTGTGCTATATTGTTTAGCAGGAATTAATGTAATAATTAAGTTATAAAGGGTAAAAAAGCATTTATCTATACATACTGTTACAGCTGAAACAGTGCTGGGCAAGTCAGGAGGCTTATTAGATGGGGCATCTAATAACTGCCCAAGCCACTATAGCCGCCTATAAAGCATGTACTAAAGTCCATTCCCTCGCAGTGTCCAGAGGAAAGAACACACCAATAAACACCTGTAGCCTCTCTAATGATTGTTAAATGTTGTGTTGCAGGTGTGACCGGCGTCGGCGGCGGCATGGGTCCCGTGTACGGCGTGGGATGGGTGAAGGCAGGCGTGTGGCCTCCACAGCCGCCCCAACCTCAGCCACCTCTACACGTCAACCCGCACGTCTACAAGAGTGTCCAGGCCAATGGAGCCGATCTACCGATGAACGGTTTGTTATAAATACTTTATACTACCGATTTTTCTCACAATTTAATCCATTATGGAAATGTAAACTAAAGTTATTTAAAACGTGATAATTGCCATGTTTTTGTTATATCGTTAAGCTTGATATTGATGCTGTTTCAAGCATCATTTTCGGGTAGATCTTGATTGGAGTCGGCCGTATCAGCGTACCTCTTTTTGCGTGCGTATGTTGCGGTAATAACATGGTATATATCCCGTTTCAAATAACTGAAAGTTAGTAATGAAAATAACTATTGTAAGTCTATAACGAGATAGTTTAATTTAGGATTGAATCTACAGTAAATAGATAGATAATTCATTTATTTAATTACACAAAGGCACATACATACATATGTATCACTATCGCTTATACTATTTATATAAAAATTCAACTAGCTTTGAGCGATAAGGCCGCCCTTTGTAACACTTAGACTTAAGCTTTGTTTTTATTTAATATTATTTTAAATTGGTGTTTACAATAAAGAATTTATCTATCTATCTACGAAAGGATAAAGAAATGATCATTAAGCAAAAGTTAATATAGATTGAAAACATGGAGAGCAAGTGTGCCTCAGTGATGTAAATGGGCAATAGCTCAGTGTTGGGTTAAAGAACATGTTAAGTCCCATTGTATAAAGTAACAACATTTGTGCATGCTATAGATATCCCGACGCTGCGTTACTACTACAATCTGGGTGTGGAGTGTATGTGGGCTGCGTACGGTCCGCCTCCGCCGCCGCCGCCGCCACCGCATCCACCACGACACTACTCGCCGAGAGACATCGCTCAGGTACATTCTAAACCCTATTCTAGGTCAACAGGAAGTACCCTATAGGTTTCAAGCCTAGAAAATACAGAGTCCGAAAGCACACATCTTAATTTTTAAGACTCTTCTAAGTGATGTCATGCATACGATTCCGAAGGCATAAATAATTTTGATTTTGTATTTCCAGCAAGGTAATACTAAGATTCCTTTTTTTCTTAAATCAGTCTCACTGCACAGGAAGGTTTTTTTAAAACAGGCCTTTGAAGGCTATATCCTAAAACAAAAGAGATAGGCCAAATTGCTGAAAGGCGTTTCGTGCCCGATTTTGACAAAAACTAAAACGTTCCTATATGTGTAATGGCGTCAGATGTTGATGAAGAACACGAAAGACACGTGACTTTAAATACTTATATCTTCCACATCTAGAACACGAAATAAAAATAAATCAATTAAATTATAATCTAAAAAAACGGACAATTATATCGTATTTTTGTGTATATGCTCAAGTAAAGCCTTGTCATCATTATTTGACATACATGCTAGCTGGTATAACGTAGGTATGCGCTAAGAAACAAATCCTAAGCGGACTATGTCGCGAGTAAAATGCTAATGATATATAAAATGTATGTAAATAAAGGACATGCAAGCGATGTCTCTACACGAGCGCACGAACCACGCGCACGCTGCCGATATGAACCACAAACACAAGCCGCAGCCGGACAAGCAGATCAACAACCAGAACAAGAATAATGGACAACGCACGCTGCTTGGACCTAGGTATGTACACATCTACACACTGATATTATAATTTATTTTTACATACAGGGTGGTTAATTTAACTCGGTCAGTAAGGGCAGATCCTAGAATTGGCACTCGCTGCGCTTTTGCGTGCTGGGGCACGATATCTAACCTACTTTTCTGGGTAAATACTACAATTACACAATTAGACCACTACGCTACTAGATCGACGTTTTAAATCTACTCAGCATATTATAAACCTTAGTGGGTTCGCTGTGCTAGGTTTAAGGACTAATCGTTTTTAATTTTTCTTTTAAGTGGCAAAAAATAGAATAGTAATATTGATTTGCCAAAAGGTATTCGTATCTGGTGGGAATCGAACCTGCTTATGCATCACGTTATTATTATTATCATGCATCACGTTATGGTTATTATAATCCACTCGTATTTATTGGTGCGTATATTTACGTAACAGGTTCAACAAACGCGGTAACAACCAAGATGGCAACCAGAACAGTAACCACAACCAGAACAAGGGCCACAATAATAACATGAATAACAAGGGACCTAACAATCGGTGAGTTACATGATATTTGTCTATTTGTTAGGACATTAACTGAGGTTACGGTGTTATGGTGATTGTGGTTTTATTTTAAGGTATTATTATTTTGTTTATTTTTTAGTTACAGCTCTTGGTTCTCCTAAAAATCATATCCTACTTACTAATATTAAAATGTGAAAAATTGTGTGTATGTTTGTTACTCGCTATAACTACTGGACCGATTGCGATGAAACTCAGTATCTAGATAGCTGGAGAGCTGGATTAACATATAGGCTACTTTTTATTCCGATATTCCTACGGGATCGGGACTTACGCGGATGAAACCGTGGGGCGCAGTTAGTAAAAAAAAAAATATGACTCACTTGGCACTTGTGTTTCCAGCCGCAACATGGCCCTGGATAGAGGTGCAGGCGGCGGCGGGCTGACATACGGCGCCGGCGCAGAGGGCGAGGCGGTCGAGGCGCCGCTGCTCACCGTGCCGTACATCCCCTATCCGCCGCCCGTATACCCGCTCCAGTATTATCCGGTTGATCCTGATCCAGGTACATATACATACCGATTGATTTTACATAATATGTAAGTCTGTAAGGATTTAAGCTTTATAAGCAACACGACAGTACAATATTATATACTGGGTTCTTTTTTAAAAGGGCAAAACCGTAAGCAATGCGATTAATGTCAGGAATTGACCTCTTTTATAGAAAATAAAAAAACCAAGCTATTCTCTTTAATTTCAATTCATTTACAGGATTTGATCTTTATCAACTAATTATCTCTATCTGATCTTTATATCCCTTCTTTATTTAGGCAATATGAGATCACATGAAACATATACAACAAAACAAAAATACAAATGGAACAGTCAGAACCGACTGTCATTTTAACATTATCTGAACTTTTAGCTATGATTAAAACATTTTAGATAATCTTACGTATATTATGTATTAATCATTCCAGCAATGATGGGCATGATCCCAGGCGTGGGATACGTCGGGTACGAGGAAGGCACGGAGTTCGTCCCTTACTATCCGCACCCGCTGTACGGCGCTCCGCCGCCGCCGCCGCACGCCGCGCACCCTCACCCTCCGCACCCGCAGCATCTCCACCCGCATCCTCACCATCACGTCGAACATAAGTAAGCGGACAGAAACAACTGAACTACGGATCGTAATATACGCTCGAGGAAAACGTTTCATACACAAAAAGTTATTTGAAGGCATTGTGCGATTTGAACCTTTGTTTGCTGCTTAGAACTTTGCGCCAAATAGTATTTGAAATATCTATACAAACAACTAAATTGCGCAATTCGCAAGAGGTTTTAACATCACAGTATTTGAAAATATGGCAAACAACCATTGTTTGCACTTTATTTGCTCCGTTCGCGTAATAATTGTTCGTATAAATATTCTGCATAAACCTGCTTTTTCTGTGTTATTTGCTTAGGAATAAGGAATTCAACTGAAGTATATAGGGCCCCCAACACCAATAGTTGATCTCAAAATGTAGTTGTTTTTTATACAAGAGTCATTATTATTCGTATAAACGTTTTCCAAAAGTGTATTATGACTAATGGTAACTGTGCTTACATCCATACAAAATTTAAGAATATTGTTTAAAAGGATATTGCCTTGATTTAAATCTCGTGCTTGATCTTATTATTCAGAATAATCTCAAAGTTTCAATTTAAGTATAAATTGCGCGTGTAAGCACTTCTGACTAATCTTATAACTTTTGACCAAAATCCACATTTTTTTTCTGTAAATTTTTAGTGTTTATTCACCAATCTGCGTTGACAAAAGGGTAAAAAAAGATGAATTACCAACTTTTTGAAATTTTTTAACATAAAATTTTGATCAAAAGTTGTCCAAACCAGATTGTATTTTGGTTTTTGAAAATTTTTCACTAAACTCGAGCAAATCTAACAGTGAATAAAAATTTACTTTGTTTTTACAAACTTTGGCAATATTCATTGAAAGTAATAGTAAAGTAAAGAATAGTTTAAAAGAAAGCAAAACCAGTGAATTTCAAATTGATAAAACCAATTCTGTTTTCATAATGATAAAGTAAATTACTAAAAGTCTGTCTGCGTGTATCTTTTTAACAACGACTCTGCTCATCGAATAACGGTATACGACTAGTCTTTGAATGGCGTTTAGACTATCGCACAGCACTAGCTATACTCCGCGCACCTTCGTATAGGGCGCGGTGTATAATTCGTGAACTTTGTGTAGTCCAAACATAATGTTAAAACTATGCTGCGAGGACCCATCACAAAAAGCAACCGGTGTCAATTAATTGTTAACCATTTATTATATATTACATTAGAGTTATTCAAATAAATTTATATATAAACATCTTTTTTTGATATTACGTTTCGATTTAAAATATATATTTGGGGCCATTGAAGATTCAGTTCGATGATTCGAGCATTGTAAATGCCATGGAGCCCGCAGCATAGTAGGTTGTTATTTATTTACTATAATATATATTCGTAAGGGACATTTATTGTCCGAAAATGTAAATTTTACGTTGTACTTAAGTGTAAGGTTGTTTTATGTAATCTAAGCCGAGATTGACAATGGCTGAGATTGAAAACGCGCGCGGGATGTACTCAGCTCACTGTATCGCGTCATGACTACTAACACGACATTCATTATATACATTATCAAAGCGTATCAGCTGTGATCACAACGACTGATATTTGAACATTTCTAAACTAAAAACACTTATTTTTGTTTACCTTTTAAATTGTTTACTCCCTAAGTGTTCATTGGTGCTGCAAAATTTTGTATTTGTGGTCTACAGGGTTCTATATTCTGCGTTCGCGTTAGGCGTTAAGACGTTAGGCGGATACCATTCCTTTATGTGTTAAGGGGAGCCTATAAATTGTAAGCCAATGTAAGGATATTCTAGTTTTACGTCACAACCATTTTATTTTCCATTAGTTTAGGACCGATCCTAGTTTATTATTTAGTGGTAAGTTGTGTCGCCGATCTCAGCACACCGGATATTTCTCTTGAATCTCTTCAATACGGAAAGCTTGTCAAGTATTAGCAACACTAAACACCCGAACTAACAAACAAGACTATAAACCTCCTTGAGAGTAGATTGATTAGCTATGAGGTTCGGTTGTAAATCTACTCTGATCTCATCTGTATGCTATCTTTAGATAGCTAGCTTTAGGCATAAGCCAGACAGAACGTATGCAGGCGCAATATTATACTTGAGATATTCTAAAGAGTGACCTCAAAGAAAAAAAATCGATTCCTCAAATCCAAGGGTATTCAAAGGTCAATGTACTCGCGGCGACTATTGAATAAGAGTCCCATTTAATAATAATCAGCGCATCACGTTTATGGGCCATAGTTGTAAGGGTTTCTGCGTAAGCCCAAAAAAAACACAAAAAAAAAAGATTTGGGTTTTTAATCATAAATCGGAAAAATAGTCTCGTCCGCGTCTCATACGTTCTGTTTGTCTTATGCCTTGTATAGCTCGCTCGGTGCTTGGCTAATATATTTTTCTACATATATTATTAACTAAAACAAAAAGGGGAAATAAGTAGAGTCCATATGATCAGTTCCAACTACCGACTACACTGTGTCTACCAGATCTAGTCCCTGCATTTATGTTACATGCATTTTTTTCTGAAGGCTAGACTTTCCTATATTATTATTAAAATATATAACTTACCATCATAATTTAATGCACTTTTTCGTGGCAGCCGAGCTAAAGTTCGAGTACTATAGATAGAATTAAACATATTTTTTGGAATGTTTACATGGAAAATTGGCTGTGAGTCGATATTATCGGAAAGGCAAGGGTGTAGGAAAAATATGTTTCGTCGATCGATCGCCGGATTCAGGGCCTCGGACAGTATTGAGTTCCTTATAAAATCATTTGATCTACTTATTATACATTCCGCTCCCTTTTCTACCCGTATATCTATATATATAATGCGATTACAAAGCTAATAGGATCGACTTAGCGCCATTTCGAAAGAAACTAAGCTCGGAAGTAATATAATTATTTGACATTGTCTTTATGCGCCAAAGTTATTAGAAAAAATGTCATAAAATGACGCTAAGTTGGTCCTATCAGCTTTCTAATCGTATATTTCTTACACAATGTATTATGTATACTAAGAGCCTCTTGCAGCAATATTGCAAAATATCGATTTTGTTCAATCTAGACTCGATATTAGATTTCTGTCAAAAATGTATGGACTAAATCTAGGTTTAGGAAAATCGAGTGTTTACAATTTTGCTGCAAGTCGGCCTAAATCGTAACTACAGCGTACGATGTTTGCATTGTTTGTACAGTTGTTATAATAAATAAAAATTAGACAGGATGGTCAAATTTCGTGGGACAGTAATGGCTATAAAACCGATGTAGTGATGAGAAAGTGGTCTTGTGAGATCCCAATTGTTATCCAAATGTTATTTGTTCGTGTCTAGTAAAGTTTCTAGTAATCTTGCCTATGTTGGTCTCTAATAACGGCTTGAAGGAATGCTTTGGGTCTAAATTTAATAGAATTAAAACTCGATTTTACTCCAAGATTAAATGCAGGCGTAAATTATTATTATTCAAAAAAATATAGGAAGTCGCCTAAGGACATTTTCTCAAAACTACGGAAGTTTTAACACTTACCCTAGTGTCCCATCAAATTTGACCAACCTGTATAACAAAAAAAATAACAAAAAAATATGTAAGTGTAACGTTTCAATGTATGTGTGTCTGTGTAAAGTAATATCGGTGTTTCAGTATTAGTTTGTAAAATCATTAGGAGTTAGAATTTATGTTAATGTTTAAATAACCTAACCCATAGTTTAACCTAGTTTAGTTCAACGTGAGTGTACCGTCGTCAGTTACTTTCTTCTCGTCATAGTATATACTACACGTACAGTTTATCATATATATTATAGATTTTTGTTTTTTTTTTGTGTCCATTGAGTTACTAATGCTACACTAGAGATGACAGGAGGAAGAAAAAGTTAATAATGGGATGGGCTTTGCTGCCAAGTTACAACGAGTGTCGCAAGTACAGAACTATTAAATTAACTCTGACAGTCCCGACAAACCGCTCAAGTCCGGGTAACACTTATGGGCCCGACACCGCACTCACTTTGGTGGACAAAATTACGTATTACACCGGAAACAAAAATATTGGGACTACGCAATAATTTTAACCTTTTTACTGATAATTTTTGCCTTCAACAACCGCAAAAGTTGACATTTCGGAATAACAACGAATTAATCATTTGGGCGTCCGCATCTTAACTGTTGATCCGTTGGGCATATAGTGGTACGCACTTAAATCAAGCGGCATAGCCCTTTATCTTCGTGTTGTCATATCTAGTGGTACGAAGTAAGTTAAGTGTGTATGTCTATGTTATCAATGTTTGTGCCAAGTTAATGTAGCGGCTTTAAAATGTCTATCGAACAAAATTCTCGATGTCCATATCATACGTAAATGTAAAGAATACAATAATTGTGTTGTGAGTGAATATCTGTCATTTAATAGAGCTCAAATTAGACTCCGTCTGTAAGGTTAATGTATTTTTTTTCCAAATTTCATTTAATAAAAGTAAACTGATTTTTCATTGAATGTTTTATTTTATACTTATATGGTGTCTGCTTAAATCCCGATCTCTTGTGGGCTGCTTAAATCCCGATCCCGTGGGCATATAAGTATCATAGACAAAATAATGTAGGACTTACTTTTTTGACAATTTTGCTATAAATTGTCATTTTAACAATAGATTGTTGATAGATAATTTATTGCTTTCCATCATTTTAAAATAAATAGATAGATACAGAGAGATTAAACTTACATAGAGGTGATAAGTCTTAAGATGTTAGCGGGACATTTGCAGTTTATGGGCTATATTAATAACAATGTCCCCGGGCTGCCAATTCACTGCAAAACTTTTTCTTCGACTTGTCACCTCTAGTGAAAGAGTAGCTCAGTAAAGTAAATACCGCTTTGTTTGTCTCAGGCGGTACAAGTATTCCTGGATCTACAGATATTGGTTACGTCGTTCTTCTATGTATTACTAGTCTAGCTGCGTGCCACGGTTTCGCTCGTAATTTCGAGATGAAAAGCATGTGATAATTTATTTCGCCGGCTATCCACATCTACACTAATATTATAAAGCGGAAGAGTTTGTTTGTTTGAACGCGCTAAACTCAGGAACTACTGATTCGAACATGGTTCGCATTGAAAAAATATTTTTGTGTTGAATAGTTCATTTGTCTAGGATGCTTTTAATTTTTTAATTTTCATTTTGATATTCCCACGGGACTGGGCTTTACGCGGGTGAAAGCGCGTAGCGCAGCTAGTTAAGTACATGCCGAATTTCATCGCAATTAGTTTAGTACTTTTTGCTTGAAGGACACACAAACATCACGATAATAATTGGGATAGGGAGATATTTTGTAAAAAAAATACGATGGAATTTTTATAATACTGTACCTACGTACCAACCTAGGTACTCGTTCTAGCATCATCTTTATCAAAACATAACTGATAAAAGCAATTAACAATCAATGGAATATTGTTCGAGACAACGGTCATCTCTACTCACAACTTTTTAATTGAATGAACGTCGTTTTTCCCTCGTATTTCCCTATAATTCTACAAATTATTACAACCGTCTTATTGTTTAGAGAGGTTAGGTCTAAGGCCTTGATAACTTGACTTATGTTATCGACTGTTTCATTTCAAAACGTAGCAAGTGAAAGTAGCTCAGAATAAATCTCACAGGAGTCAGCGCTTAAAACGAATTTCCAATTGATTAAACGGAAGAAAGTCACAAAATAAATAAATATTGCAGGACAAAGTGTTCAAATGATGTCTACCAGACGAATGTTTCCTCAATTCGCTAGGTTTGAATTGCTTTTTTACATGATTCAAATTGTTGAGTAGCCTACCTAGGTACTGGTATAATTTTATAACTTCGTTTGCTAAGCAGAAGTTTGAAAAATATGATAAAATTCTTCGTTTTTAAATTGATAGTATTTGTGTAGGCAATAAGATTGACGAATATAAACAGAAGAATATGGATACTTAGTCTAATGATTGTGATTCCGCATGCCAGTACTTTTAAAAGTATTCTTAGCAAAAATACCAGACTCTTATGGCCATTGCTAAGTTTTGAAATAACACATTCGTTATGTTTTTCGTGAATCAAGCACTTGTCTTGTTCAGTTGTTCTGAATGGAGTGATCTTGTTTATAAAACGTAGTGTGTGGCACTAGCTTGCGTCTCAGTCGTTTGTGGTCGGCCGGCGCGAGAGCAAGTGAACGCATTACTCAAGAAAAAGGTAAGGAAATCTTTATTTTTCGAATCTTTATTATATTTTATTTTGGTTTTTAATGTTATTTATTTTAACACTATTTAGATAGTTTAAATTGTTTGTTTATTTTGTGGATTATGATTAGGTAGGTAGTGTTAATTTTATCATTTTTCGCCGGCCGGTTCCGTAGAATGTATAGTAAGTAGATTAGGTTGGTGTAAGACGTTTATTTTTACCAAAAAACTGTTTATAATTCACTTACATTAATAAATTATCTAATTAAAGTTAATTAAAATACTAGGAATGTTGAATATTGAGTAGGTACTACTTGTGGGTAGTTATCTTAAGTTGTAAAAAAGTAGACGAAGTCGATCGGATCGAATAATGAATTACAAGATAGTTATAAAATTTGTGTTACCTTACTACTCTTCTTTTATTTAGATACCTAAGTATTTTATGGTTAGTTTCGTTTTACGGATGGTTATGCATTTATGATCGTTATGAATGTTATGTTATTAGAATATCACGTACCACCTACCTAATATTTTCAAAACAATTTTGCATTTAATAGCGATTTGATTACTCCCTTTACCTACAAGTTTTACTTATGACGTAGATTATTTAGAATTGTTTTCGTGACGAATTGGCTCCGATACAACCGATACAGGTATAAAAAGTAGCCTATGTTATGGGCTACTTTTTATCCCGATATTTTCACGAGATCGGGACTTACGCGGGTGAAACCGCGGGGCGTTACTAGCCATTTATAAATTGCAGATTGTGGGTATTCGCACAACTTATAGGTAGAACTGTAAGTAAGGTCCCATGGACCACAGCTTGGACAAAACATACCACCTTTCACTACTATTGGTTAATTGAGATGAATCATTTCCCATCTGATCACTCAAGATCGGTGCAAGTGGGAGCAACTCACTACTAAGTGCGGAAGTGGGCAAATTTCGTTTCAACGGTACCTTTACCCGCTACAATTACTTAGTGCTATTTATTATTTAAATCAAACAAAAATCTTTATCTTCGAGAATACTTGATACATATTATATGTACCTATACTTATCAACGGATTAGATTAGGTGTGCCACTATAGTTATTTATGTAATATTACAGTAGCTCCGCCCCGCAGTTTCACCCGCGATTGGGATAAATGGTATCTTGTGTCTTTTCCCAAGATCCCATCTATTTCTATACCAAAATTCATCAAGGTTTTAAGATAACCAATATTATATAACTCTTTAACATACCAACATTTGAATTTTAATTTCTAGCCAAGGAGATATATACGGGTTCGATTCTTTACAATTAACTTTATCTAATGTTTCTCTGTATTTTTTATATTAAACTAGCAGCGCTCCACGGTTTCATCCGCGTAACTCCCGATTCCGTGGGAATATCGAAATATAAAATAGCCTAAAGCCTTCCTCGATAAATGGACTATCCAACACAATAATATTTTTTCAATTCGAACCAGTAGTTCCTGAGATTAGCGTGTTCAAACAAACAAACAAACTCTTCAGCTTTATAGTATTAGTATAGAAGCTGCGCCCCGCGGTTTCACCCGCGTAAGTCCCGATCCCGTGGGAATATCGGGATAAAAAGTAGCCTATATGTTAATCCAGGCCTCTAGCTATCTACATACCGAATTTCATTGCAATTGGTTCAGTAGTTTTAGCGTCAAGGAGTAACAAACACACACACATACACACACACAAACTTTCACATTTATAATATTAGTAGGATAGGATACTCTTCAAAGATCTTATACTTACAATCATCAACAAATATATTTCGAAAAAGATTATTACAGGATTTTATGTTGATAAAAAACTCTATGGCCCATAACTCATTAATAGGTACCAACTCTTAACATCTTCCACACGTGATAACTTTTAAACGATATCCGATTGAGATGAAACAAAAAGTATTTTACTTCTACATAAATACTCTTGATAACATAATGCTTAATTTTGATAAAGATTTAATATTACGATGCATGTTTAAGTAGTTTTTTTCTTCAGACGATTTAATAATTATTTTGAACACAAAATAGGTTATTGTGATTAAACCATGATAGCTAGATATATGTTCTCGTGGACTTTTTTGTAGGTCTTAATGGGATCTACAAACCCGTAGTACATCATTTTGTTCTATTGTCAATAGTTTTTGCCGCGCACGCAAAAATATGTTTTCGATTTTACACCTTGTGTTACAAAATAGCAATTTTATTACGGATCCCTAATTTTGAAAAAAAAAACATAGCCTATAGCCTTCCTCGATAAATGGACTACCCAACACTGAAAGAATCATTCAAATCGGACCAGTAGTTCCAGAGATTAGCGCGTTCAAACAAACAAACAAACTCTTCAGCTTTATAATATTAGTATGTAGATAGATGTAGGTATACTTCAATATATTATAGTAAGTGTATACTTAAAAGCTTTGCTTAGCTTAGTTCAATAATGAATTCTTGCTTCTTTGATACAGATGTCGTTCAAAGTAACAGAGATAAGTAAGCCGGTGGTGCTGGGCGAAGGTCCCCACTGGGACGACCGTCAGCAGGCGTTGTATTACGTTAGTATACATCAGAAGACTATACATAAGTACGTGCCGGCTACCGGGGAACATTCTAAAACGACTCTAGGTGAGTTATAAATATAAATAAGTCGACCGGTGGTGCTGGGCGAGGGTCCCACTGGGACGTGCGTCAGCATACATCCGAACTGAGGTGCAAAATTAACAGGTTCGATTTTTGGCTAAGTATATATATATTTTCCCAAAAATCAAATACTTAATGAAGTTTTAGTTTTTATCAAAATCGGGCACGCGAGGCTTTTCACCATGCTATCTCTTATAGTTTAGGAATTTGACTAAATGTCATTTCAAATCATTAAAAATAAAATCTTATAAAAAATCAAAAAATTAATATGATCAAAGAGTTTGCCATTTCGATTTTATTTTTACTAAATCTTGAGGAAATCCAAACCTCATTATTCAGATTAGGTACTTATTAAAGGTACTTAGTTACTAAAATCTCACGCAAATAAATTAACGCAGTGACGCAATTTTTTAGAAAATTTATGTAAAAAACTATTATTAACTTTGGTACTCAGTACTAACCTAGTACAATTAGGTAGTAATTTTCCGTCCGTAATTAATGTTATTTTTTACTTTTTTCCCACATTGGCTCCATAAATCGTAGAATTGTTTATATCCCATACGAACAAATATGAAATATTTTCTAGAAGTAGATCTATATCATTATGCTTAATTATTTTGAATAATTACACCACATGACATAATAAATTTCATTGTTTTAAAAAATAGGTTTTTGGGGTAATTTTTCCATACTGGTCTGGGTGATTCTTTAGCTATTTTATGTACCTTTGCAAGTACTTATAAAATAATATTATTTCTAACACAAAACAATATAAAAACATGTTTTGTAACTCATAATGAAACAATTACAACGAATTTATATTTACCTAAGTCAGCTACTGGGTTTTACCGGAACACTCGAGAGTGTGGCCCTTTCAGGTGGCACATGGCTTCTTGGACATTATAGGTATACATACTGTGTTTTGAAATATGTATTCTTCGGTTTGTTTTATCATTTATTTATGTAACCTTTGTTTCTTATATATCTGCTTATGTACTTAAGTTTTACCTGTTCTTACTACATTGTGTTTGTTTCTTGTCGTGTGCATTTTTTACCGACATGGAAAGGAGGAGGTTCTAAATTCGTCACCTATACATTTTGTTTTTATGTAATGTTCAGTTCACCGATTATTCTGATTATATCTTTTATCTATTCGTACTAGACGGCCGCCCCGGCTTCATGGTGCCAGTGGAAGGCACGACGGACCAGTTCGTGGTGGGCACGGAGTGCAAGTTCCGCGTCATACGTTGGGACGGGAAAGAGGGGAGCGCTGTGAAGGTGGTCCGTGAGCTGGGGACAGTGGACCAAAATATCAAGCCTCCGAACAGGCTGAATGATGGCAAGGCGGACCCTAGGGGCAGGCTCTTCGCGGGTAAGGTTTAATAATATTTGTTTCCGACCGAAATACAGACAAAATCTACGTCGTTCCGTTCTCGAGATATGAAGAGGTGTTGGCCTGCTGGAGATCACAAACAAACCCTTGTGACTTTTAAATGCATAACCGACTAATTACTTCATTACGCGAATAAATTTGAATAAATTATCCACTAAATTCTGGCATAATCAAACTTACGAATTTTTATTGCCTTGTTGGAGTAACACAATAGTTTCTGTTTTTAGGTACGATGGGATACGAAGACCCCCCGGGCAGCTTCATCGAACAGACAGGCTCTCTCTACCGGCTCGACGCCTCCAAGGGTCACAAGCTGGAGCGTATCGCCGAGAAAGTGACCGTATCCAACGGCTTGGCCTGGGACCTCAAGGAGAAGGCCTTCTATTATACTGACTCGCCTGAACGCAAGATCAGAAGATACGATTACGATGTGGAAACTGGAGAGATTTGTAAGTTTTAAACTAAACTATGAATATAAACTTCAAAGTCCTGACTGGTTGAATGATATATCAAGGCAAGGGTCCCCATTGAGACGACCGTCAGCAGGCGTTGTATACGTCAGCATACATCAGAAGATATATGATATAATAATCAATGGACAGATCGGGCACACGGATATTATAGCTATTATGGTATAGGTCAATTCAACGAACAAAGTCGCGGAAAATGGTAGATTACTAATATTTAGTTTCTAAATTGAATTCAAATTGGTTGTAAACGAGAGACAAAACACAGGAGCTCATTACTAATGTCCTAAGTTTTCATTGTTTGTTTGTCTAGCGAACCAAACATATTGCTTCGACCTCGCCGCTAACAAGATCGAGGGCTTCCCCGACGGCACCACCATCGACACCGACGGCAACCTCTGGGTCGCCGTCTGGTCGGGCTCCTGCATCATCAAAGTCAACCCTAGGTATGTACAGTCACGCTAACAACATTTTATGATTTATGATTTAAGTTTGTGAGGTTGTAGGACGTAATCTCCAACACCAGTGACCGATTTGTATAAAATTTTGCATATAGTTTGGGGGTAGCTGAATGTCATAAGCTCTATTTTTTATACCAGAATTCCCACGGGATAGGGACTTCGGGATAGGGACATCTTACCCACAACCTTCGGAAAGTATAAATAAATATTGCAGGACATTCCACACTTTCCCATCTAGCCCCCAAGCTAAGTAACTAGACTTGTGTTATGAGTGCTAGACAACGGATATACTACTTATACAATACAAAGAAACAACCAAACTACTGACAATTATCTAAGTATAATTACTTGTCTGAGGCGGAAGTCGAACCCGGAACTCAGTGTTTGGTAGTCTGGCATGGTCATCATTGTGTTAACTGAGTCGTCAAAAAATCAAGAGAATCTACCACTAGTCCACCACTGTTCTCAATAAATGTCTCCATTTCCAGGACGGGCAAATTGCTCCGGAAGATCCCGATCCCAGCACTCCAGGTGACCTCCGCCACCTTCGGAGGTGACAACATGGACATCCTGTTCGTGACGACAGCTTCCATGAACATCGGCGGGGAACAGCTGCCTCCTTGCGGTGCCACCTTCATGGTCACTGGTCTAGGCGTGAAGGGACATAAGAATGTCAGTTTCAAACTATAAACTAACACAAAAACATTAAATATCACAAACATTTATACACTCTGTTTTATTATAACTTTAAGCGTTTGTATCCTTTATTTGCATTTAAATTTTTATCAATAAATCATATTATAGTACTTTTTGTCACTTTTAAACTTTATGATACATTTATATGTTTTTATTAACTGTTACAAAAACAGAAAATATAACAAGATGGTGTGTTATGTTACTTTTCTATGCTTTAAATAATTTTAAGCGATGCCTTTGTATTCCTATTTTCGTTTAAAATGAAATCAAGAAATCTTATGTTTTAATAAAACATTAAATATTGTTTAACTGACAATTTTTTTTATACCATTCCCTCTCTAAAAAGCTTATTTTATTCACTGAAAACAGTGAATAAAAAGGTGTTTTAATCACTGTTTTGGTGTTTGTATATTCGACCTCCATCTCAATGCTTATACAACCTTCTTGCGCAAAAAATACTGTCTGTCTGTCTGTCCCGCGACACGTTTTATTTCTCTTTTTCTTGTAGTCATGGTTTAAAGTATAGTATGCAACCCTTGGAATAAAGAACGAATTTATATTGAGGGCCATGAAACACTCGCGGCGCTCAGGATTCTAATACTTGAATCCTTCGCTTGCTCGTGATTCACCTATGGCCCTCGCTTTAAATCTGTTCTTTATTCACTTGTTGCATAATATACTATTAATTTTAATCTATTTGTAATAGAAGAGATTTTTTAATGGTCATTTTAAGAATTGACTAATTTTTGTAGTAATGTTTGCGTTTTACCATTGTCACTCCCGCCTGATGGAAGGTGATGGAAGGTGCTTTCCTAGAAGATACCTGTTCACTCGCGACTTGAAGACTCCCAAAACAAAATTGTAATGTTTATATTTAAATTAGAATCTTTTTTAAAGATCCTTCTATGATAGTTAGTTCTGCTTTTCTAGAACCAAGAAAACGGCAAGTTCTAAATAATAATAATATAATTTAATTCTTACTTTTCTAACTAACTTAATTCAACTTTCCAAACTCACACGATTTGTATTCATAGTAGGTAGTTATTTTCCTGGGTCTTATTAGCGTATTTTTATTTCTATTACCTCGACGTTTCGACTACGTTACAATAGTCACTGGTCACTGGTGTTTCTGGTAACTTAATTCAACTGAACACTAACATTATCATGACCCTTAACCCCTAACCCTGTGACCTTAAACGTTGACCCCGCGGGCGGCAACTGTTCCTCGCCGCGGTTCATACAGGCGGAGGTCACGTAAAGGTCACTGAGGTCAGCTCCACCGAAAGTCACTGAGGTCACTTGGAGGGTAGGAATTGGGACTTTTTGAAGCAATTTGCTCGATCGGGGGTCTATTTTTAACACCTGAAATAATTAAGTAATAGTGTTGAGTATGTGAAACTATAAAAACGTTGTTAACATCAAGTTAAAAACTTATCACGACGTAACTGCGCCCTGCGGTTTGTCCTGATCAGATTTCAATAGGTTACGTAGATTGTAAACAAATAGAGAGACATACATTTAAAAACTATGAATTAGTGTTCCACTGCTTATTCTAAAGACGCTTCGAAGGGGGAACATTAACGAAGAATTACCAGAGATAGACTGAGAATCATGATCATAAAAGCATCACATAAAAACTAGCCTTGTGCAATTTAGAGTGAGTTTCATTTTTTTAGCATAAATAATTTTATGGTAACGGTTCCTGTATCAAAGGTAAAATTTAATGAGGTGCATATCAACTGAGAAAGTTCGCTACTAATTAGAAACAATAGTATCTGAAACTTTACTAAGCCTTTGTTACAAAGTGTTTTTTGAGATTATTTTTTAATTTTTGTAGATTTGGTACATTGTAATACTAGCTGCGCCCAGCGGTTTCACCTGCGTAAGTACCGATCCTGTGGGTATTTCGGGATTAAAGTGTTAATCTAGGTCACCAGCTATTTAGATACTGAGTTTTATCGCAATCGGTACAGTCGTTTTGCGAAGAAGTAACAAACATACACACAAAAACGCCATTTATAAAATTAGTAGTAGTAGGATTACGTTACTGAAATGCGCGTACGCTATTTAGTAAGAGTGTTCGTCTATTTCTGGTAATTGTTTGTCTATGATATATTTTAAGTATATGAAACTAGCCTGATTTCCATCGAAGTTGGCGACCCAGAGGTTCCCGTCGGTGTCGATTGTCATGCCGTCCACTATGCCATGGAGACCGTGATCCGAGTAACGGAATACTATTGATGGATTCGCTGGAAATATGTACAACAATCAGTTAGGCGAGGGAAGAAAACAGTGAATGGTGTCACTGATACTAATTATTGCTTATTAATATTATTGATTGCTTAATACTTTCACTACAGATAAGGAGTTCCGAAAAGTAACGCCGGATTCAATCAGTTAAAGAAACAGTTAACAATATTTTAGAGGATATTTTTTTCTCCAAAATTAAGCACCTCGGCGAGATTTAAACACGCGATCTTTCGCTTACTGTGCGTGTGCGAGTGCGATAGTTTTTATCAAAAATGTATGTAGGTTTAATAAAATGTAGATTTTGCAGCAGGAATATTTAAATCTAGATTTAGTTATGAATAATGGCAAAACTTCGAACAAAAACCACTCGTTTGCAAGGAAAATGAAGAAAGTGTAAAACACGTGACTTAGAGGGACTTTAAATGCTTTTTTCCACATCTAGTACACGAAATACTATCAATTTAATTGTAATCTAAAAAACCGGAGAATTATTTAAATTCCACTTTGATTGTAACTTACAAATATCTCCCGTTTCGATATCATAGTCATATCTTCTAATGGCGTACTCAAACGAGTCCGCGTAGTAGAACGTCTTGTTGTTCACATCCCAGCACAGGCCGTTAGATATGTCTATATTTTGCGCGAGTTTCACCGCCTCGCCGGTGGAGCCATCTATACGGTACAGCGAGCCTTTCTTTAGGGCGAATTTACCGGGTTCGTATTCGTGACCCATTGTACCTGGAAAATATAAGAATAAATAATTAAATTAACTTATCTATCATTGAAATGACATTTTATCTCACAAATCAATACATTTTGACTGTTTATATTTTGAACGAATGACAAATAGCATTTTGTAACACAAAATGCACAAAAACAATTGTTAAATGCAATTAGTAATGTCTGTAGAATAACAAATAACGACTTTAAAGTGACTTTACAAAAAGACATAAGTGTTACCTTTCTGTTTTTGTAAAGGACAAACCTTAATGATAAAACCGTATAATTAAAAATTATTTCTGAACGGTGCCTGTTTAACAGGAGATTGTGGGTTCGATTCAATTATTTATTAGAATATTTTAAACTCCAGCAAGATTCTAAGGTCTTGATCGAGTTCAAGTTTAAAGTCTTCCAACTTATAAATTTATTAGATAAATATTATTAGAATAAAAACATTCCGATAATAGTAATTTTAGATCTCTACGGTGGTTCTGTAATTCTGACTCCGAGCGTACGGTTGCATCGCTGCATAATTGAAGACCCACCGTAGAGCTCCATAACGGCTGTTATAAGAATGTTTTTAACACAAGCAAGATTCTCGGCACCTGCTTTAGTAAAGTCTTTCAACTCATGAATATATCAAACAAAAATTAAAAAGTAATACTTTTAGATCTCAGTGGGTCTGTAGTTCTGACTCCAAGCGTACAATGAACGTTTAAAAGTCCACCGCCACCGTAACGTCTACAATCCTGTGCAGCACTATTTTAAACACACACCTGTGGATCGAACCCACATTGGTTGAAGTAGCGGGTGGCGGCTTATACCACTCGGCCAACTAAAGACATAGCTAACATGTATAATAATCACATTGAGTACTTTTAATTCAAGTATTAATGTGTGTGTCTATTAGAAGAAGGTCGTAAGTTCAATACTGGTTTATAGTAACATTGTAGCGCACGGATAGAACTTATGTTTCCTTATGTTACCTGCAAACAGTCGTCCCCTAGGATCAGCCTTAGCATCATTGAACCTATTGTCCACCTGGTCGCGGTCCACCTCGCAGACGGTCCTCACCACCCGAGCCTGGTCCTGGCTCCCATCCCACGCCACCTCCAACACCTCGCGGTTCACGCCTACCACGAAGTTGTGCTTCTTGCCCGATACTGGGATTATGAACGTCGGCATACCGTCTGGATAAATGTAATTAAAATACATTAAAAATATAAAATCGTTTTATATAGTACATTGTACCAAGGGAGAGAAGTAATATTTTCCGACGAGAGCGCTATTTTTGATCCAGAGCGGAAGAATCCCAAGTGCAGCGAAGGAATCTTGGACACAGCAGAAATATTGTGTTTCACATTATTTGCGTCTAAACTTTCTAGTGCTACGTATTGTAATTACATTACTATTCAACATTTTATTTAAATTAGAAGCGTGTCAATATCAATCCGTGAACAAAGTTACCGTCATATTCATCTTTTTTTTTATTTTCCCCCCTTTTTACCGGCCAGTAAAGTTATTCATACAATATTCAAGTACACGCAGAGAAATCGGAGCCAACCAGAAGTACAAAACAGTGTAGTTAAATTATTTCACGACAATTTTAGTCTGAAATACTGTTTTCTTGTATCCTCTACGATTTTATTTTAAACCTCACTAAATGTTTAATAAGGTACACTAGAAAAATATTTTAAATCACAGGTACAATAATTTTGTATTTCAAACAATCATTCTTGCTTATAATAGGAAATGATTTGTATTCTTTACTAGAATAAAATGTACAGTTGACCAAGTTAAGTGTTCTGATTAATGATCGTCATGTTAGTAATGCACTACGAAGTTGTCTGTACCCACAACAACATTATTTTAATTACCACAAGAATATATGATTATCCTTACTATTTTGTTTGTTTCTAAAAATAACTAAACAAAGTTCTTTTTGTAACAAAATAATTAAGCTGTCATAGATAAATATCATGTTCATGTTATTGAACACTGTGTTCTTTTATTTATACAAATGACGATTTGTTAATGCAAGAGGTTAGTCTAGTTAAATAATTAGATTTATGTGTACCTTCTAATTTTTTTAGTTTTATGAATCACAACTAGATGGCGCCATTAGTAATTTTAGATCGCGCTATCGTTGTGTTTTATCAAGTTACCTTGGTCGAGACGACAATTTTGTTTGGTATCGAGAGTGCGTGCGGATTATGGACTCCGCACTTAAAGCTATATGTGAGTTTACTCCACAATAGCCATAAGTGCTGCATTTCTCGTAGAGCGTACAGACGCGTAGTCTACGAGAAAATGTAGTCTAACTTTAATATCCCTTTTTGCTGTCTAGGATTACTATATTTGATTTTTTACATCAAACGCAACGATTGTAGAGCGATCAAATATTATTAGTTAAACTGTGCAATAATTACTGTAATGGGAACTAGAATATTTAGTTACATTTACAAGAACCTAGTAAACGTAACTAGATTTTTTCTTCGTGTATACTAGTAGCCTAGTAGTGTGTACAATAATTTCTAGTTGGTCCAGAATAAAAAACATTTGGTAAAGACGACTACTGGGTACTGCTGTCACGGATCCAATCAGAAATTCTCGTTGCACTTACGAGATTTCTCGTACGTCTTACAACATTTTTCTCTGTGTGTATTTGGAGTTCGACACATTGGGAAATTCATATTATAAATTAAAATGATTTACTGTAAAAATAACCATTTTATCCACACTTATTGGTGAACAAAAGGTCGTTTTTCGAATAGATTTATCTTGTCCTGTAGTTGTGCTAAATCTTACCTAGTTTAGAGCTAGTATGTTCTCCTGTTCTTGGCACGTATTTATGTATGGTCTTGTCAAAAATGCTGACGAAGTATAGAGCCTGCTCCGTGGAGTCCCAGTGGGGGCCCTCGCCCAGCCATACTGGCTTTGTTACTGTGCGTACTGACATCTATAAAAGATAAATCATTCATTATAGTAGATCTTCGGGGGGTGTTTTTGGATGGATGGTTGTTGTTTATTGGGTTTTCGGGGTAATTGAATCCATGAATACAGAGGTTATACTGAGAAAATATTTGTTTGCATGATTATTTATTGTAATTAATACGCTCTGATAACCACCGAGTTTGATGAGACTTGGTATGAGAATAGATTGAATCTTTGGGATTTATGTAGGCTAATTTTATCCCGATATTCCCACGGGATCAGAAGTTACGCGGGTAAAACCGCAATAGTATAGAGTACTTTTACACCAAGTTCAAGTAAGCGCAGTCGTATAATAAATACCTTCTTCTTTCTCACTAATTCCAATTTAATAATCGGTAAATATTTGCATATGTTCAAAAAACACATTCTCACAATTCACTAAGTAGATATATAAAATCTTGTGTATGGCCTCAACAAGTATGTTTTATAAATGGTATGCTTCAAGGCCTTGGGTTTGAGGAAAAAACTATTTATAATCGGATTATATGCATGCATGCACAAACAAACGGTAAATATGCATGTTTTATTTCAAGTAAATGAACTACGATTGTAACAAGTATATTAACCGAATAGAATACAATACAAATACAAATATATTTATTCAACAAAAGGTGATACATGTGTAGGGTGTAGGTAGGCACCTTATAATATTACTACAGGTTATATGTAGTTATAGACGCTAGTCCCCACACTAGGATACCCTGTGTTGTGGGTGACTAGTCTCTTCCTACTAGGCGCAAGATACTTACTTAAAATAAGGGGGAAAAAGGAAAACAAATATTTTTATACAAAAAAAAAGAAGAAAATAGAGGGTAGAAACTAGAATTTAAATTACATAATACATAGGTTATGATAAAGATCTATAAAATATCAGACCATAGTACACTTGTATAATAAAAAATAAAAGAATAATAATAATAATTAGTCTAGGGATAAATGTTTTGATACTTACTTACTTTTAATTTTAATAGAATTTTATACTATTATTATTCAGTAATTTTAATACTTAATTTTGCATTTTGTGCGATCACTTGTTTTTCCAAGGTGGTAGGTAGGCATATAGTCTCTAAACCGTTTTGAAAAACTAGCTTTTCTTTGTAAAAACTAGCAGCGCTCCGCGGTTTCGCCCCCGTAACTCCTGATCCCGCGGGATAAAAAGTAGCCTATAGCCTTCCTCGATAAATGGACTATCCAACACAAAACTATAAGATCTTGAGATTAGCGCGTTCAAACAAACAAACATTTTGATTTGTTAATATTACTAAGATATACAAAAACACACAAAAATGGTGTTAAGAATGTAAATGCATATTATCCGATGTCTACATATATTCGTGTTAATTGCTAATACAAGTATTTTTATTGTCTTCCTTTGGTGAGGATGCGGTTCATTATAAACAACGAGCGCCACGTGGTTTCACCCGCATAAGTTCCGATCTCGATGAACTATCGGGATGTAGGAAATATCGGGATCGTTTATATGAAGGTCTTAGAGTCACGAGCGTATCTTCTAGACATCGCGTGTTACATCACCGAGTCGTCACTTACCATCGTGTGAGATAGTGGGCAAATGCTGACTTATTTATATAAATAATTAAATATAAAAAAAAATGTTTTAAAAATTAAATCCCGACTACGGAAATTTACGCTTTAGAATTAAAAAAAACCTGAATAAAACGAATAATAAATTCAAAAGCATAAAACATAGCGACTATGAATTTATTTGTTTATATCTAGAGCGTAATTTTTCCGTAGTCGGGTTTTAGTTTTTAAACTTATTTTTTTTATTTAAATTATTTTTAGTAATAATCAAGGAAAAGAAAATTTTGAACCTTTACGCTTTAAACTATCCCTATAGTACAAGCTTTCATTTAAGTCGGTTGAAGTTGGAGGTGAGCGACCACGCGACCACTTCAGGTAGCATGTATTACTTTTTGAGCACTAAACTATCCATTATTTTTATTTTTTAATTATCTATATCCTCTAGCGGGCGCCATATTTAATTTTTAGTGGCGTCACATAGCCTATTACCAGCAGAGCATTGAGACGCTTCTAACGATACCTCAACTGTTAAATTATAGTATGTAGAAGTTAGGTGGAAACAGATGAACCCTTCCTTTTGGCTTCGCCGTAGTCGGGTAAAAAGGAGACCGGACAATAACAACTTTTGTACTTACTACTACAAAATCGCTCAGCCTAGTGTATCTTTTGTGAAAGAAACAAGAGCAAAGTTTTATGGTATTGAAACTGTCATAATGGCCACTCTATGAAGTTTTCGAGTTTAGTCTATAAAAATGATTTAAAAAAAACTGTACCTAAATCAGTCCAGCCGTTTTAGAGATAAATGGGAACATTTGTGTACACAAACATATAAACACCCTCTACCCTAATTGAATAAACCGTCCTCGTTCCGTCGCGTGTAATAAAATGTGTCTTAAGTAAATTCACAGTGATATTTAGCTATTTCTTACAGTACAAACACTCACATTAAATGTATAGTAGGTCGCGACAAGAAATAGTGATATAAATAACGACTGTATTATTGTGTTATATAGTGTTGTTTTGTATCTAATCTAATCAACAAAGTGTGAGAGGCGAGCGCGATATCTCGGTACTGCATAGCTATGTAGATCGCCTATCATGACCATAGATTAACTGAATATTAGGGAGGGGACAAGTCAAAACTCAAAATTCTTTATTCATTTGGAATCACACGCTTTAATTAAGTTAGGATGTGTGTGACCCGCTGTTTGCTCGAACAGTTTGTTCGTGGAGCGCGCGTGTAGTTAGGCTCAAGAGTTCATAAATACCATAAATACCTCTGTATTTCCAATGGCCCAACAACGCCATACGAGTGACGCGTCTGATTATTTCGTTTTTATTAGAAATAGCAGGTTTTTCAATTGTTAAGTGCAACATATAAATCTACTTCAATCAAAATCGGTTCATCCGGAAGCTACGATGCTACATAGAGACAACAACACCAGAGGTGTTTTGCGTCGGGAGTTGAAATTGCTCACACATTTTTACACGTAACAATTGCAGAAGTTGTAGTATCTATACATATAATAAATCTGTAGACATCAAAAAATCTGTAATTGTAAGATATCCAGAAAAAAAATACACAGGTCGCCTTAAAATCGTTAGCTGAACACGATAGGGTAGTTTTTAGAATTTTTGTCTGTTTGTCTGTCTGTTTGTTTGTTTGAACCAGGTAATCTCATAAACTACAGAACAGATTTTAACAAGGTCCACACGAATATGTTCAGAATATATCAGAATAACATTTAGGCTATTTTTTAATTTAACTTTAATACAATAATTAAAAAACATTTAAAAAATGTGAAATCGAAATATTTTTCCGTGGTAAAACGTAATCGAACGTCAGAAGGGAACAGTACCCTTACCACGGGTTTTTTACGTATTCAATTAAACATACTATATTGAGTATTCACTATGAAACTTCCTAAAAATCAACTTACTAGGTCCACCCGTCTCTGACAATATCGGTAGTGACACACCGACAGACAAACGGACAAAAGAGTGATCGAAAAAGGGTTTCTTTTTTTCGAGTTCTTCAAAAAGTCATGGTAGGAGTGCGGTACATGCCTCCGTTCAAGATGACAGCTGACATAGAACCAAATCTTTTTTTTTTCATTCGGTCTTCGACCAAATATTTGGCTACCAAATAGTTTGCATTTAATACTACCTACATGAAACTGAAAATAAGGTTAGTACAAAGAGGTACTACTACATAATATTACCGATCTCCTTACACTTCTATCGCGCTTATCTCTAATTAAATAGTTTGAATTATGAGTTCAAGTCGCGAAAACCTTAGAAAATAAAAACAAAAAAAAAGAATTTTCCAAATCGGTCTAAGCGTTTACGAGTGATCAGCGAACATACTTAAAAAATATATATACGCGAATTGAGAACCTCCTCCTTTGAAGTCCGTTAAAAAATAGATAGGTATTTGTAAAAATCGATTTATCATTTTGTTTTTCCTAAAATTACGTATCCCTGCCAGCTACCTAATAAAAAAAATGGACAATTTGGTCAAGAATTCAGAAAATTGCGTGGTATGTTATGTGTTATGTTATGTTTTTTGCGCTGTGATTTTAGACCCGATGAATAAATAATGCCCTTACGCTTTATAGGTTTTGTATGAGGGCATTATTTGTTCTTTTCGATGGGCATGGTACTCAAAGTGAACCGGGCACTTTTGATAAATCATGGAACATCACGTTTCTTCAATACCCTGTATCCAAGACGCTTTAGAGGTTTGGTGTTATTTATTATTTGTTTTTTTTGATGCCCTCTATCAATAGGTATGACTCTCAAAGGGCGCCGTGCACTTTTGTTAAATCATAGGACATGACGTTCCTTCAAATACCCCGCTTCCGAGACACTTTAGTGTTTTATGTGAAAGCATTTTTGTTTAACGTAATAAATGCTGTCAATATGTAAGGATCTCAATGTGCATCGCGTAATTTTATGTAAAAGTATTTGTTCTGTCCAATGGCCTTTCTTTTTACTCATTAATATTAATATTTGAAAATAAGAATAATATAAAATATTATTTGCACCACAATAGATTATTATTTGCAGGATGTTGGTATTATAGTATAGAAGTATAGAAGAGGTTATAGTGTCGAATAGGAATTGGACTGAAATAAAAAAAATACTACCTACATAAGTGCCTTCGCTAAACATTTAAAAAAAAAATAGTTAAAAAACAATGTAACTACCTATTTTTAACCGACTTCAGAAAAAGGAGGAGGTTCTCAATTCGTCGCACATATATATTTTTTTATGTATGTTCGCCGATTACTCAAATATGCCTGGACCGATTTGGAAAACTCTTTTTTTGATTGAAAGGGGATAACTCACAGGTGGTCCCATAAAAATTGGATGAAGATCTGATGAGGATCGGAGTGAGGAACAGAATTGCACCTCAAGAGTGCAGCAAATTGCTCGGTTTTTGATTTCCACTAATAGAATCGGGCCATAAATGAATAATTACGGATAAATGGAACATCTGAAACCACCTTCTCATCAGAAAACTCTTCAATCTGTTATACATTTTACAATTTGAAGAATTTAGTCGCCAGACTAGGTTTGTGTGAATGTTGATAGAGAACCATATCTTAAATAAGATCCGATGAGGATCTTCGAAGTGATGAACAGAATTGTACCTCGAGAGTGCAGCAAATTGCTCAATTTTCGATTTCCACCAGTAGAATTGGCCCATAAACTAATAGTTACCGATAAATGGAATATCTGAAACCACCTTCTCATCACCAAACCTCAATGGGTTACTATTAGGTACAGGTTGCAATTTGAATAAATAGTCACTTTCGCCTCATGGTGTAGAATTTTCAGTGAAAGAAGCACTAAAATTTCAAAAAAATTTGAAAACAAAAACTAAAAAAAACCTGAAAACAAAATCTAAAAAAAAACCTGAACCATGTGACACTATGTTTTCTATATACCTCTCAACATTCAATCCAACCCAGTTCGACTTCCAAGTAGGTTTCTGCTGTCTTAGTGACCCGAAATGGATTATTTTTCACTTTTTGGTTTTTATTTTCAGGTTTTCAATTTTTGTTATTATAACTTACACCGAACGATAAATAGTATTCATGCGGGAAAATTAGGCATTCTAAATAAACCAAAACCACATCGCGAACGAAGTCGCGGGCAACAGCTAGTATAGGAATAAACCGCGTATAATCATAATAGCGTATAGGCAACATAAAAGACGCCCATCGACTTAAAATCTTTAATAATAGCCTCAAATAAAAACTAAAATAAACTTTTTGATGACTAAAGTAATAGCAACTTAAAAACTTTACGGTAAGCATGGTAAGTTTTGTGTCGTGTGCTTGTCCAAATAAATGTTTTCCATTCTATTTTATTCATCCACTTTTGTTGCCTGATTGTATACAAACTGTTGGCCCATCGGGCATACAATGGTCGCACGCAACGCACCGATATGTCCCCCCTCTCTAGTATTCTGTTGATCTGTGGCACGAGTAATAACCATGAGATTGCTAATTTGAAGACCGCTTGGAAACATTTGTTTCATAGATTAAGTTGTTTAATGTAATGATACTACCTGTGGCGTAGTGGGTGAACACTCGCCTGCGAAGTTAAATGTAACCAGTTCGATTCCTGTCGTCGTGGCAAAACATATTTATATGATCTTTATCATTTGATTCTAATGATGGTTTTTAAAAGAAAAATATAATATTATAGATTAGGGCTCAGATTCAGAGTTATTCCGTGAAAACGAATTGTAAATATGAAAGTATCTATGTCTGTTACGTTTCCACGCCTAAACCGCTAAATCAATTTTGATATTTTGGTATAGAGATAGATGGGAACTTGGAGAAGACGTTGGCTACTGTTTATCCCGGACTTCGCGGGTGAAACCGCGGGGCGCAGGTAGTTGTTACTACCAGACATACATTTACATTTATCTATAAACTAGCTGTCACGGCAAACATTGTTTTACCATACAAAAAAAATCATACAAATCGGTGCAGCCGTCAAGGTGGAGTTTGGCAACTAACACCGAGACATGATTACCATCAATATTTATACGATACAGCTAACGTCACTCAATTGTTTTGCCGTCCCGGAACCTCTCCATTAAAACTTGAACTTTATGATATGGTATTAAAGTTCAAATTGACTTTTAAGTATTGTTACGTAGTATGGGAATTGGGAGTATAGAAAAGTGTTTAGAGTTTTCCAGGCAATTTTTTGGGAATATTCTAAAAAAAGAATTAGCGAAGTCGTAGCCATACGCTAAGAAAGTATTTCAACTATTTAGATGTCCGTACGCGGACGAAGTCGCGGGCAATAACTAGTTTATAATGCAGCGGATAAGCGTGAATTCTTGTGATTTTCCAAAGTTTTTGACGTAAATATAAAAATCAATCAATATTTCAACCGCAGAATTACCCATTGAGATACTTTGATAACCTTATCATACAATTTAATACCTAATATTATGAAGTGTAATTTAGGGCGGTGTTGGCCTTGTGATAGATATTTCGACTTTCTTCCTAAAGATCGTGGGTACGAATCCCGGCCCACCGTGAACAAATGGTTTTTTCATATGAATAATTTATGTGTGTTTTTTTAACATTTCTCTTACGGTGCGCGGAAAACATCGTAATTAAACCCGCGGCTTAGTTCTGTCCAGACGTATTGACGAGTTTTTTTCTCTGGAGACGTTCGACTAAGCTGAGAAGTATAGGTAAAAAGTAAGTGAAGTAAAAAATAGCGTTACCAAAAGCGTTACAAAATGGATTAGTTTCTTTATATCTAACAAAGAAGTTCGATTAGCTACTGAGCTTCTCGCCTTTATCTTCTAACAAGTAGCTGGGATTAGCTACATCTGTCAGAATTGTGTAATTTTTTTCTCATTAACTAACCTGTAGTCTTATTTAAATTTGTATTTAATAACTTACCAAAAGTTCCAAAGTATCTTCATATATGTCAGCAATAAGAATAAATGATAGCGCGTGCGCAGCTCATCCCGGTAGCTGTATCTCGATCACTTCAAGCCCTTTGCCGTACACGCATATTGTCATTGACTGCCTGAAAATAACACATAATATATGTTAACTCCTTTTTTTAAATGCGTTAGCCTGCACTCGGAAATTGATTTCTAAATAAATTTTCTTAGAAACACAAAAGGAATCACCTTAATCGGTTGAGCCGTCTTCGAGTAATCGGAGAACATATATTTTTATATATTAAAAATATGTATAAGCGACGAGTTAAGTACCTCAATTTTCAAGCCGGTTATAAATGCATAGGTATCGATAAAAATAACGCCGTCCTTGTGTTTTGTTTTTACTTAACCAATATCTTGAGTTAAATTGCATACTTTCGGTAATATTTAATTCAATAAAGACTACAGTAGTATGTGTAGTGTGACCTTTTATCGCTGACATAAAACACTTAGCGGCGAGGTTTCGTTAAAGAGCGTCGCTGGATTTAGCGAAAGAAGAAGATAGAAGATAGAACGACAAAAGAAATATAAAAAATTGATTTAATAAATTACTACATACTGGATTTAAGCAGATATCGTGGGAAGCTAAAACTTTGACAAAAAAAGTATAAATCCTTACCTAGTTTTACATATTAAATCCATTCCTTGCACATCAGCGATATCGCTACATATTTGCGATACAAAGTTACACTGCAATTTCGCATAAAAATTCCATTCAAAAAGCGTCACCCTCTGATCAATCGATGTCGCCAACAAAAACTTATCTTCAAGTAAAATACCAGTTACTTGAGAACTGTGGCTTTTATCTAGGACTAGAGTATCTTGTGTCTGCATAGATTTCAAGTTATGTTGGTCAGAGAGTTCTAAAACAACTAAATGTATGGCATTATCATCGCCTCCAGTTGCCAGAATCAGTTTATCATCTAGTATTTTTGTAGCTATACTATTTATCCCAGATTTATTGGTTTTATTTGAAAATACTGGTGTTTTTTCAGTTGAGTTTGTATCCCAAAAAGCAACGTCACCTCTCGTAGTAGTTGTTATTAAAATATCAAAGCTTAAATATTTGATTAATAAAGTTTTAAGTATACATGTTTTATGATGTTTTATTTCGTCAATCAGTTCTATTTTTGGTTTCTCCAAATTAGTGAGTTTAAATATTCTAAGTGAAGCATCAGAACATCCCGCGTATATTTTGAAATGGTCAAGTTGTTTTCGGATGTCCAAATCCATGATTCTTGTCTCTGGATCAAAATCTATAGTATTATTACGCCAATCTTGATTATTTTTTCTATTTTTATCAACTCCTTTGATCATGTAATCTATTAAAACTTCCGGATTGATTACAATTTCATTGTTATTTTGTTGGAAGTCGATTATTTTTGTGCATATCTGTGCTCTGCCACCACCGGATATTAAAATAATCTTATTTTCATCTAAATCTAGTGTTTTTATAGTTCTTATACTAGATAAATGTTTGAATTTAACTATATCTTTAAATTCAGCGTGTAATGTTGAAATTCTTAATGTAGTATCTTCTCCTCCAGATATGAACACAACTGTATTATTAAATTTAAAAGTCTTTACGCTATTAATTTCTTTACCATGTGATCCATTGATAATATTCCTTGACATAATTGTGCTTAGTATAAACCTATTTATGTTAACTTCGTTATGTTTCAAATAAACAAACAGGATAATCTCTTCGAATTTATTATTGATTTTCTCGAAATATCTCGCAGCATCCCAAGATCTATGACCACCTCCACATGGTACTTCAAGAACTTTACAGTTATTTTTCATTTCGTAAACAACAAAGACTCTTTCTTGAAATCCGCATACTAAATTCTCATCCCTGTCTAGAAACTTTTCTATCCATTGAAAATCTAAATCTTTTGCGTATGTATATTTAATATTATCTCCGTTTATAGCACAGTATTTAATTGTTCCTTTTCTCCCTGTGCTTACAATCTCATTATTTCTAATATTAATAGACGTAGGTCCATATGAACCATGGATTTTATCAAAACTTTTTATTGGGTCTTTCTTCCCTTGAATATAAATATGTATATTACCACACCTATCCCCAAATACGAACATACTACTCAATTTATCTACAGCCGTTATTCTCATATCTTTGCTTTTAGGTAGTTGAAATTCTGCAGTTATATCAACTTTGTGATTTTCCATAGCTAAAACAGTTATTTCGCCAGCTTCACTAACAAAAGCTATGTGTCTATTCCTAATCCAATCCATAGACAAAACTTTACCAATATTTAGGGTAGTATTAATCAGATTGACTAAGACAGCTGTATCTTTACAAATTTCAACAAACACATCTAGTTTACCATTCATATCACAAATAGCTAACATCTGTTTACAAGATGATATACTCATAATTTTATAAGTAGAACTGTGTTCAAGTATATGCTTAGTTTTAGCATTTTCTACAACATTAAAATGTATTAATTCATTGTTTTCATTTAAAATAACTATATTGTTTCTGGCTGTGAGAAATAGTTGTTTAGGGTTATCGATTTTTAATGTTTCGGTATCAAAATCTTCTTTTATACTTAGTGGATGAATAATAACAGCCCCATCGCCACCTCCAGTAACTATAACATTGTCATCAGCATCAACAGACCAAATACAACTGTTTTGATGACTTGAGACCTTCTTGAGTAAGTTCCCATCATAACCCCAAAAGCAAATGGCTGAATCTTCACCAACAGACACTATGGTCTTAGTAATACAGCATCGCATAACCCTTGCCGTATGTCCGTATAGTTCATGCTTACATACTATGTTGGCTTTAGACCAGAAGTTCAGAGTGTTTGGTGTGAAGTCTACGGGTATGTTGGGGTTCCAAATACGGACTGAACGATCGTCTGATGTTGTGATGATAATGCCTTTGGCAAGGTCACAGGATATTGAAAATATTACTCCCTGAAATACAAGGATATAAATAAAAAAATGGTTGTTTAAATAGTACCACTGTATACTAAACAAGGGTGAGCAAGGGTGGTTCAATTTAATTTACATTGGCATTGGACTTTATCAGTTTCCAACATTTTCTCACCTTATGTCCTTCTAATCTCTGCAGTACCATTCCTCCACAGTGCACAATGACTTCAGAATATACGGTACCAGCCAACACGAGAACCTGGTTGTCCTCCAGAAGTTGCAACAGACCACTGTAAAGGATTGAGTTGTCGTTGCTCGACTGCCGGGACTGAAGGGAGGGGTCCATGGTCCAATACTAATGTATAGAGATTTTAATGTTATCAATGCAAGCTTCAGCAAATTAGAGATAATTAAAGGTAAAAAAAGGGAAATTAAAATCCAGGTGGAAACTACTAAATCAGTTTTGATAAAATTGGTGAAGAATACTTTGAATAGGTACCCACTGGAAAGATACATGTTCTATTTTATATCTTTTTTCTATGGATTTGATACTTAATGCTGGAGACATTGCAGGGATTAATACTAGTTTAGTAGTCGTAAATTATAGCAGAAAGTCGGTAAATTAATATTAAACTTACTTGAAGAACATTATGAGCAGTCAGGACCATAACACTAGTATCGCTTATCCAAATGCAAGAATGGAGCCAATCATCACATACAACAGGCTCAAATAACTTGGTTAGCACTATTTTATCTCCTTTTTCTTCTAACTTTACTAATGTAAACTGTTTACCGCCAAAAACAAGAATTTCCTGACCACTTTTTGTAGGAACAAACCCATAAATATTTTGCCCATTTAGACAATGTAATCGATCTAAAACCTGCCCAGAAGACTTTTCAAACATACTAGCAAAGCTACCGATACCTGAAAATAAATAAATTTACGTAAAATTTAATTAATTCTAATTTAACAATGAAACATAACCTCAACCTTTTTTACCTGCAAATAAAACGTTTCTATGTATTTTTACAGCTGTTACGTCGGTGTGTAAGTAAACAGACATGTTTCCTTTGTTTTTAGCTGGGTAAAATTGGAGTCAAATGCATTAATATTGCAGTAAAAGTAAAATACATTCAAAAACCCATCAACACTAAATAAAAGTTGACATTGACAATTTTTGACAACAATCTTCAATTTTTTTTATTCTGTGATTTCAGTTTTCGGCTTCGTCCATAACGTAACAACAACTTTGTCTGCACCAGACGTTCAGTCTAAGAGTAAAATAATAAATTTGCGTTCAGTAGTTAATTTACCTACAAAGAACCTATGGCCATCCTATGCCATAATAATATAATCATATTATGATTATGGAAGCTTTTGGCCTTTTTGTACCTACCACAGGTACGGGTCAATAAAACAAAATATCGATATCGTTTTTTTTTTATTTAACCAATCAACAATAATTTATAAGAAATAGAAAATTCAGCCACAATTATTTATTTGTAAAATTAATTGCTTTGATATTGGTCTAAAGGATAGTGTTCTGGATATTTCTTCAAATGCTCCTCCATTTGCTGCATTTGTTTCCTAAAAATATGAAAATTTATTAATATATTTTTCAGGACTGGACTACAAAGATTAGTGATTTATTGAATGGGATAAACTTTTATGTATAAATATTATTACTTACTGTATCCTCGGAGGCATGTCGTAGTAGACATCTACAAGCATCTCCCTCCAATTAGGTTTCTTCTTTTTCTCTGCTTCTTGCATTGTCTTCACAACTATATTTCTCGATTCTTTCAACCATTCCTTGTCGCTTTCATCGTCCCAATAACCTGGAAAAAGCGCAAAATCAGTAGTGAATACATCTATTAAAAATATATAATATTTTTATTTTTGGCCTATTCTATTTCACTGAATTTGGACACTACCCCAATTAATATTAATTTAGGATAAGACAAGTAGAACAAAACTTATAATATAAGACATATTATAAGTTTTATATTTTTTTGTGTTCCTATTTTATGAGAATTACTTATAACTAAATATTAGACAAAAAATATATCAGACTTGTTTTATTATTAATAACATTAGAATTTTTCGGTGATTCTTCAGAAAACCAGTGCTACAATATTATGCAAATAATGTGAATTATTATGAGTGAGAGTTAAAATAAAGAATTAATTACCTTTACTTTCAAGATAAAGTTTAAGTTTCTGTATTGGACTCTCATCATTAGTCCATTTCTGTATTTCTTCGATCGGCCTGTAAGCCGTGCTGTCGTCCGATGTTGAATGATGGCCGACTCTGGAGCATCAAGCATAATTAAGACGTTTAAAATAAATTTAGGATTTTATAAACAGTTATTTTAACTGCTAAAGTTAATCATAAAGATTTTCCATAGAATTTACCCAAATAGTGGTATTTGTGTAAGTACTTCCCAATTATGATAGTATTTCAAATGAACTTGAAACTAATTCCTTTAGGATTAGAAGAAATTTACGGAGATAAGATAAAACTCATATCTAAAAGCTATACCTTTGTGATGCTTGGGACGCAGAAGGTGGCGGATTCAATTCTAATTCCATGGAAAAAATATGTTTATATCAACAGATATACGGATATTTGTTTCTGGTATGATTAGTATGTAGATAAGTATTCTATCCGTAGTCTTGCCACAAGGCTAGTTGCTTAGTATAGGGCTAGATGGCGTTGTATACAATACCTATAAGACATAGCCTCAATGAGGACCGGCTTGTTGGTCCTGACGGCCATGTCCCTAGCTTTGGCCACAGCGTTGTATACAGCTAGCGCGTCGGTCCCGTCGACGCGGACCGTGTTCAGTCCGAGAGATGGACCGCGGGACGCGATGCCGTCTCCACGGTACTGTTCACTGGTTGGTGTCGATATAGCGTAGCCGTTGTTTCTACTGTCAAAAACAATATAAGGGAGTGAGCTTTTTTTTCTAATCATCATGCTACATGCGTTTTTTTCGTTTCATCACCTTAACTCCGTAACTCACGCACCTATTTACATAAAACCGGAATCAGTTTAACAACTGTACTTAAGTTATCATACATATACATACAAATTTACAAAGATACGAACACTTTAGCATCTCAACACCTTCACCTTCAGTCGGTTTAACCTTACCAGAACATAATAACCGGACATTCTAACGTAGCAGCGAAGTTGAAAGCAGCGAACGCATCACCCTCAGAAGCTGCTCCGTCTCCGAAGTAACAGATCACGCAGCGATCGTTATCGGGGATACGTTTGAGAGCGTACGCCGCACCCACTGCTTGTGGCATTTGAGTAGCTGGAGAATAAAATAGTTGAATAATTATTTAGGTAGACTTTAGGACGTATCAATGGAAGAGGTTTCATCAAAATGCAGTATGGAACTGCACCTGAAAGTACTTACATAATGGACTGGAAATAGTAATCAAATTGTGTTGTTTACTCCCATAATGGACCGGCATCTGTCTGCCCTTTCCCGGATCCTCATGATTCCCATAACACTGGTTTACCAGCTCAGTCATGGTCACCCCCCGGTACAGAAACACCCCTACTTCCCTGTACTGTGAGAAGACGATATCTCTAGGAGAGAGGGCGGCTGAACTGCCGACGTGAATGCCTTCTTCACCGTAGTTAGTCATGTAGAATGATATACGGCCTTGTCTAAAAATATTGAAATCACCATCTAATCAAACTTAGGTACTTACATCTAATCTAGAAGATATATACAACTTATTTCAACTAATTCATAAACCTAACTTTAATTCATTCTGTTCGGTGCAGTACTTGGGACATGAATTAGATCTAATAGACTTTTTTAATGCTCAGCCTCAGAGCACTTAGGCATACCGCCCTTTCAGCTTACTCAACTATGTCCCGAGAAAAATACTCGTCCGTACGTCTGAAATCTACTAAGTTAGGGGTTTTTGTCACCATTAAACTACCCAATAGTCAAAAACCCTATTCAACCCTGAGTAAATACTTTAAAATCGAAATAAAGCTTTAACTATCCAGATACCAAGTATAATCACAATTGGTTCAGTAGATGTTTCATGAATAAGTTATAAACAAACACTCATTATCATCTTCACCCAGTCACAAATATTAGTATTTATAAAAACAGTATTATGATAATTCTATACTAATATTATAGAATACTAGCAGCGCTCCGCGGTTTTACCCACATAACTCCCGATCTCGTGGGAATATCGGGATAAAAAGTAGCCTATAGCCTTCCTCGATAAATGGACTATACAATACCAAAAAAAAAATTCAATTCGAACCAGTAGTTCCTGGGATTAGCGCGTTCAAACAAACAAACTCTCTTAAGCTTTATATATTATATTAAGTTTAGATAAAAGTTGGAGTGTTCGTTACCTCTACACGCAAAAACCAGATTGCGATGAAACTTAGTATGTAAGATAGCATAATTCCTGGAATAAAGTGTAGGCTACTTTTTATTCTGATTTCGTTAGGCTGTAGGACGCTGCTAGAGAACACCTTTGGTGAACACATAAAAATATAATCATACCTCTGAGACTCGTATAAAATTTTATCCATCGTACTTATTTGTACCATTGTTTTGTACATGTGCACCAACGTCTCTTTATCGATATTAGGTTCCTCCTGACTATCGATAACTTCCCCGTTGTTGTCCAACACTCGGTAAATGGGGATGGGGTCGTAACTTGTTTCGTTCAAAAACTTCATTTCCGTCACGTAGGGGGCCCGGGCACCCGGAAATTCGGCAGTTTTTACATTTTGATGAGTTTCTGGGACCGCGTTAGTAGATAGAAACTACAAAAAAAAAATACCATCATTATATTAGAAATCTCAGGAAAATGTATAAAAGATAATTAAAAGATATCAATCAGTACACTTAGCAACGTCAATTATAATTACACACACGGCTACAAATATTTGGACATAATTAAAACATAGCAAACCAATTTCAACCTTATTTTGAATGTGATAAGGTATTTTATTATTTATTAGTGTAACAAAATAAAGTTACATTGCTTATCAATCACTGAAAAAAAAACAACATTGTTTTTACTTATTTTCCCTAAAATACTTAGAGAAAACTTATATTTATTGCTAAAGCCATTAAAAGACAGAATTAATAATAAGTTATTCGTAAAATAATAGACATATATAATGAAACTTACACGAACAGCGCGTCTCAAATTATTGAGTCGTACAAAACTAGCACTTGTTTTGAGCGCCATTTTAAAACTGACGTGAACTTCATTATTTGTACGTCACCCCGCCCCATATCACTACATTTACAGATATACATTAGCAAGTAAGATAAGCAACTTGGCCTATTGCTCTCATGAATGAAAAGGGTACCTACTAATGCTCGATGGGGGTTATTCGAAAACGAGGTTGAATAGTCCGAGATGTGGATTTAGACGGATTTATAGGGATAGTGTTTACTTAGACTATAGTTTACGAGTAAATCCGTTTCTAAATCTAAGTTTCATATCCACATCTCTGGAGTTTAATGACGACGCATATCCACAGGCGACAGCATATAAAAACTCATTTGTCACTTTGTGCATCAAATTCAAATAAAGGTTCCAAATGCCGGGTTTTGTTTCCGTTCCCATGTGGCTTTTATCGGAATCACAGGCAGGGTGGTTATCAAAAAGGGTCTTGATAGACAGACAGACGGACGGACGGACTACGTTATCCTATAAGGGTTCCGTTTTTTCCTTTTGAGGTACGGAACCCTAAAAAAGGTAAAAGGTTAATTCCTAGAAGTTCTTTGGTGGCACTACATGGTGATTTTTTAAACATATTCCCATCGTATTTGGGCACCAATGATACAAAAGAAAAATCTGATTATTAGACAAAACTAATATTGTGAAACAAGAAGACCAATCCTACTAATAATATAAATGTCTTTGTTACTTCTTCACGCAAAAACTACCGAACCGATTGCGTTAAAACTTTGTTTGTACTTGTTATTCCGATATTGCCCGTGGGGCGCAGCTAGTAAAATAATATAATAAAAAAATAACTGAAGCAATATGAGCTAAAAGATTTTTGCCTGCACTTTTAGGAAAATATACATTCTTTTTAATTAATTGTCAAACATTTGACTATAACCCTACAAAATTGTGTTGCAATTTGTTTTCACAACATTCTAGACGAGGGAAGCTCTTTTTTAAATAGTTAGAGTTATAGTTGCTTTGCTTAGTTGTCATCTCAAATTCAATGGTGGAGTATATTGGTGGTTTATTGACTTTATTTTCGTGATATTTTCATTACAAAATGCCTTACTGGTATTACGACAAGAAGGATTTGCAGAATACACCATCGTTTCGTGATGGAATCGCTAACGAAACCGAGAACCGGTACAGAAAGGAAGGAGCGAGGTTTATCATCGACATTGGCTCACATATGGACTTAGGTTATAACACTGTTGCCACAGGAGTTATTTATTTTCATCGCTTTTACATGTTCCACTCGTTCAGGACTTTCCCGAGGTATATAACCGCGTGCTGTTGCTTGTTCTTGGCGGGGAAAGTAGAAGAGACGCCAAAGAAATGTAAGGATATAATAAAGGTAGCCAAGTCTTCCCTGCCTGGTCCAAAGTTTGCTACTTTCGGTGATGACCCGAAAGAAGAGGTGATGACTCTCGAGAGGATCCTGCTGCAGACCATTAAGTTCGATTTACAAGTGGAACATCCATATGGTTACTTGTTAAAGTATGCCAAATGTTTGAAAGGTGATAAAGCCAAGCTGCAGAAGATGGTGCAGATGGCGTGGACATTCGTCAATGACAGGTACACATAATTATAAAGTTGCTACTAAATAAATATACTCTAAAACATCAAATAAATATTAAAAACACAGAATATCTTGAAGTACTGAAGAACTGACTGTCAATGATATAAATCTGGTATTCCATCAGTTAGGTTCTTGCCATAGCTTGATTTAGTTTACGTTTCGATGACGCTAATGCACTCAATCCTTCATTAGCTTATGTTTTACATATGTTACAAATCAGTAATTTGTTGCAAAAGTGATAAAACATAACTAATAGATATCAAAAGTTACTTTAATGTTAATGAATCCGCCCTAAGATTATAAAAAAACAGATTTGTTGAACAAGCTCTAGAACCTATTAGACCAATTTGAAGAATCTTCTTTTTAACCTGACCTGTGGAGATGCGGTCTAATACATAGCATGCACATTTAGAAGATATTATAGATGAGTTTTTCTTCGACATTCTTTATTTGTATTGGTTAGGAATGGAACCAGTTGTCTGCATCTGTCATTTGGTGATGTGGAGAATTTTTGTCACAAGTAAATAGGTATCTTAATAACCATGCTACATCATAATCCGGCAGGTGTAATTGTAGTCAAACCCTGTCCTATTACTTGTAAAAAATCGTTTTGCGATTGTATGGTTTTCCCCAGTTTATGTACAACGCTATGCCTGCAATGGGAGCCAGAGGTGATAGCAGTAGCGCTCATGTTCCTGGCCGGCAAACTCAGCAAGTTCGAAGTGATGGACTGGAACGGGAGAGTGCCCAAACACAATGCATGGTGGGACATGTTCGTTGAGGATATCACTATGGAACTTCTTGAGGATATTTGTCATCAGGTATGTAAATTAGGTCTATTACTTCTTTCTAGGGTTCCAAAACCAAAGGGTAACAACGGGACCATTTTACTAAGACTCCACTGTCCGTCTGTCACCAGGCTGTATCTCATTAACCATGATAGCTAGACAGTTAAAATTTTCTGTTGGCGCTATAACAACAAATACTAAAAACAGAATAATATAATGGAACCAATTATGCGCTAATCCGACTCACACTTGTGAGGTTTTTCTTTTACTCTTTGCATGTACACATACCTCATTAGTTAAATTAAAAAAACACACAACCATGAGTGTGCAGGACATTATTAAAAAATACAAATAGCACTAATAGGGTTGTAATTAAAATTGTTAATTATTGCAAAGAAAATTGTTGTCAGTTTTGTTGTGCGTACCATTTGTTGCTTTAAGCGACAAGGTCGCCCATGTGTACAATTTCGTAATTCATAAGCTTTCTCATCCTTTTTGTTATTTATCAATGTGTAGTGTGTAGAACAAATAAAGTGTTTATCCATCTATCTATTTGTAGGCGAGTACTTTTCCTACATTTTGGTACAATTTAAAGACACAAATTCCTTGTTGAGTCCAAGGTTATCCAAATTTAATTCGAAAAAAAAAACAGCAAAGTATAAGCTAATAGACAAGTAATTTTTGTCATTAACTTATGCTAAAATGTTGTAAAAGAACACAACTACAAACGGTACACAACAGGAATTTTAGTTATCAGCAACAGGTATTTTTATATTTGGCCACTAATAAGTGCCTCGGTTATCTTGATTGGCAATTATACAAAGTCTTTAGTAAAGTTAATATTTTGTGTTAGATGTACTTACATATTTTATATTTTTCATCCTAGTTGTATTCATTTATAGGGAGCATCGCCATCCGTTTAAATTCTGAATTTGTACAATTAACGATTTGTTAACAGTTCATTCAATATCATTCGCTTGTCTTGTGAACGCTATTTATTAATTAATCATTTATTTCTAGGTACTTGATCTCTACTCACCACAGCCCCAGAACTCAGGGGGCGACTCTCCCCCTCTCTTAAACCCTGCGAAGGCTTCAAAAAACGACAAGAAACTCCCCTCGAGTACACCGCCTGCTTCCGTATCTCCTATCGCCCCTGTAAATAAATCGGTCGTTACTCCTGTGAAGAATGGCGCGGATGCTAAAATAGAGCCTCCTAAAGTCGATCGGGACCCTCCTATTAGGTATAGTTACCCCCCATATCCCGGTATGCCTTATCCACCTGTGTATGCAGCTCCCCCGCCTTCTATCCCACCTCCTCCAAGGTTGCCGATGACCGCGCCCCTTCCGATGGTCTACTCCGAACCTCCCCCGGCCCCTCCGTCTCGGTTTCCCCCTGTCAACGTTCCCCCTCCGAACTACTTCCCACCCCTGCCTAGCCGGGGGCCCCCGCCCCCTGGGCCGCCGCCTAGACCGTATTATCCTCCCCCCTAGATGTAAGTTAGATAGTTAGGTAAATGTGTAATTTTTTACTGAAATATAATTGACATACACATTATTTTGTTTTATTTCTCTATAGCAAAAAACACATAATATAATTTTATTAGAATGTATTTATTGTCAGTACATCACAAAATCTAAAAAAAAATACAAAATTTCAAACAATTGCTTTCACGCTTCAAATACTGAATTAAACTCGTGTTTTATACAAAAAAACGTACATTATAAAAACTGTGCAAAAAACAATAAACTTGTGCAAAAAGAACAGCGAGCGAGCTGCCTCAGACTAGACTTAGAATACGAACACATGCCCTATATTGCTACAAGAATCTTACAAGAAACATTCTAAGCTACCTGCGCCGTGCGGTTTTACCTGCGTTACTCTTGGTCAACTAGTAACAGCAGAGCGCATTTCCGTAAGGCTGTCGCAGTTTTACTGCTTATTCTAAGAACCTACATTTATTTTGTAATTTTACTCCAGGACGATTGAACATGCAGTCACGTCTATTTTTGTTCCTAGTTTTTGCGAAATAAGGGAGATTTTAATGCGGATTCCTTTATAATTTCTAAAAAAAATTCATTATTTCTTAAAGATTCTTATTGCAGTATACTGGGCTAATTATGATAAAACTTTTTAATATTAACAAGGCACACGAACATCAGATCGCTAGTAATCTCGAATTTAAGGCACATTTACATCACTTTACAAACAATATAATACAGTCAAAACCTATTAGTCAAAACTTTTGATATAAAATTAGTACCTATCTTTTATAATTGAATTTTATTCATATTATTGCTTTTATTATTGAACACTTTAGTGAAGGCAGATTATTTCAAATTCTATCTATTAAAAGTATCTATTAGTCACCATCATACAAGCCTAATTGCTTGGTTCGGGGCTAGATGACGCTGTGTATAATTATTGGCTTACACTGTAAACACTAACTGTTCCCCGCGGCTTTACCTGCGTAAAAATAGGCTATCCCAGTCCGAAATTACTTACATAGAAATCACTCAAGTAATTTGGAACACACAAACTTTCGCATTCATATTATTAGTTACGATTATACTTAAACATACTTTCATGCTTTTAATTTAATACTTTTAAATAAATCCATTAATTGCTTTTAATACAAAAAGTAACAAAATAATGAGGAGTCTTCAAATTACTTTTATTCATAACACTATTTTGGACAGATGGCGCTCTAAGTCATAGTCAAGTGTCATGTATCAATGGCGAATCGTTTTGGTTTTTAAACCCCCGACGCAAAAATGAAGGGGTGTTACAAGTTTGACGTGTCTCTGTGTGTGTGTCTGTGGCATCCTAGCTCCCGAACGGAAGAACCGATTTTGATTTAGTTTTTTATGTTTGAAAGGTAATTCCTCATCGATAAAAACATTTCGGTCCTTGATCAGGGGACTTATTATTTCTTCTAGCGAAACCCGGTTAGTCAATCGCGGGACGCACTAAAGTTAAGTGTACAGAACGCGGCGGATGCGATTGGTTAACTGAGACAATCTTTGACTTAGATTAGAACGCCACCTACCGAAACCAGACACAAAAGAGATTTGAAAACTCTTCATTTAAACATTTACAAATAAATACATTACCATACAGTCAGTAAACATGATAAATTTAAGTCGATAACATTTCAACAATACCAAAGATTTTTCTTTTTACTGTAAATAGAGATTTCATTATAAAAACAGGCTGTATCATTATATATATTATTATATCTACAGGGTTATTGGTAATTATACTAGCAAGCCGCACTAAGCCGCGGGCTACTTCTGTGCACCTTAACAAACAGCGTTTGTTTTACGACTTTGGAAATTCGAAAAATAAATGTTTTTTTTAGGTTATGTAAATTCTAAAAACAGCTGATTTTAAAACAAAGGTCATTCAGACTAAGAACTGTATATAAAACTTAAAAGTTAAATAACATTTTAAGGTAAATGACCTCTCCGTGTATGTAGCAGCTGATTTACAGGTAAACTCAAAATATTCAATAAAATATTCGAATTTCCAAACGTCCTAAAACAAAAGTTGTTTAATTAAGGTGCACAGAAGTAGCCCTCAACGGCTTGCTAGTATAATTACCAATGATCCTGTATAAGGAGAATAAATACCGAATGACCAAGAAATTCAATATTTTAAATTTTATCGTAAAGTTTAATTTCGAAATGTAGTCTAAACAAAAATAAGTTTTTATCCGTTGTCTGGCCACCATAACATAAGCCTAGTTGGTTAGCATGTGGCTAGGTGGTGCTGTTTGCTATGACTTTAAAAGTGTAATTTTCCAACTACTAATACTTTATTACTTATTAGGCTTCGAAACTATCCGCGGGGTATCGTAGCCAATTATGGCCCAGCGCGGGACTCGCACTGCGGTCTGGGACATTGGCGGGAGTGGCGGCCGACGGACATTCCAGCCGCCACTGATACGCACACCCCTGGTACCGTACGTCCGTAGCAGCTAGGTTAGCTCTAAGCCTATTGTTTAGTGTCTCTGTTCTACAGCCATAAGCTCGTCGTCTTTTATAATTATCGTGTAGTGAGTAGACAATAATGGTTACGTATAACAACCGCTTGATTTATATTTTGATTATTAATTGAATTTAGTATCAGTTTCAGTTGATAAAATTTAATAAAAACCTAATTAAAGTTACATTTGAATATTAACGTTTTAAAGTAGCCGACTACAAAATAACGTTGCTTTTTTATTGCTAAGTAATTTTTACGAAAACCTAAAGAAATATTTGAATTTCACGACTATCAGGTATCCAATCTCCATAAGTAGTGTAGTGAATAATATTTTGAAACATCAATTCAATTTACATTTTGAGCACGATATTTTTACATAGTCACATATTTTTCGAAAATAAACCACCAGTTTATCATAAAAAATATTAATTTACACTAATATTTTAAAGAGGAAAGATTTTTTGCTTGTTCGTAATGAATAGGCCCTGAAACTACTTGACCAATTTTGATGTAACTTTATATAAGGATTGAATGACTGGGAGTAACATAGGTTACTTTTCATCCCGATATTCCCACGGGATAGGGACTTACGAGTGAAAATGCGAGGCGTTACTAGTTAAGATAAACTGATAGTTTATAATTATAGATTTTTTACTTAACACATACTTAGCACCTAAGCATTGTGTAAATATATTTTACAAGAATAAATAAGTTGAGCTTATGTATCTACATACGTCAAATGTATTTGACAAATATGTGGCGCATTATGTGTAAGATTGTCTTTCGTCAAGGGCCGGCCAAAATTCCTTGCAATCAAGACTGAGGGTGAAAAAAATAAGGGTGGGTTTGGTATAGGCTTACAGCCATAACTTTTGGTCTCAGACCATCTTACACTAACATTGCGCCACTGTCGTAAAAGTGTTTTTTTTTTTCGAAAATCTTAATTTGATAAAAGAAGAAACAATAAATAACATTTAGAAGATAAAGATTAAAAAAATCATTTTATTTATCGATGGAACTGAAAATTGGAAAATATATAAAGGTTTTTTTAGTTACTCATCAAAATAATGACTGCGCAAGACGTTGCTTAACCCATCAATGAGCTAAAACCAAAATACCTTTCGCCTTTACCAAAAATTGTTGATGACTGCATGTCAAATTGTTTATAACAATTTTCCATGCAATATTTTACAATTTTAATATTAGAGACGAAAGCAGTTTCACCTTTATTTTCTTTGTTCAGTCAGCTCTGAGACCGAACTTTTGGCCCCGGAAAATTTCACTTTTGTTTCTATGTGTCTTAAAACAGGGCTGCATCAAGGCAGGACCTCTCGGGTGCTAGCTTGCTAGGGGGTTATATAAGTCGTGATTGTTTCAAGTACTGTATAAGGAGTTGGTGAAGGAACTTGTATTGATGTACGTTTTGTATGAGATTCGCACGTTGCTGGTGAAGTTGACTGATGGTTCGGGGGATGTCCAGTTCCTGGAATATAGATCTAATTAATATCACAGGACATTGTATACAGCGCCAGCTAGCCACAAACTAAGCATCTAGGGTCGTGTTATAGTGGCCAGACAACAAATAAACACCATCATCTAAATACACCACGTACGTTCGCTCCACGGTCGTTTCTTCTTTCTTCACCTATACTAATATTATAAAGCTGAAGAGTTTGTTTGTTTGTTTGAACGCGCTAATCTCTGGAACTACTGGTCCGATTTGAATGATTATTTCAGTGTTGGGTAGTCCATTTATCGAGGAAGGCTATAGGCTATGTTTTTTTTTTCAAAATTAGGGATCCGTAATAAAATTTATTTGTAACACAAGGTGTAAAATCGAAAACCTATTTTTGCGTGCGCTGCAAAAACTATTGACAATAGAACAAAATGATGTACTACGGGTTTGTAGATCCCATTAAGACCTACAAAAAAGTCCGCTAGAACATATATCTAGCTATCATGGTTTAATCACAATAACCGATTTTGTGTTCAAAATAATTATTAAATCGTCTGAAGAAAAAAACTACGTTAAATATGTATCGTAATATTAAATCTTTATCAAAATTAAGCATTATGTTCTCAAGAGTATTTATGTAGAAGTAAAATACTTTTTGTTTCATCTCAATCGGATATTTCGTTTAAAAGTTATCACGTGTGTAAGATGGAGTTGGTACCTATTAATGAGTTATGGGCCATAGAGTTTTTTACCAACATAAAATCCTGTAATAATCTTTTTCGAAATATATTTGTTGATGATTGTAAGTATAAGATCTTTGAAGGGTATCCTACTAATATTATAAATGTGAAAGTTTGTGTGTGTGTTTGTTACTCCTTCACGCTAAAACTACTGAACCAATTGCAATGAAATTCGGTATGTAGATAGCTAGAGGCCTGAATTAACATATAGGCTACTTTTTATCCCGATATTCCCACGGGATCGGGGCTTACGCGGGGCGCAGCTAGTTCTTTATAATCTTAATATTGCACATGGGTCTCTTCCATACACTTATGTGTTAAATTGAACTAAAAGCCATTACGAGTGTGGAAATCCAATGAACACTACACACAGCCCATTTTTAAAGCGCGATATGCCATGTTTTTTCACGATTATATGTACCTGATTATGATCGAGTATGTCGAAGAGTAGATGTGCTGCCAGTGCAGTCCCACTGCGCCCCGCGCCGCGCTCGCAGGCCAGCACTAGCGGCGCGCCCCCACCCCCTCCCCCGCTCCACGTCGCACCCCCGTCCCACGCCGACCTCAGCCCGCTCACTTCCGAGAGGAAGCCTGAGAGAAATACACATACGTTTGTTAAATCAAGTCATTATTTATTTACCTAAGTGATATATGACATTTTCACGATGACGCAGAAATATAATTTGATGAAAAAAATACTATTACTAACTGACACTTGTTATAGTAATACGAATCGTTTAAAGCCAAAAGTTAAAAAAAGGTAACGAACTGAGGAAAGAGTCGACGTCATCAGGTAGCGTCTGGTTGAGAGGCCACCGCGTGTACTGCACGTGCCACAGCGTGCGCGTCCCTGTCGCCCCCGCCCCTGCGCCCCCACCCTGCTTGCGGACCAGCACGCGGGAACAGATGCCCCAGGACGCGCGGACACTCGCCGACGTCGTCACTTGGAACTGAGAAAGAAAACATAAATATGTATTATACTTATTACGGTAAAAGCAGCTATTCTAATTTGAATAGTACTGCAGGCCTCCGGAATATATGCCGGCGATTGAAGAGACGGGGTCAGTGGATCTGTTGTTTTATAGAATGTAGTGATACTGACATGTCCATAGTTAGAAGCGGTGCCTGTAGCAGGTAGATGCGGCAAGCAGCCCCCGGGGCCGGCCAGCACGGCCACCAGCCCCGCGCCCGCGGTCCACACACACTCCCACAGCCCCGCGCACGACGTGCATCCACCCCCGGCCGTGCCCGTGCAACCACTGCTACACACTTTGACCACCACGTAGAACCGCTGCGTACTGCCTACTGTCATCTAAAACAAAGCATAATCAACTCTATTTCAAAGTACTCAGAGTAGCAAATTGAAGCGTTTGAATTTGATTCGGAGCGCGAACGAAATCCAAACCTTTATTAACTGATATAGATTTGCATACATCCGCCTTTCGCTGTTGCTGTATGAATAGAAATAAATGAATATACCGCTTAATTTCGGTATTTATAGTGAAAACCATTATTGTTCATTTCTTTAACGCCAAATACGTAAGTAGCAACCTAAGCCCTCCTATTATTAAACCTTCAACGCCCGGGGATAACCTTATTGTATCTCCTGCGATAGGATATTCAAAAGCATGTATAAAATAGAAATAAACAATTATTTAGTTTTATCCCGATATTCCCACGAGATCGGGAGAGTTACGCGAGTGTATAATAGAACTGACCGTGACATGAGAAGCGTTGATATACCCTAGCGGGTTATGCGGTCCGGGCTGTAGCCGCACTCTGTTGTCGTCGTAGGGGAGCGTGTCGTGTGCCCCCCCAGCCCCAGCCCCGGCCGCCAGCGCGGTCCGGTGCGAGCCGTCGGTGCTCCGCCCTTTGGGGATCTGTTCGAACGCGAACGATAGCGCCTCGTCAGACATCTTCCGTTCTAAGATTTGGCACTGGAACGGTTAACAATATGTTTTACAATTTAAAACTCACGAATACAATAAAATATTATACACATAGCTTGACCAGCAGGAGTCCAGCTATTTCGGGATATCTTCGCCGTTTACCAATTTCATGATTCTTTTTTTTTATTTAAAAGGTTTTGTAACGGATCAGAAAGAAGTTAGATTTTTACTAGGGTACATGGGATTGATGGAGCAGCTGGAAACTTTTCCAAAAAACATATTAAATAATATGTGTGTGCGTATCTTACCATAGTTTCTTTGGTAATAGTAGGCGGTAGAGGCTGGTACTTGGGCAGGCCCGTCGACCATCTATGTCTGTTATCATGAGGTGGAGGCTTCCCATTCGTCTTTTCTTTCTCTCTCCCCAATGTAGCACTCTTCTCGTCCGTCTTAGTCGCTCTCCCCATGAACACGCCCCAACGGCGACGTTTCTTCTCTTTCGCGCTCGGTTTCGTATCTTTTATATCCTCCGTGCTCTTCTGTATAGAGTTCAATGTCGTATTCGATTTGGAAATATCAGTCTTATTTGATAAGGAACTGATATCGGTTATGGTTGAGGTCGTTAGGATCGGAGGTGGGGGGTGGATGATATGAGGGGGCTCCGTTACTCTGTGTGTCGATAGACTCTGGTACGGTGTCTCGTCGGTCGGTTCTTCCAGTGACGTTCTATTGAGGGTTAACGTGACGTTCTCTAAGGAAGGTGGGGCGGCTCGGGGGGCGGGGCGGGGCCGGGGGGGCTCCTCCCCCGCGGTTAAACTTCTCGTTCTAGCTCGAGCGGCTTGGACTCGCCAAGCAGCCGGAACGTTCTCGTATATCGGTTCGTGGGACTCGAGAGGGTTGGGCGGGTTGTATCTAGGCGGCGGGTATAAAACTGGGAGGGCAGACGGACGGAATTCAGGTAGTAAATTCAAGCCTAAATACCGGGCTGAGACTAGATCTGGGCTAGAGCCGGAGACAAGGTTCCGGCAGAGGGCTTGACTCGCGGCCGCTAGATCCGGGGTCGAATTCGAAGCGAGAGGGTAAGCCGGGGGTGGTTTGTATACGTTAGCGTACATCCGGTCTAGATAGGGGACGTATCGGCGGGTGACGTCGGGGGCGGGCGGTGCCGGGGGCGAGGGGCTAGCGTAGCGTTGTTGTTGGTACTTCTGTTGGATTGCTGTCTCGTAGTCGGGGGCTAATCTGTATTGGGGTAGGAGGGCCCTAGAAATAACATGACATTTTAGTTTCGTATGAGTCTGAACGGTTACATATTATCTGATTCTGTTAAAATAAGGTTGCATATTTGTGAATGAGGTAAAACTTTTTTAATATCAAATTTTTTCCAAAACTATCTAAAGGCCATTTCTCGTAATAAAATTGAAACATTGCAACATTCCGATTGCATTTCGATTACAAAAAATATTCTTGAGAATACCAAAAGCTGTCTTTAAAGGTATTTTGAATTACTTTGAGGGTATTTTTTGTAATCGAAATGATATTGCAGGACATTTCACACCTCGCCATCTAGCTCCAAGCTAAGTATCTACACTCGTGTTATAGGTGCTAGACAGCAGATATACTACATATATACTTTTCTTTAGTAAATAAATACATAGAAACAACCAGACAACAGACAAATATCTAAGCATAAATACTTGTCTGAGGCGGGTATCGAACCCAAAATCCTGTGTTTGGCAGTCCGGCATGGTGATGATTGCGCCAACAGAGTCGTCAATGTTATTTGCGAGAATTGTCGTTCTGATGTCTTGAAATGTTAACCTGTGTATCTGTGGAGGTAGCCTCTCCGGTTCGAGTTCTAGACACGAGGTGGAGTGAGCGCGGTGTGCGGAGGAGAGGCGGAGCGCGGGCCCGGGGCCGGGGCCGGGGGGCTCGCAGTCCAGCTCCTCACGGCTCTCGGATAAACCGTGATCCTGGGTAACATCATAAAAAATGTTGCAAGAAGTTTTCAGGACAAACCTTCTGCATCTCAGTAAGGTTTCTCCTGAAAATCAGCGGTGGGGCTTCTTGCTCTAGCATGGTGCTGAGGACGAACCTTTTTTCTGGGCGCTCGCTGTAATACTTTTTCTAGTTTTTGTTTGTTTATGTTACAAGTATTTTTACTTTTTTAATTTTAATTTTTTTGTTTGATTATGTATGTAGTTACATTGTACAGTACAGTCCAGATAATAAAATTTTATTTCTTTGTTTCTTACTGCCCATATTCTTATGTCAATTTATTTGGTGTTAGCGTTAGTAAGTTTTTTTTCCATACTATCCTGCATAATAATTACTACTAATATTATAAACCAGCTTATACTCATGACTTTGTTCAAGTAGGAGTAAAATTTTCCAAAATCATTTCTTATGCGATGCCTACGTCATTATACGTGTCTGTAGGTATTCCTTGCCCGATTCGTCGTTCTTACATCATCAGTCTGTCAGTCAGTCAGTCAAGGACTTTCAATTTTATATTTATAGATGTGATGAATTTTGGAGATAAATAAGACTTTAATTTTAATTCCGAGCGAGGATGAAACTGCGAGGCGCAACTAATTATACGAATACAATTTGTGCGAGATTCGTATACGACTTGTCGAAAGTGATCATTATAGACCGATGCCTGTGTAAAAACCCACGTTTAAAAAGTAGATAATATAATTTAATTCAACAACCGTGTTATAAGAAGCCACGTAAAAACGACAGCGACTTGTGAACGGTTTAACAAGTACATTAGCGTGACTATAAGCGATGGCACTTTCATCACATTGCTTTGACTACAAGGTATCATTACGTTTATATACTTTATTATTTACTTAATCGCTTATTATCATAAATAATTGGTTATTTTCTGATTATTTTAATTGACTTTAATATTACGTTCAAGTTTATCTATATATTTCATGAGTTCACTATACAGGATGATTTTTTTATGTGGGCCTTCAGGGCTATCTCTTATAGTTTAGGATATATCCTAAACTTTAAGAGATAGCGAAAAATGGTGAAAGGAGTTGCGTGCACGATTTTGACAAAAACTAAAACTGCATCATTAGATTTTTGAAAAAATCATTACCCTAGCCAGAAATCGAACCTATTGACTTTGCAAAAAAGGTTTTTCAGGAACAGTAGTATGAAAATTACAGAACACGGCAAAAATTTGCTATTTCCTTTGATTTGCTATACTATGTTTGTTCTCAAAAATTAATCTCTATCAACAACACTATCTATTGGTATAAAAATATAGGTGATTCTTTTTTTTTGCAAAATCAACAAGTTCGATTCAGGAATCGATTTAGGAAACAAGTTCGCTAGGGTCAGGGGTGTTGATTTTGCAATACTTGTTGATTTTACCCTAGTAATGAATTTCACAAAAATCTAATGATGCAGTTTTAGTTTTTGTCAAAATAGTTTAGGATTAGCCCTGAAGGTCCACATAAAAAATTCACCCTGTATATTTTTGATAATATTATGGATTTTAGGTTGTGCGAATTTTTTCCATCGTGTTAGTACCAATGCTGCAAAAACTAGTAGTAATACTATGAATTTGATCTCCTGTCCCTACTAGGAGTAAGTATATGTTGTTAGAAGGTAAAATCACTTTTGCCTGTGTTACTACTTCCAATAAGAACTATCTTCGGGATCGGGACTTACGATGATATTTATTTTTGTTTGGCTCTGACACAACTTACCGGATTTTGGTGAACATACTATCAATTCTTGAGAAATAATATAGTAAATTTATTCCGATATTATATCGGGGCTTATGTGGGTAAAACCGCGGGGAACAGGCTAGTTTAACATAAAATATTAATAAAATCGTTGTATACATTTAACATTTCACGGAAGTTTAAAGCCATTGTCGTAAAAAGTATGCAAATGCATTGATTTGCACAAAGATATATACAAAACGCGAACACGCTCATTCAACCACTGTAGAGTAAGGATAGAGTATAGAGAGCTCACAACGGAGTATGAGCATTGTGGCTGTCGCACAGCGTAGTCTACATCAATGTACAGTGTGCCCTAATACCTTTTGGGGGTTCAGGTTTACTCGCGTCCATAGGATTTAGCCCTCAATATTCTACATGTGATCCCCGGGTGGCGCTTAAGGAGCAAATAATCAATCAATGGTAGGCCTTTGCCAACGGCGTTCCGTCATGTTGTCCAGGTATGCCGTTCTCCTTCTAGGGAAGCATGCTTCATCCTTGACCTACTCGTTGCGCCTCCAATAGGTGAGATAGAGATACTCCAATAGGGTATCAGAGCCTCTAGGCGTAAAACGCTTTAACTCTCATCCTTCGCTTGTACGATGTAGGTACCTTCTTTATTAACTACATCCTTTTTCCGTTATTCTAAAGACGTTTCACGAGAAAAGACGAGTGACATGAGCACTCTATATCTGCCTAGTAGGAATGATTACTCCAAGATATTATATAAAGTTTCAATGTAACTTGTTCAGTTTACATAGCAGGTATTATTTACTACTTTGTTATTTACAATTCATACAGAACATTTATTGATAAATGCACCACAAATCATGCATTTTATTATAAGTGCCCAGATGTTTAAATACTAAATAACAGGTCGTAGGTTTGAATCTTGCGAGACAATGTATGAAAATATAGATACTATTGTTTTATAATGAAAGACAACAGATGCAAGTGCAGATGCTGAGCAACAAAAAACAGCAGATTTTAAAATCAAGACATCTAAAACATAATAAACAATGGAGTGAAAACATTATGATGAATCATTGACCTATATGAATATAGAATATTCTTCGAATTTGACATTTGGCAAATTGGACATTATGCGCACTTGAGATTTTGTGAATTAGACATTCTGCGCCTAAACGCATCGTATGTTTCGGCTAGTACGACACTTAAACGGCCTTGCCATCTATCAAAACATAATGGAACTATTCAAAGTCAAAGTCAAAATTCTTTATTCAATAAGAATCATGCAAAGCATTATATCACTTTGAAGCGTCTTAAAAATTAAGTTAGGATGTGTGCCTTCGGAACGCGCCTACCAACGATAAGGCACAATAAATTCATGGGGGTATTCTATATGTAATACCTCACCTGGAAATTAGGCGTGTGTTCATTGGACAGCTGGTTCTGATGCCTCATGTAGAAGGTATGCTGCAAGACGCACATCCTCCACACGTACTTCCCATCTTCGGGGCTGGCCAGGGTGAACATGGCAGACTCGCTCGGGGAGTGGCATTCGATGCTGAACGAACGCTTGTGGTTTATGACGTTTGTTATGTCCATCCATCTGAATCAAATTTTTTATTTGAGTGGAAGTGGATACAACCCTATTCCTATCGGTTTACCTTTACGTATTTAGGTACCTTTCTGTGATATAGCATATAGGTGGGTTCTTCACACGCAATAATAATCTTTTTTTGCTATTGGTGTTTTATCACCCTTGCCACTGATAGGTACCTATTTATAGCACGAGTTGTTTATGCGCTTAATAAAACGCACGGTATTGAATGTTTACCATAAACAAGACTAGAATCGAGCAATACATATTTTGGGGGGGTACTTTCCCAAAAATGGGCAAAAGGGGGCTACTGGTTATCTCGGCCATATGACATTCGAATTCGATGTTTTTTTTTACTTGCTTCAAGTTAGTTTCAAATAATATGACCAAAGATGAATTAAGAGCAAAAGATTAACTAACATAGATTTTATTTTCTTCCTACTAACATAGTTTTATATTTTTTGAAAATCAGTATCAAGTAAAGTGTATACCTATAAAAATGTGGTGTATCACTAGTTTCGCTAAGCACCCTGATACCGGTCAGAGATATAGCGATGGTGACCTCGGTCTGGTTGCCGTGGTCTCGTGCCGAGAACATCTCCTGCCCGTAGCCGCGCAGCTGCTGGCACGTCGTGATGAATCCTTCTTCTGCTTGAGCCTGCTCAACGAACGGGACACACCATATACATTCTTATTTAGTGAAAAATCACACGAAAAGGTTACAACTAAAGAGGTCTAGTTGTGGAAACAACCCTTATACCAGAATAGAGTAAGATCCCGCCTACCACCTTACCACCGTAACTTTCGCGATTTATAATGTCACAATGGTCACCATGCTGGACTGGGTTGCGGGTTCGATTCCCGCCTCAGACATATATTTATGCTTAGATATTTGTCTGTGGTCTGGTTGTTTCTATGTATTATAAGTATATTTACAAAAGAAAAGTATATAAGTAGTATATCCGTTGTCTAGCACCCATAACAGTTACTTAGCTTGGGGCTAGATGGCGATGTGTGGAATGTCCTGAAATATTTATTTTTATTTATTTATTTTATTAGCAATATTATCGATCAGTACAAAAATATAGGCGATATGTTTTTTTTTTTGCAAAATGATTTAAAGGGTCAATTCTTGCCTTTGCAACTCTCCAAGACACTATATGGTCTGAACTTGATAATTGCGCATCGTTCATAACTGTTGGGGGCATGCGCTGAGCTTAGCTAATTCTTAGCTTTTATAAAATCACGAAAGTTCGGTGGTAGGCGGGATCTTGGTCTGGAAGAAGGAGCGGAGTAAGACGCCGCAGACGCTTACTTCAAACTGGTGAATGTCCTATGTCTGTATCACATCAGCTGTGTCGTAGCAGGATCGGGATAAAAAGTTAATTGTCCTTCTCCAAGGTCCTATCTATCTCAATACCAAAATAAATCAAAGTTGCTGCAGCCACTGGACAGTTTGGGAGTGAAAACGTAACTGACACTAACAGAGATTAAGGGCTAGTAATTCATTAATTCCAATAGGTAATTCAACATAGTTTGTTTTACATTGTAATTTAAACTTAATAGACTAGATTTTTTGGATTTCTGTTTGATTAAGCTATGACTTATTTGATACTTCTGGACTGGTTTTGGTAAAATGTACTATGAGGATGAATTGAATCCTTGATAGTAACATTGGCTACTTTTATCCCTGACAAAGACATGAGTATCTAAATATATTTGTACTAATATTATAAAGTGAAAAGATTTGATTTTTTTTATTGAATAGGCTCCGAAAATATTGTACTGATTTACATGAAACTAGGCATGACGATTTATGAATACATTGACAGTAATATAGGCTACTTTTTATCCCGATATTCCCACGGAAACGAGAGTTACGCGGGTAAAACCGCAGGGCGCTGCTAGATCTAAATATTTTTGAGTATACATATACACTACTTTTACTAATCACTTTATCAATATACCTAACTAGTAAAGAATGTATAATACAAACAAACATATTGATTTAAAAAATATGTAGGGTGTAATTTTATAGGTGTGCCGACTCACAGCTTATCTGTATGATTATGGTGAGTGATTGTAGTTAATATATTGTTATATTTAGCACATAGATATAGCTGAATTTATTCCATTTCATTCAATTGGATTTCATGTTCATTTTAATTATTTAAAATGAAATCAATATTCATTTTATTTTGTTTTTATTACATATTTGTATGTCTATGCATATGAAATAGAATCAAGCTTTCGCTTTTCTATTTATATTTATAGATCTATAAATATGAAATTCAAAATTAGTTTTGACTGATATATCTATACTAATATTAAAAATCTGAAGAGTTTTTTTTTGTTTGTGTAAATGTGCTAATCTCAGGAACTACTGGTTCGAATTGAAAAAATATTTTTGTGTTGCATAGTCCATTTATCGAAGAAGGCTTATAGGCTTTTTATCCCGATATTCCCACGGGGTCAGGACATAAGCGGGTGAAACAGTGGAGAGTAATTAATAGACGGATTTGGCAAAAATTTGGCATTCATATTAGCATAGATTAGTTATGATGTTGGGCATAAAAGTTTGAAGTATATTTTTAAGTAATCTTTCTCACCTGTGACATATTGTGTAAGGCCATGTGATGATGTATTACATTCTCTGTGAGCCATTCCAGTCGTCCGGTCTCAGCCAGCGTGCTCCCATCAATTATTTGACCTCCATCCAACATTTGCTTAGGAAATGTCAACAAATTCTTCAAGTACTCTACAGTGTGTCGTTCCCGATCATGGTTCCCATACTCCGCTTGTCGACTGTACGATGCTAAGACCACAGCTTGTTGAAAATCACATATAATACGTCCCTCTATCAGGTCATTCTTCAATTGAAGAAAGTAGTGGTACCTTGTGACTTCATCGGTGATCAGACTAGTTCCAGATATTATGTAGTACATTACTCGTAGATATAGTTGGTGGGAGGATGCGTGTTTGTCGAGCTGGCGCTTCAGGGGGCGGTCGAGCTGCACCCACCGCGGCTGCTGGCTCCTGTTCACGTACCGCAGCCCGAAGAACTCCGGCTGGTTGATCGCCTGCCTCTGGCACACGTTGTCGAGACATTCCTGCCCGGAACTGTCCACGGAGAGCGTACAATCCGCAACCCCACCGTCCAACAACTCTACGCTTATCACAAACAGACTCTTCGACGCGACGTTGTACTGCCGCGTCTTCTTCAACTTCAACTTAAAAGGCATCCTTCCTTACCATCACACAGGATATAAGTATTACGTTTATGGTAAAGGAATGTAGGAAACTAAGCCTCCGTTAACCGCGCCACATTTTTATTGCGGTTCGGTTTATTTTGGCACCGTGAAGGTTTTCATGAGTTACACAACGTTAGAAGGTCGGTAACGTAAGCACTGCGAACGTAAGCAATTAAATTAAACACACTGATGCGCTGAATAATACAAAAATAAAATAGAAATTCGCGTTCACAACATTGCACTCGCGTTCGTTTCGTTGATTTGACGTAAATCTAACCTTCAAATGTCATCATTCAAACTGACACTGACGTATCTAATCATCTAAAAATTATGACTATGACGTCAAATACAGCTGGGTTTAAAAAACTAAATATTGGCCGAAATTGCACATCGTGGCAGCAGAAGGCCATAAAGAAGAAATTGAATTGAATTACCTACAGGCGCTGATTTTGAAATCAAGGATATTTTATAAGCATAATCGTAAGTCAACTGTGCTGGGTCGTTTATTGCTATTTACTAGATAAACTTTACCCTGTCATTATCTCCTATTACTCCTATTACGAGATTTTTTTTATTAATATCTAATGATTGAGCTCATGGATGTATACTTCCGGTGCGACCATTTTTTCAGAGGTGCTGCCACCTAGAGCGTCGGTCGAGTATAAAAACGAGAGCACTGCCCTCATGAAGGAAGGAATTTCCTTTATGACTGCACTGACCTTAAAGAGTACGTATTTGATATATCAATGTTTTTCAGAGGTGCTGCCACCTATTGGAAAAACTAACTTTGAGCCTTCGAAAAGGCACATGAGTAAAGTCTCTACTCTGTGCTTTGAGAATTTCTATGTTCAATGAGCGAACCACTGAAACATAGCTAAGAACACTTTACTCAAAGACCTTAGAGAAACGTTGCACTGAGCATCAGCTTTTAGGTAAAGAAAAACGCTTTCAAATCTCAGTTTTACATCATACAGTCCAAACTTACATATATATACTTAAAGCAATCATTTTTTTCATTCGGTGGCTTAAAAACAAAGAAAACAATTTGAAACAGTGTATAAACAGGTAAAAATTATAATTTGATATGTAATTACATAATTTATATAAAAGATGAAGAGTTGTTATTTCCCAAATTACGTAGTTTGATTATCGTTTAGCAATAAAACATCAAGCGGCAGCAGAGCGGCTAGTTTGACTCGCGTTCTTTTCGATATTAAGCCAATCACGCGGTTGTTTTAACACTTTCATTACTTTCTCTTCAGCTGAATTCGGTTTCGGTATGTTCATATACTCCCATTTCTGGAATAAATTAATAAAAAAGAATTATAAATAAGTATGGTTTATGGTTTAATGGAGGATGGATGGTTGGATGAATTAGGATGGATGGATACGTATGGATGGTGTGCAATTATGTGTGTAATTATAGATATTATGTGATATGGGTGAATGCAAATTCATATATCCATCCCCATCCATCTAGTATATATTTAAATTCATTCATTCTTTCATCCGTAATAGCCCATACATCTATATCCATTATCCATATGGATGGATATGGAATGATGTATTAGTGTATGTAAAACTTACAGCATTAAGCGGTAAAGACATGAGTATAGACTCGTATCTGGCCTCTGGCGTGTGCAGTCCGAACTTGGTACCTCTATCGTACATCAAGTTGAACTCAACGTAACGCCCGCGCCGGACCAGCTGCCATTGACGCTCGTGGTAGCCGTACGCATCGTCTTTGTGCTTTTGTACTGGAACATTAGAGGTTAAACCTTTATGAGATCGAATCTTGGAACTAAAATATTTCTCTAAGAAGTGCTTGTTGATTCAATATTTGAATGAGGGGTGGTAGTCCAACTATACTGTTCAACTTGGTGGACCACGGGATTCTGAAAAGGCCCACGGTACAACTATTAAAAATGGTGGACCATGACATGACCCCTAGTTGGAAGGACAGTAATTTGGTTCAGTTTTCTTAAAAATTTAAATTAGTTCAAGACAAACATATGAGTTCGAACGCCAGCGCAATCACTTCTTTTTGCTTAAAATATATTTGAAGACAGACATAATATTATGAGGGTTCGAACCCCACTACTGTCATTACTTTCGGCTCAATTTCATTTCAAGACAGTCATGCGAGGTCGAATCCCAGCGCAATCACTTATTTTTGCTAAAATATTTTTTTACAAACTCTTTTATATTTTTAAGTTTTACCGAGTGGAACGTAGCTAGGTATGACAGCTTCAGCGCAGGAGGTGACGAAATCAAACGCCTCCTGTTGGCTCGGGGTATCTAAGTCGTCAAAGAAGATCCCGCCGATCCCGCGCCGCTCCCCTCGGTGAGGGATCGAGAAGTAATCGTCACACCATTTTTTAAACCTGTAAAACATAACATTACTGAAAAAACACTGTTGTTAAACTTTTAAAAATCCTGTAATATTACGTCACTCGACATCAGTTGGTCACTATGAGAGTTCCGAACTGACTTTGATATTCTACTGCAGTTCGTCACCACCTCGTGTTAATTTCCATAACTAGACTTGACTTAGTCTTTTCATTGTTCTTATTTTTTTAGGATTTGAACTCATAATAAAACGATTTTAATAGCTTTAATCGTGTTTGTCTTTGTTTTTGCGCCATTAAATTATTTTATGCGTTTAGACTTACACAGGATAATTATTGTACACAGCCAATTGTCTTAGCCCTATCTTACTACTTCAGTCACTCGCAAATACAGTCCGAAATGGAAATATAATCGCGCGCATGCGCAGTAAGCATTTTCAGTATGTTCACGTTAGTTGTCACTGTAACGTTGTTCATCCAGTTTGGACTGCAATCTTCATATTGACGAGAAAATGATAGAAACAGACATCCGCGACTGGAGCAAGTATCGTAGGTTATCGATTTTGACTCTTACGTCCGAATACTGAAAGGCTACTTGTCTGAAGGGCATTAAACCTGTGGGGACGTATTAAGTAGGTTATCGAAAATAGGCTGTCGTCACCTAGCGTAATAAGAAGTATCATGCGAGTCGCAGGCGTGTTTGAGCGTGAGATGGAAGTGCACCGCGTCCTCCTCGTTCAGATAGTAGGGAGTCAGGTCCGTGCCACCGCCGAACCACCATTTTACACCTAAAAGATAAACATAAATCACTTTTTACGGTTATGCCGAAGATGCATCGCATAGGTAGATACGAAGCAGTACGGCGCGAGCGTGACGGCGCGTGGTGAACTTGATTTGACCAATCACGAGGCGAACTAGCATCGATATATCGCAGTGGTGCATCTTTCGCCATGAGCGTGCGTCTCTATTTCCATACATTTGTTTTACATGGAGGTGACATATATGTGTGATGTGCGATGTATCTTTACTCAATTTTAGTATTGAACTGTAAAAGATGCTACAATTAGCAAAAGGTTGCCTGGAAGAGATCGCTTTGAGCTACAAAGCCAGCCTTTGTAACACTTAGACTTAAGCTCTGTATTTTATACTAGCACCGCTCCGCTGTTTCCCCGCGTAGCTCCCGATCCCGTGGGAATATCGGGATAAAAAGCCTATGACACTCCCAAAGAATTAATGTATCCCCATACCAATTTTTATCAAAATCAGTCAGTAGTTTCGGAGCCTATTTAATATTAGTAGGTATGTAATTTAAAATGGTGTTTATAATAAAGAATGTATCTCTATCTAGATGTAGCTGCACTCACCGTCTTTGTCCGTGACCTCGAAGTACCTATAGTTGAAGTGTATAGTGGGCACCATGGGGTTGCGAGGGTGTATAACTGCGCTAACGCCGGCTGCGAAGAACGGCAGGGATGCGTTCTCGAGGTTTTTACCTCTACAATTTTAATCCATTAGTACATCTTTAGAAAAAGTTGGCTAAGGCTTCTAATCTGTACTCTATATTCTTAGTTATGAGGTCTTAGAAAAAGAGGTAGAACAAAAATTTTATTATATTTTTGAATTTATGTCCGTCTTGGAAAGGTTTTTAAGTAACATAGGTAACCTATTTAAAACTACTCTATCACTAGGTACTACTCTTTCTCTGACGAATCTATTGAAATCTAGTTTGACCATTCAATAGTTAGTTATTTTTTATTTCTAAATAAGGTCGTGGTAAATTACTATTGCATAAAGACTCAGATCCACCTAACATTGACTAATTCGTTTTAACTCACTCTAAAACCAGCTGGATTTGGAAAAAATTATAAAAAATCAGCAGAGGTCACGTTTTACGTCGTGCATTATTGTGCAGGCTGTAACCATAGAGGTATCAGAAAGCTGTAACGGAACTCAATAAAAATAAAAACAATTTATGCCTGCCTGTTATCCCCATTGACTGTGCTATGTCAGTATTTCAGGCATTATTTGCTCTAGTTGTTTTTTTTTTCAATCTATGGCTTCGCACCATTTCTTCATACAGCCAGTTCAAATAATCCAAAAAATAAGGCGGTATTGACTACTTTAATACAACAAAATTGAAAAATAATATGGAATATTGCTATGCTACATACCTACTCTTCATCTGTTGTATAGCACCAGGTGGTAGCGTGCCCGAAACAACTGATATATTAACTCCCGCCTTTTCGAACACTCGGCCATCTTGCAGCACGCATGTGATACCACCTCCGCCTTCTTTACGCATCCATCGGTCTACTTTGAACTTTGCTTCCTGGAAAATAAGATTGGCAGTTTCTACTTCATTATGATTTGAGGCAAAACTCTGAAGACAAAGCATATTGCAACAGAAAAGATCCACTTTGAACTTTGCTACATGAATTATTAAGTTTTTTTTAGATTAGCAATGTCTATTTCGAATTTAGTCAAAGGTCTAAAATTCTAAAATTGAATTTTGCTACTCGGTATAAAACTTAATTTTGTCTTGGTTTTTTTTTAATTACTACTGGGTAGGTACCTAAGTACGGTCGGCTATTGCAGACCTACCGTAGAGCTGCAAAACGGCTGTTATAAGAATGTTTTCAACACAAGCAAGATTCTAGACACCTGCTTTAGGTGAAGTTTAAAGTCTTCTAACTCATCAATTAATCAAACAAAAATTATTAAAATGTAAACATTCCAATAATAGTAATTTTCGAACTCTACCGAGTGCTGCAATTATGCAGCCGACTGTACCTACCTACTCGTGATTTGAAAAAGTCCCTAGATAAAAGAATAAACGTAATTTCAACTCTTTTCAACTCTATAAAGTACAAAATAAAGTTGAAAATGCATACCGGTGCAATCACGAACATGTCTTTATCGAAATCAAATTCGTGGACTGTTTTTTCATCGTCCCAAGCCTACAACAAAATAATACAATTTAATTTTACAAAACATCAAAAATCAAATCGCTGCAAATAGGAGCCAAAATCTAAATTACCTCTATATCCATGCCTAAGTAAAAAAACACATGGCATAAGTATATGCTTGGGCGGTCGGTGGTGAAGGCATTGGTTTTTTGGATAAGCTTAGAAACAACGTTTTTAGGGTTCCGTACCTCAAAAGGTTAAATAGGAACCCTAATAAGATCACTTTCTTGTCCGTTTGTCTGTCAATTTGTCTTTAAATTACAACAATTGTATGTGCAATAATTAATAATTTAAGGCGAAAGACGTTTTGTGATTAACCTCTATCCAGAATAATGCATTACCGAAAATTGAACCGCGATGAGACTTGAACTTGCTATCTTCAACCTTAAGTCGAGTTAAATCAAAGATCCGAGTTAGATAAATATAATAACATGCAAGCAGATCGCGTCAGTGCATGCGATCACGATCGCGATCGCACCGGTTTGCACAAAAAAAGCTTATTTTACACAAAATAGGCTTGCATTAAAAATGAACGTGTCGCGCGGAACACGCGTTGCGTTTGCAACGAAGTCCCTTTGGGATTGGGATTTGATGGGTGTGGGAGATTAGTTTCCCTTACGGTTTTTCGTTTCACGTTTTCATAACGCGTCACCTTTTTCTCGGCTAGGTCCCTTGGCGAGGGAACCTAGAACTTCGTTCTAGCTATTTAATATTTACCTATGAGATGAGAGAGAAGATGACCAGCTCTAGCTAAAGAAAAACGCAAATCATTATGAAGGATCAGAAATCTTCATGTTGATTTGGCTCTTCTCTAGTTGTGTAGGTGTGATATTATGTCCAGCCGTGCTGGAAGATCTTCATCTATATGATCATACTAACCTCATCTTCTTCCTTCTCCAAAGCGCGACAGAACTCTGCCTGTATCCTCATGATAAGCAGCTCCATCTGCGTTTTCATGTCATCCTTGTGCTTTTCCAGCTGTGCTATAGGTGTGATCGGTTCAGCCATATAGTTGGATAGCTGGATGATCTCCTTCATTTGGGCTTTGTTCTGCTTCAGCTGGCTGTAGGCTGTGAAGCCAGCCCCTATTATCGCTGCACAGTATAATCTGGATGAGAGGATCGTGAAGAATTTGTTAAAATCAAGATCTCCTACATAAAGCGATTATACAAGTAATGCACCATACCTAACCAGCATATTAGTACAATTGAACAAAACGGCAAATTATCAGTACTACCTACGCTTAGTAAAATTTTTGAAAAACTCGTTTTAAAGCAACTACTTAAACATTTTCATGATAATAATATCTTACATAATAAACAGTTCGGCTTTAGTAAGGGGCGCTCGACCACTGATGCGGGTATAGCGTTAATTAAAAACATATTTGATGCTTGGGAGGAGTCACATGATGCGTATGGCATATTCTGTGACTTATCCAAGGCATTTGATTGCGTTCAACATAATACATTGATCATGAAGCTACACCACTACGGTATTAGGGACAGCGCCCTGGATCTTATCTCTTCTTATCTGAGCGGTAGAGTCCAGAGTGTTGATGTTAACGGAAAACGATCCCCCGGATCTGCGATAGCAATGGGGGTTCCTCAAGGATCCATATTAGGACCTTTCCTGTTCTTAGTTTATATAAATGACTTACCTTACCTTGTAAGGGACAACCATGGGATAGTGTTGTTCGCAGATGACACCTCCTTGGTGTTCAAGGTTAAAAGGCGTCAGTCGAACGTTGACGATGTGAACAATGCTCTCTCTAGAATAGTTGATTGGTTCAATTCCAATAATTTATTACTGAATGGATCCAAAACTAAATTAATTCGGTTCACACTTCCAAATGTAAAACAAGTCAAAACTGTTGTAAAAATTAATGATGTGGAAGTTGAATTAGTCAGTAAGGCTGTCTTTCTAGGTAAAACTTTAGATCCTAAGCTTCAGTGGGGCCCGCATGTGGAAGCATTGTCCAATAGACTTAGTTCTGCCGCTTACGCCGTTAAGAAAATTCGCGAATATACGGATATTGAGACTGCTCGCCTAGTCTATTTCAGCTACTTCCACAGTGTCATGTCGTACGGCATCCTACTGTGGGGGTGTGCTGCAGATATTGATGCTATTTTCATTTTACAAAAGAGAGCTGTCCGAGCTATCTACAGGATGGGCCCCAGGGAATCACTTAGGAAAAAATTTAAAGATATCAATATATTAACGCTCTATTCAAAATATATCTACGAAAACTTGCTATACGTTCACAAAAATCCTGATATTTTTCGTAAAAATAGCGATATTCATAATTTCAACTTAAGAAATAAGGATGAACTGACCGTGCCCGGTAGTAGGCTCCGGAAAATAAACAGGTCGTTTAATAATACATGTGCGCTTTATTATAATAAATTACCTAAGGATGTATATGATATGTCCATTAACAGGTTCAAAACTTTTATAAAGCATAAATTGTGCAGTAAGGCGTACTATGATACTTCGTCTTACCTTAATGATAACAACCCTTGGACGTGACTTTAATTAATTGCTCTATTTCAAATAATACTTTCAAATAATTGTAATATTCACCTTTGTGAGCGTGATCACATGAAAAAAAAAACCCCCATGAGTTTCTTGTGCCTTCTTCTCATTGGTGGGCGCGTTCCGAAGGCACACATCCTAACTTAGTTTTTAAGACGTGTCTATGTGATCTTATACCTAGGTTTTAAGCATTGAAAGGAATAAAGATTTTTGACTTTGATATTTACCTTTACACCTTATCTATACATATAAAATACTTTGTCCTGACTGACTGACGGATCAACGCACAGCCTAAACCGCTGATCCTGACCTGAAACTTGGAGGGTGTGTTCTTTGTATGATGTTGACATCTGATAAGAAAGGATTTTTCGAAATTTCACCTCTTAGGCGGTGAAATTTGTATGGCACAACGTGATTGCTCGGTCAATTTTTAAATTCTATGTGGATGAAGTTGTGGGCAAAAGCTAGTCCTGAATGACAGATTTGATGGAAGACGTCCTTCGTATTTTATTGAAAGGACAATGGGCATAGTGTCCCACCTGTTGTATAAAGTCGAGTTATATGTCATTTGAAAGGTCATGCCAGTAGCTTTATTTTATTGTATGACACCAACCCTGTAACTAGGATAGGGACGGATCTAGGACGCTTTCAGTTTCCGAAAAAAAAACTTTTTTTTAGGTCGAGTTGTACGTCATTCGAAAGCTCTTGATAATAGCATTATTTTATTGTATGATGCTGGCCCTGAAATAAGAACAGGGACGAATCTAGAACGTTTTTAATATTTAAAAACATTAAAAAGTTGAGATCGAGATGTATGTCATTTAAAAAATACTATAAGTAGCTTAATTGTATTGTGACGTACTAACTCTAAAATCCAAACAGGAACGGATCTAGGATGTTTTTAATAAAAACATATTGCTGTCTAGATATATAATACAGTTTGAAAGGTCGTAACAGTACCTCTTTTTTGTAACTCATATTTGGAAATATGAACAGGAAGAGCGGTGTTGGCTTAGTGGTACCATGACTTTCATTCTGAAGGGCGTGGGTTTGAATCCCGGTCGGTCGTGCACCAATGTATTTTTCTTAAGAAAAAATTATGTGCGCTAATTGACATTGCTCTTACGGTGAAGGAAAACATCGTGATGAAACCCGCGGCTTAGTTGGCTCCAGAAGTATTGACAAGTTCTCTCCTCTGGAAATGGTCGACTAAACTGAGAGGGTAGTAGGTGCTGGGCAAGCCTACTCCATCCTCACGCCAAAAGGACCCAATTAAAAAGGGTCTAATTGCGGAAAAACAGTTCGTTCAAGTCAATTATGAACAGAAACGGATTAAGGACGTTTATAGTCAAAAAAACGTGTTGATGTTGCTATGTACGTTATTTGAAAGGCTGAGATGTATGTTATTTGACGCAGCAAGCCTCTCGGAGGGTAAACGATAATTTTTGATGCTTGGGTCTTTGCCGTGAGCATAAGGTCAAGACGCTAGAACAAGCTTTTTTGACGTGATAAATCTTTCAAATCGGTCTGAACAGTAGGGGTTACTTGTAAAAATCAAATATAACGAACGTTGTAACGTCATAAATGTGTTATAGCGTGCATAGAAAGAGGACGCAGCTAATCTAAACTTCTAACAATGACTTTGAATAAGCTATTTCTGTTAAGAATCGTGTTAATTTGACGTAAAATAAAACGTTTTATGCGTTACATTGAGGCCGTGTCCCCGACAGAGTCTACCCGTTTCCTTGATTATTTCTGGCGACTGGTCTTGGGCGCTGTATACATCGGATTAACTCTGGATGGTTGAAATGGCGACAGGTCACATCAACCACCTGTGAGCCACGGATGCCCCTTAAACTGAAGGGTAATATCTATAAAACCATGATAAGACCTATCGTCTTATCATATCATATGGATCGGAATACTGGGCCGTAAAGAAGAAGAATGAGGGAAGATTGCATGTAGCGGAGATGAGAATGTTGAGACGGATGTGTAAAGTAACGAGGATGGATAAAATAAGGAATGTGTATATTCTAATATAGCAAGCCTAAAAGTAGCACCGGTTACTAATAAAGTAAAAGGAAGCGTTTGAGTTGGTATGGACATGTGATGAGAAGAGAAGAGACGCATGCGACTAGAAGAGTGATGAGTATGAATGTAGAGGGGTGGAGAGGAAGAAGAGAACCTAAGAAAATATGGATGGACTGCGTGAGACAAGACATGATAAAGATAAATGTGAACTATGAGATGACGTAGAGATAATGGAAGTGTAAATGGAAGAATAGGACATACTGCGCCGACCCCAAAGAAATTGGGATAAGGGCAGGAAGATGATGATGACTAGTCTTGGGACCATAATTGGGTTGGGCTGATGTTGCGAGAGTCGATGAGAAACAGAACAAGTCATGAAAGGAACTGCTACAAAACGAAAGCGTCTACAAATATCAGAAATGTTACCTACTTGATCTGACCGATTATCGCTGCAGTTAAACTCGTATTAAAGATTTCTTATTGCCGATATGGTAGTGCCATCTTCGCGCTATTAAATCAATATGCGTTGTTGGAGGTTTTAGCAGACAATAAAATCTTTGTGCTGATAAAAATGAGTGCTATTACCTAAGTCTTTGCTTTCATTAGGGAACTTGACTGGCAAAAAAAGATAACCAAATTGGCATCAACACAGTTCAAAATGCTTATTTTGTCCTAGTAAATGGGAAACCTTCAATTTAGAACGTTCTATGTTTGCTGCCAGAATGGGGTTAGTAGCAGTTAGTAAATTGCCAAAGGATAGTAACCTTCACTTTTGAATCTATACTCCCAAGCATAAAACACTAAAGCTTTTTGCCGATGATATAAGTTTCACCTGGCAGGTGAAATCTTTTGAGTGCGTTGAAGAAGGATTTATCAAACGCTTCCAGGATTTTACTAACAACACAGTGAACTAGCTAAATACTAATTCGACTATGAACCAACCATCGTAAAAAAACCAGCAACTCTAAAATATTAGAGCTTTGTGGTAGGCAAATAGTACGTTGTTATCCTAGGTGTGAAAGTCACTCATTGAGTCCCGAGACGGCGAACTATTAGCGCCCGAGCGTAGCGAGGGCGCTAATAGTTCGAGGGACTTAATGAGTCTTTTACCCGAGGTAAACACTGTGCTTTTCATTACGAATAATACATAAAATTCTTCATAATAACGAGAGTGAATGACAGACTCCATACTACCTCTGGCAGTATGCATGAGCCGTGAGAAGCCATAATTGTTATTCTTTGGTGTTACCTAAAGCAAGAAGGTTAGGTTTTTGAAGTTCCTAATGCGTAATGATACTGATACTGGCTACAAGCACATTGCACAAGCCGCGCGAAGCCATAATTTGTCATGACAGCTGTCAGTGAAAGCGATTTTCCCTAGGGCTGAAAGTTTTTCTTTCTACACGCTCTTCAGGTATCTTTAGACCTACTTTCGGAGTATGAGTAATGAAAAATATATTTAATTTAAACAACACTGTCAGAACATTAAAATAAAATGTGGGATTAGAAACAACGAACAGTATTCCGATTAGAGGATCAATCCACGCATGATGTATAACCATAGGTTTGCTACTGTATGCTATTCCTGCCTGAAAAAATCCTTGCATAGCCATCAAGTCGTGTAAGTCAGAATGGCGGGTGTACTGTTGCAGAAAAATGTAAGTTATATATGTTAGGAATGTACCAGTAATGTACTTGAATGTACCTTTAATGAAATCCAATGTACCTCCATGAAACAAGAACAATTCTAAAAATAAAGTGAGCCGCGGACCTGACTGTCAGAATGGCGGGTGTATACTGATAATGAATGTAATAGATATCTTATGGTCACCTTATATTTACCATAGGAATGTACCTTCAATGTACCTCTTAAAAACATAATCAGAAAATATAATCTGACGAATAATTGCGAGAAAATCAAGGAAACAAATTTTGATTTAATCTTGACGCCTACCATTTTATTATAGCAATATGAGTGCCTATATATATAATTTATATATATATAATATATATTTATAATTTTGATTTATTTAGACGCGAGAAAATCAAGGTTTCGAAAATGGAAACAAAAAGGGGATTACAACGGAAACCAAAATGAAAGCAAAAGGGGATCAAAATGGAAACAAAAGGGGATCAAAATGGGAACAAAGGGGGATCAAAATGGGAACAAAGGGGTTCAAAATGAAAACAAAAAGGGTTCAAAATGGAAACAAAAGGGGATCAAAATGGAATTTTATTATTATATATAATATATATATATAAATTATATATATATTTATATATATAGGCACTCATATTGCTATAATAAAATGGTAGGCGTCAAGATTAAATCAAAATTTGTTTCCTTGATTTTCTCGCAATTATTCGTCAGATTATATTTTCTGATTATGTTTTTAAGAGGTACATTGAAGGTACATTCCTATGGTAAATATAAGGTGACCATAAGATATCTATTACATTCATTATCAGTATACACCCGCCATTCTGACAGTCAGGTCCGCGGCTCACTTTATTTTTAGAATTGTTCTTGTTTCATGGAGGTACATTGGATTTCATTAAAGGTACATTCAAGTACATTACTGGTACATTCCTAACATATATAACTTACATTTTTCTGCAACAGTACACCCGCCATTCTGACTTACACATCAAGTCGATGTCACCCTAAATAATGCAGCTGTCGTTATCACAAGTTCAAACAAAACAACGTCTGATGTCCAGAAAGTTCTTTTTAACTAACATCTCTCATAACTGTTCTACAAGAGGATTTAAACTCACTCCAATAATGGAAAAAAATGCTATTTTAAGGAGGATGATTTTGACAAACCTGCGAGTCCTGCGACCCTATAAAAAACTTTTTAAAGTCTCATTTTCTTTCCATGGATTACATTTCTTATACTTCAAATAAAACTGGGTTTTATATTGCATTAATTCATTTAGTGATTTGCTTTGGCGTCATAGTTATACTAACGGTGAGAACCGAATGGTTAATCAATTAATAACTACAATTTCTTAAGATTTTTCACAATATAGTTGGTACCTATGAGAAATCATAGAAAATAGTTAAATCTTGTTTCAATCACCATACACTGAAATAGCTATAGATAGTTTTTCGACGTGATAACGTCTAATAAATTGACGAACACCTGCATTCACAAGAAGAGTGACGTCATGCTTCTTCTTCTTCTTCTTTTTCGTTACACTCTTGACAGAGCGGTCGTGATCATCATGTAGTAGAGGGGGTAGATCTCGCTCATGCTCGCCATATCTCCCTGCTGGAGGTCATCCTGCTACATTCGTTCAAAGAACCTCCCACTGCAGCCTTGGCTTGGTCAATGCATCGCGTGGGTGACCTTCCGCGCGTTCTGGTGCCTTCTATTTTTCCCTGTACAACGAGGCGCTCAATGGACAGATTATCACGCCGGGAAACGTGGCCGAAGAAAGTCAGGATGCGAGATTGTATTGCTGAAAATAGACGCCGCTTGATACCGAGTTCTTGAAGTATCGAGACGTTTGTGCGAAACTCGGTCCACGAAACCCCAAGCATTCGTCTCCAGCACCACATCTCCAGAGCGTCTATTTTATGCCTTTCCACTTCTCGCAAAGTCCACGTCTCAGCAGCGTAAAGAAATATGGGAAAGATGAGTGTCCTCACGAGCCTGGTTTTCGTGGTTTTCGTTATGTTACGATTCGTCCATATTTTTTTCATCTTCTCCGGCCGTTCTGGTAATAGCCATACGTCGTTTGACCTCGTCTATGCATCCGCCATTGTTTGAGATTAAAGCCCCAAGGTATATATAGGTTTGGACCACGTCACAATTCGCAATGCGTGTCACCTCCGGCAAATTATTGCTGGCACGGTCGACAGTCAATATCCTGGATTTGCTGCGATTAATCTTTAAACCAAAATCTACATGCATCATGGTAAAAATAAGACCATGACGCCGTTATGTTCCGGTAAACGTCAAGCGTCTCGTGTTTGTTTTATATTGTTTAATAATAATATCGCTCATCTGGCTTGTGATATGGTGTCGAGTGACGAATAGAAGAATTAAGTATTAAAAAAAAAGAAAAAAAAAGGAAATATAAATATCCTTAAACAAAAAAAATACAGCTAAGCAAAAACATCTCAATTTTTCATAGGTTTATTATGATTACTAAAAACGTTCAAGATCCTTCTCTGTTCGTATTTCATAAATGGTGTCATTCAGGACAGCAATATTGTTTTAAACTAAAAACGTCCTTATTCGAATTTCAAGGTTGCAGCTAAAATAATAAAATAAAGATACTATCAGTATTTTTCGAATGAGAACGTACGTACATAAGTACATCTCGTACTGATTTTTTTATTATTTTCATATATTAAAAACGTTCTATATCCGTCCCTGTTCTTATTTCAGGATCAGTGTCTTACAATAAAATAATGCTACTCTCAAGAGCTTTCAAATGACGTACATCTCGACCTAAAAAGAAAGTATTTTTTACAAAATTGAAAACGTCCTAGATCCGTCCCTATTCGAGTTACAGGGTTAGTGTCATACAATAAAATAAAGCTACTGTCATGACCTTTCGAATGACATATAACTCGACTCTATACAACAGGTGGGACACCGTCTATACAAAAATGCCCATTGTCCTTTATCTCCTAACCGGATGACCCCAGGGGTTAAAAAGGGGTATAGTCAACAAGAAATCTCCAAAGTGACTTTGTCGGAAGGTCGGTTGGCAACACTGTAGGGAGTTACAGTGGATGACAACAGGCTTCCAACTTCAGTAGGATTTGCGCTCACAACATAATTAAATTAACTTCTACGCTCACAAAATTTAAAAAATCTGATGGGATTAAGGAAAAAATAAAAGGAAATTGGATGGAGCGTGTGCTAAAACAATGGCTAATAATTCTGAGTCATTCAAATTAGACTGAATTACCTACCTGTTAGAAACCTTTACAACAAAACAAAACACGACCATTAACTCCTACACTAAGTGTTTATATATTGTCCAGCAGTGGACATCCTTGGGCTGATATGATGATATTGGGCTTAAGTGTACCTAAGACCGCTCATATAATTTAGTGTATACTCAGGTCTCTAGTTAGCCTTGACGCGTTATAGTATAGGCAATGTATTAAAACGATAATTCACGTATTATCTCCACTTGTCCGGTTATCTACCTAGATATTGTGATAGAAGCATCCCATTTTCAGGTTATAACAAATATTATTTATTTACACTGCTTACGGCAGGAAGGAAACAGTATCTATTTACAGTATAGCAGTAAAAAATTGCTCTTCGGTATATGTAACGTGTTTGTTTACATTTTACATGTTTTTAACGGCATCGCTAATTAATTGAATTCAACTTACTTGTATGGCTTGTCCCTAATCTTTTTGTAGCTCCCAACGTAGGTGAGCGTCTTCAAACTTCTTACTACGATTTTATAGGACATTTTTGTGTAAATTTAACGTTAATTTATATAATTTTCGGTGATCTTTTCCAACAAACGACAAGCTTCAACGACAACAAATCAGCTGATCGATTGACGGTTGTTTCTGACATCGGTATTTTGACTTTGACGTTGACTTTATTGCGTAGATTGACTGTGAAGTTTTTTATATTTTGACATTTTCCTAGTGTTGACAAGATTTTGACAGAACTGACATTGAATTGTCAGATTGTGACACAGTGACATCGATTTGTTATCGTTTGTGGACGTGCTGGCTGCGCGCGCAAGTGGGGAGTTTACTCAGTTATCAGCTGTGAAAATTTTCTTCCGCAAGACGAGCCTTCATGCGCAATATGTGTTCATCTCTTTTGTGAGCGCGGCGGTTGGGATTTATCGTTCCCGTCGCACTCGTGTTGGTCGGAGCGCTAGCTGCTAGGGCTAGGTAGGCTAGCTAGCAGAGCAGAGTGCGCTCGGTGCCGTCACCGCCGGTGGTGTGGTGTGTGGTGTCGTCGCTCTAACGTTACCAGTGCGCGTGTGCTGAACTGCTCTCGGCCGCGGGCGCGGTATCGATCCTTTGGCGGAGCCGCATTGCCGTACATTCCGGAGGCGGTGCCTCGCCTAGTTTTCGTCGATCGTCGGCGTGGCGGGCGCGTGTCGGCGTCGGCGGCTGCCCGGGCGGCCCTGCGCAGTAGCGGCGCGAGTAGCGCGGGAGAGACCGACCTTCCTTCCGCCAAAACCGGCTCGGTGTCCGCCGCGGACGGCTGTGATGTAGCCGCGGCCGGCGCGAGCGGCCCTCGGACAACGGACCCGCGGAACGGTTATCGCAATGAAGAAGTTCACTTTCAAAGGGGTGCTCGACGGGTTCCGCAGCTCGGTGCAGGCGGCGCCGCGCGGGACCGAGCAGGAGATCCAGGAGACACTGCGCCCCGATCATTTCCAAATTAAAAAGGTAAGTTGTAGCGTAGCGACACGACATAGCCCAAGGTCCCGCAGATAATGGCGATGCGCGAGTACCGTACCGCCGACCGCTTACTACGCGCTCTCGAGCGAGGAGTGGGGACTGGGGACCCTCTACGTAAATATGATACGGTTCCACCTGAGCGCTCGCCGCCGCCGCCGCTCGACTCCATTGACACTGTTGTGTAAACTAACGGTGACACGAGCCATGGACGCACCAAAACAATACCATCAAAACATTGCAGTTATTATGTTGCTTATCTCACGACAACGATCTCTATTTACCGATCGGGTAGCATTTAATACATTGGCGATAAGGGTAGTTTCAGGATGCGAGCGACGAGGGTACTGACTTCCGCCGACGACGGTTTACGTCATTGTCCAACCTTGACCATACCGTAATCGTACAATTAGATCCTGCAAAGAATGTAATCTACTCATGTGTGAAGGCACCAGTTCATACAATTAGCCAATTTTTGGCATTAGCGACCGCGCGCTCCCGGTCTACGTCTGCCGTATTATTTTTTCGCAAAATGGTACAATAACCGGGCAAGCTGCCTGTAGGTGTGTTCCAATCATAATAATATTGAACAGATAACAGATTAGATAAAACTTGCACTTAATAATAACTAACATTACCCTTTGTGATATATCCATAGGTAGGAAGGCAGTTGATTACATGTAGGTACCTACTGTTTTTCGATGGAAAATGTGCGAGAATTGATTTCAGATTTATGGAGTCCGACGGCGCGGGGTGACAGCGGATATTTGCATTAGTTTTATCTATAAAATTGCTTTCTAACAGAAATAGCTAAATAATAATAAAGCATTAAAGTTTGGGTACTTATATTTTTACAAAAATGTGATAAAGCCTGAAACTACAAAACTTAAACAGTTAGCAAAGTAAATGGAAAGTTGCGGCGAAAGTAAAACGTTACACATTATTTTCATGTCAAGGCCCAGCCATACCCTTGCTAAATCGATGGATAACTCGAAACAAACTTTTTAATGACTGCAACAGAAGTTGTGAAGGCACGCATACACCTCGAACATTTTCCTAAAGTATTTGCTCATTTCCGAGCTATGTATATCATAATTTACGTAGGTTTATTGATGGGCCTTCGTCGTTTTGCGGCTCCGCACGGTTTTCGACGGTTAAATGTTTATTATTCGAGTAAATAATGATCAAATACTTGTTTTGTAGCATTTACGACACAAGTTGTCCTTATTTTTCTCTATTACCGTAATAGAATTCGTCGTTTGACGTTCGTCTAAGTACCTACGGATATAAAATGATCCATATTGCCTAAAAGTTAAGTAGGCATTTAATAGACGAAATTGTAAATTAAATTTTCTCTCGTTACAGGGGAATGCTTTTAGAAATTTTCTGTTTCAATCTTCATTTTGTAAATAAGGTGGGCGAACTAATTTGCCGTCGGGTTCTAATAAGGCACAATTTGTTGTACCCCAGTCGCGTCTTACAAAAACGTGGGTAGCTCTGAATTAGTCCTTTGGAATCGACCGAAACCGTTTCATGTCGACTTACTTTAAATACCTTAAAACAATTTACTTCGAGAAGTTTAATTCAAAGCCTTTGATCGTAAAGAATGTATAAGAATTCGGTTCTTAACACAAAGCGACGGTGGTTCAATTATGTGATACGTTTGTCAAACCTATAAATGTTTGATAGTCGTTATGGATATTTATTAACTGGTATTATGGTATTATGTTTCCCTATGTATGTACAATTGAAACCACAGCATGGGTTAAAACCGTATCGTGTTTTTACTTTTAGCAGCATCGATAAAAGGAAAACAATGTTATACTGCGGTAAAATATTTGTTTTAATATGATGTCAGCGTGACTTTACCACGGACATTCAGCCCATAAACCGACTCAATGCGAAGGTTTGCCTCAGAAACTTTTAAACTGCGAACAACTGCGATGAGCCATTCATTTCGGAGAGAAAACGTGTTGTTTTAAATTTTTAATTTACAACTTTTATGACTGTATTATTCAGTTTTGAAACAACCCCTACCGTTTTGCAGTAGGTACAAGTAGATATGGTAGCGCGAAGTAAATCTATAATATAAAAATGAATCGCAAAATGTGTTGGTAAGCGCATAACTCAACAACGCCTGGACCAATTTGGCCAATTCTTTTTTTGGTCTGTTTGTTATTATCAGGAGAAGGTTCTTATGAAATAAAAAATTAAGAAAGTTGCGCAGAAAATTATTACGCGGGTGAAACCGCGGGGCGCAGCTAGTATTATCATAAAGTCGAAGTATCGTCGAGGTTAGGTATAGAAATTTGCATCAATGCTTTTTATGGAATGAAATTAGTTACAGTTGACCTATTTCGCGTGGCATTACTTACACTCGGATTTTCAGCAGTGAAGTGGAAAATTTTGAGACACATTTTCAGGTTTAAATCTAATTTTGAGACATTTCACTAGAGTCACTAGAGAGATCACAGTTTAAAGCCTCAAATTGAGTGCAAATTACTCGGCAGCCTCGCTTCTTTCATACAAAAATTCTACATCTTTTAGAAAAATCCGAATCGAATTTTCGCTTCAGTTGATTTCATAGCCAGTTTATATTTCAAAGAAAGAAGATAAGAGATTTTACAGCGCCATTAGATCTTTATCTTGTATCGCGAGAGAAGAACTCTTCGAGTAAGTAGGTCGACGCTTCTAAACCAACTATTTGCAATTCAAATGCAAAGCAAATAAAGCTAACTGGTGTCGATTAAAGTACAAACTATGAATAAAAAATGTTGATTACGTCAGGCTACAATTTCTCTAAAAATCTACAATTTTGAGACACAGATACTTTTGAGTTGGTGCGAATAATTTAGGTACATTATTCCTTCTAATTAAATGACTGTTTCAACAAGATCTAGGGCGATATTTTTAGATTTAACTTTAAAGGTTATCTTTATAATTTTATAAGTGACCTTTATCCTTAAAATGTCGACAAAAATGAAATGACAAAGATAACCTAGGTATTTCATAATGAAACTGGTCTATGATTTGACGTGAGCAATGTATATCCTAGGCGGTAGAGGCATTAATTAAACATTGTCTATATGTACTTTTTTATAAAACACTGATAAACCTAAAAACTACTGAACGAATATTTATACTGTTTTTATCAATGGATGGAGTGATTAAAAAAGTTTAGATGTATAATTCATTAGGTTTTTAAATAAATCGGCTGAAATATTAGAGAAAAAATACAGGCATATATGCTTTACTAATAATATTCCACTCTGCTAGTAATTAATAAAAAGAAAGTTAGATGTAATATGACACTAAATAAATCAGAATAAGTACATACAATATTTATTTGTTCGCGTGATATGATTATTACATTACGAGCTGACGTTATGAATGAGAGCCGACGGTCGGCCGCTGTCTTACGAGATAAGTAATTAACTAGAGAATTGGATCTGGCCGTCTGTTATCTCCA